>VXBC01004518.1:191549-216657 GCA_013399945.1 Ploceus nigricollis
GACTTGTTCAATATCATTGCAATAACATACAACTTTTTGTCTTTTAGAGTCCCTTACCAGATAAGTTCAACAAGAAAATTAATGGAAACAGGTGTAGGAATTAAAGAAAATATACTAATATTAATTAAGTATGAGTCAGGACATTCAAAATTTTGATTCCAAAGCATTAATTCCAGCATAAAGCTAGTAAAAAAATTCACTGAAAAATACTAATGATGCAAAATAAAATTTCAAATATTTGGTGATTTTCAGTTACCTTTTTGCTGTTTAAAACAAAGAAATAAATTTAACATTCCAAAGTGGGAAAATCCTTCCCCTCCCCCAGNTGTGGATTTAAAATCTCAGCTACTACCCTGGAGCTCTGCAGGGGAAGGACTTGTACTGATGATGGAATAATTCAGTAAAGGCTGTATTATTCTGGCTGTACAAGGTGGTTGGTAAAGGCTGCAGGACCTTCCTATCTCATCTTGTATTGTAATGGAGGAACCACTCTTTCAAGGCTGCCACCAGATGTAGAACTGGTTGCCAGTCTCACATGGAAGCCTGTGCAGGATCCCTGCACACAGTGGAGCACATTGCTCCACTGATTATTTTCCTCATTCTACCTATGTGGTCTCCCAGTTGACAAACTTTACATTCTGATCTGGATTCTGTGATTTAAAATAAATTGCTCTGAAAATCTCTCCCAGGCTGAACAAAATGATAAAAATGAAAGAGAGATTCTGCATTTTAATTCCTATGTTACTGCAAAGACTTGTCTATGTACCAATCATTTGGAATATAAAAAGTTTTGCATACAACAGTATTTTTGTGTTAGAACTCAGCATTTGGATTATGATAGGCCACCTCATCTTCAGTAAGGATGGTGCTGTTATATCAATATTCCTAATAAAAGAAAATCTGAAGAATAGTTCCTCAGCTTTTCAGCAGCCAGTGTAAATTAGTATACCTCTTAAATACGCAGACCCTTTGATAATCACAAGCACTACAGTTATATTTTCCTTCTCCCAGCATCCTAATAATCTTCCTCCTTGTATCTCCAGCAGCACAGGTAGAAGCTGGGACCTGGAGGTGTGGGGCACAGATTGATACAGAAATAAAGAGTGACCTAGAAGAGGTTTTGTTGTTCATCCTGTATTCTATTGATCCTTTCACACTCCTCAAAGATCTGAGACATTTATAATTATGACCATAATGCAATGCCATCAGGGATTCAAGAAGACTTCCCTACTGAACATCTAAAGAAGGAATAAACATCAGTTTAAAAGCTATAAAACCAAGTCAACAAACTGTTAAAGCCACAGTTACAAGACCCTGCCACACCAACCTCCAGTTCTCTTCACTGGGGCTACAGAGGGGTGTGGGTAAATTCCCCTCTCAACCCGACCAGCCTAGTCAGCTGTCAGGATGAAACATAACATAATTGGAAAACTTAATGAACCCACTGGCCTGGTGAAAGGCAATTAGAAAATCCTTAATCAAACACTCTGTGTTTAACAAGTCAGGTAATGTATCAAAAGCAAAGACTTCTTGTCTAAATCCTTTTGCTCTCTTAATCCTAATCCTGAAACCGTGGAGAACGAGGTAGGTAGCAATTGTAATTGTGTTAAGTTTTGAGAAGTACAGCTGGAAAACATTGGCTTCATCGGAGTAAATTGACAACAGGCCTACCCTTTGTCTTGCTTATCTTTTATTTCCATTTCCCTCCCCTATTCTCTCCTTCCTGCTTTTTGTTTAAGAGTGGGAGATCTGTACACTTTGCTGTCTTCCAGAGTGCCACTTCTTACCAGAGCCCTCTCTGGTTATTGCTGAGGTGCAAGTCATAGGATTTTGTATTTTCCTTTCCCTATTGTCTGAGCATGATTTATATCTGCTGTATCTTTGTGACATTGGTTCAGTTTTGTCCAGTCTAATTAGTTTTCTCAGTAATTGTTTCTTGCAGTTTATATTTATGACACCTGGGTCAACCTTAATGTGCTTGCTGGCTTAAACAGCACCTAAAGATAAGATTTATTCTCCATGTTTGCAACATGGGCATTATTCCCTGTAGCAAAGCCTAAGGACATATACTGTGTTCTGCCCATACGGAGCAGCTGCCTGTTAAAGGTAACAAGCAAAATGTTAGAGTTCTCATTGACTTTCCTTTGTTCCATAATCTTGCTATAAAATCTAATAGTATACTTCGTATTTTTGCATTCATGTACAGGGTTCATTTCATAATTCTTTACATTATTTTTCCCTGATGCTTTGCTTCCCCACATTTCATTGGGTTAAAGAGGAAGGGAGAATAAACTATTGTGTCAAGTGAATCAAACTATCAACCTTCTCTAGATCAGAATAACTGTTCAAAAGTATGATTTTACTCACAGTCATCCTACAGCTTGCACAACTTAACAACACACACACACACAAAGAATTTCAATAATTCATGTGTATCAGAATGCAGAAATGCTTAGCTTGCACAGTATTAAATGGCTCATTAATTTACTTAAAAGCAACAACCCAAAAGCTAATTCCAAATACAAAGAGCAGTAGTATCTGGGTTTGGTTTGAATACGTTCAAATAGGCTTTGATCTATGGCTGCCTTAGACTGACTACCCAGAGAGCTAATATGCCATGCAAAACTCCAAGTCCAGGTCAGCACAGACACAGCCTCTCAGAATTTCAATCAGAAAGCAGAGTAGGGAATAATGGGCAGCTTGTGACCACAGAGGGTTTATATCCTAGCTTGTGAACCAGGATTTCCTTTCCTTATTACAAGAGTGTCGAGATCTAGGAAAGATTTAAACCCAGGATTGAGATCTTTCCTGAGATCTCTGCATTTCCATTTAAATAATTGTTCTTCTTTCTTAAAAATGAAAACTCATCTCTTGAGATGCTTTAGCTAATGAACAGTGTGGATTTTAACATGCATGATTGTATATAGTATACCCATAGAGGAACACCACAGAAAGCATAACAATGTTTCTTAAAAGCTTTTGCAGACATCTGGATGGGATGTATGACTGGTCTGATGAGGCCAAGAGCTCACTGTGGGTGGGCACAGTCCTTTTTATATGACGAAAAATAACCATGGCACACAGAGGCAGGAACTCCATCCCAAGAGGAGACAAAAAAAAAACCCCAAGCATTTCTCTGTACACTTTCTCTCCATTGTTATAAAAACCACACAATGCTTTTCTGTGTTTTTCCCATAGAAAGGGCTCTATGTATTTCTGTGTACATGTTCTGTCAATAAACACAAGCTGCAAAGTTGAGATGGCAAAGCTGTCTTCTGCAGGAGCAATGAACACCTGTGTGCTCTGCTCTGTCTTGAAAACAGTCTTGTCTTGCAGTCAAAAAAAGAAACCTACCAGTCCAGAATAAATCTCTTACCAGTTTGTTTAATGTTGCCATTTACCACAGTCCTGTTTCAGATGTTGAGGCCAATCTCAAAACACACAGAGATCAATAGGCAGGAAAGATTCATGTTTGTTAAAATGGGAAATCAATTCTGGGTTCGGCCTCTACAGGAAAGCCATCACTGCAAAGAAAAGTTGAATCTTCTCTTCTTCCTCATTCAGTCAGAAGTTGGACTTCATGATCTTGGATGTTTTTTCCAATCTTAATGATTCTGTGATTTCTGAAAGATATACTCTGTTTTGCACTGTGTTTATTCCTCAGTGTGGTACAATTTCAGAGTTCTCTAAAATGCTGCCATGAAAAGAGGCAAAAAACTGTAACTTTAAAGTGCCATTCAACCTCGTGGTAAATGTGGGAAACCATTTCCAGCAAGGATATGTGCTACATTAGAATGCATAATGCAAAAGCCTTTAGCAAGTTGGGAAATTGTCATCTTCTTTTTCAGGTAAAAAAGCTAAGACAAAAAGGAAATATGTTCTCCAAGAAGTTCTCTGTGAGTTTGAGTCTTAAGCCTGTGCTCCGATATCACATCTTCAGGATGAGAACTGTGATTTACTGTGTCTGAAACTACACCTCACTGAAAAAATGCACTGATGTCTCCTCTCAGGGGTGGACACAAGGCCGAAAGGCCCTTTCCTGCCAGGCTGAGTTGAGCACAGAGCTTTTCAGCTTAATGTCTGATGCCTGCTGGGGCTGGCTATGACATCTGAAGGAGTCCAGCACACTAATTCACCCTGCCCAGTGGTGGCCACAGAACTGATGTGACTTGGTCACAGGCAGTCCACACCTGCAGTCAGCCTTGGGCTGTCGAAGTTGAGGGACCACAAACTTGCCTCTGCTCGTGCTGATACAGGTGGGGTGTCCTTCTACAGGCACTTTGTGAATGCTGTGGAGGTTTAGAGCCCTCATGGCAGAACTAAAGGCTCGCCCCAGTGATTGCACTGAGTGCAGGACACTAATATCCCTGATCTTCCTAACACTGTTTCACATCATTATCTGCCAGGACAGATAAGCATCAGCTCTCTACTGCAATGGCTGTGGGTGATCTGTGACCCTCTGGCCTTACAGCTGCTTCTGATCTCTCTTCTCCTCTGCTCTCCTGGTCCTGAGCGTTTCAGCCATAGAAGGATATAAAAATGCTGCTGTTAATGTCAGGGAAGGTGTTAATAGTATTCAGGGAATATCTGCTTGTTTATTAGACAGGGTTAGTATTTACAAAAGGACATCAATGTGTCACTGAGCATAAGCCAATCTTTAGGTGTTAGAAGACTTGAAAGAAATACACAAGTTAAAGTTTATTGGATGCTTATTTTGAAGAAAGGTTCCTAATAGGTACTGCCATTTTCAGGTACTAGAAGAGTTACTACCGTGATCCACTGTAGCAATTTGTCCATTTCTGAACTGAGCAGACAAAGTAAGCAAAATGAAGTGAGAATTTACCATCAACATAAGCAGGAACGGCATTGCTGGACAATGATAACACAAATAACTTCATTATCACCTGATTGTACAGCACCTTTGCACACCTGCCATTGCACAAGCTAGCTTCATGGAACAAAGCATCACAAACCCATTAGAACACAACACTGTGTAACAGGGTACTTCCAAATCAGAGACTGGAGAATTAGCCTATAAGCTTTTATCTTGCTCTTTACTACCCAAGAAGGAGCTTTTCAAGCTTTCCTACCTAGGGCAGGTCAATGCATTTCTGTCTGAAGACAATCCCATTGCTATTTCAGTCTCAACTCCTCTGAGTGGAGTCTGCAAATACTGCAAAACTATTGCTTTTCTTCTGATGAGAATAAAACAGGGACAAGATAAATCATGTCCTCCTGCAAAGTGGTTGGAACAAATCAGACATGTAATTATTGTGTTTTCTTTGCCAAAAGCTGAAGCTGAGGTTCTTGTTTCTTTTCCATTTGTTTCTCCCTCTTTCTGTTCCTGCTTTGTGTGGAACATGTTGCACTTGATGGGTATTGTTTCCAGATATTTTTTGGGGTTTTTTTTGTTAANTGAAAGAAAGCCTAAGAAACCAAAACCAAACCATCTAAAGAAATCGTCAGCAACACTCAGAAATAAGAGCTGCTGTGTGGGAATGGCTTCATTTCAGAAAGTTTCTAGCTGAAACTCTGGCTCAAGGAACTATTCATAATGGCAGTAGAAAATTCTGTCAAATCTGTCTTTCCTTCAAAATTATATAAACTGGAGATTGTTTGAAGTAAGATTTAGTTTTTATCCAGTCTTGGGAATAAATAACAACATGATAGAAACAGCCACCCCATTTCCCATTCCTTCTTTCCAGTTCAATGGGAAATAAACCAAGGTGGGAGGAGGAAAGAAGGAAGGCATCTCTGAAAACAACTTTGCTTCCCATCTTCTTAACTCTGATTCCAAGCATCCAATACAACTCAGAGCTGCTCAAGGCGCCCTCTTGCAGCCTTTTCCTGCAGCCTGTGTAACTACTGACTTTCAGCAGTTTCCAACAACTAGTTTTCAAAGGCATTTAGGAAGCTAAAGGTGAAGCAATAATTTAGTGGAATTTCCCAAAGTACTAAGCTGACTAAACCTCTGAATTCCATTGACCAGACTTTACACTTTGAAGCTGTTTAGGGTTCCTTAGAAAACCAGTTGCTTAGTTTTATTTAGCACCTGAATGCTGTTTCAGTGGACTAACTGACATCTGAAAATGGAATTTAGATTCCCTCAACTGCAGAAATTAAAAAAAAAAATCCCTAGAGAGAGTATTAGTATTAGAATATTATTATCTATAATATTAGATATACAGAGATATGTTGCAATATAGAGAAACAGGAAATAATCTATATGCATACACCACATATTTTTTATAAATGCAAAAAACGCCCCCATGCAATATGTTTTCCATTTAATTGTTTAATTGGCCCCCAAAGCTAACAGTCAAGTTGCATAGGTATAGCACATATGTTTCATCCAGAGAACTTTTAAGAATTTCAGACCTCGTTGCAGCATTTTGGCTTAGCTTATTTGACACATATTTTCCCCTTCAGATGTTTTGTATTTCAATCCCCATAAGTCCCTCTCAATCCACAAATAATAGTCTTCAATTATTATGGGCATGGATGGACTAGAGATAAGACCAATCCAGTGTTCACCTCATGCCAGATCTGTATGCTTCACAATTCACTCCACTTTCTGACCTTTGAAGATCAATAGCTCTGTGGAATGTTCTGCACAATCACAGGCTGAGAAAGCCACTACAACCCTCACTGTCAAGTGCTACTGAGCTCAAGGACTGCCTGTCTCTCCTTGTGTCCCTCAGACATTGTCCCAGTAAGCAGAGGTCCCTTCAGCATCCTTAACCAAGAAAGCAGAGGGTAATGAAAGGTGTTCTCACTTCTGTACAACAAATCAAAAGCAAACTAGCTTAAGGGCAAGTGAGAAAGGGAGACCTCTAAAAAATGATCATAAAATACATTTCAGCTGTTGATTAATGATGGAAATAGGTTCTCAGAACTGTCTACTCACATAATCCTAGCTTTTACATGACTCAAAAATGCTGAACTCAGGTACTTTACTATATAGAATATATATCTAAATTAACATGGGCATATTAGTTAAACATCTTCCACTAAGAAAAAAGAAATCTTACATTTTTTTCCCCAGCTGATCTTGTAGAACATGGGAAGCCTATTTAGAAGTTTATTAACAAGCTAATGCTGACAAAAAATATTTGAAGAACATTACAGAGTAATATAATAATATTACCAACCGGGTTACTTTTATTTCTGATAAAATTTTAAATGTCTGTTAGGTTCAACTTGTTGCTGGTCTACCCTATGGTTGTAAACCAGATGCAGAGAAGTCTGAGACATTGAGGAGCTCCCCAGCAAAAACCTGTCAAAGCCAAAACTAACATACTTAAACTTTATGAACCTCAGTGGCATTTTTGCTGGCAAAGGCTTTTCACAACAGATGACAATCAAGCTGCACAGGCTGCAGAACAAAAAAGCTTTGGGACATTAACCACCCAAGAGCAGCTGAAAGCTCAAGCTTTCTGCATCCCAGCCCTCATATTCATCTCCAGTGGGATGCAGGGGGAAAGCAGCTCCCTGGTAGAATTTAGTAGCCAGAGTACAAATGATGTAGGAAAGGGAGGGACAACACTGAGCAGGTGAACTCTTGCTGGATGTGAGCTGCCTTGCAAGTCAATACTGCCCCAATCCCACACATAATCATGAGGGGCATGCATATATTCAGAGTTCTGATTGCTACAGGCATAACAGGCCATCCAGGCCTTCCTGCCTGTGGCAGATGTGCAGGCTTGCAAAGCCAACCACATGGTCCTGCAGGACACAAACTGCTAAACTTCTCTCAAATGTCAGTCTCAAAGCACCGACAGCCTTAATTGCTGAGAGACAGCTGCTGGCGAGAGCAGCTAAGATGTTACACACAGCTGAAAAACAACATGGCTCATCACACTGTAACTGCAATAAATACTACTCTGTCTTAACTAATGCTTACTGTGAGTATCTGTATTCCTGATAATCTTCTCCCAAAATTCATCTTTAGTTGACTTCATGCCCAGGGCTAACTGCATTTTTACACAACATGTTTCTCAATAATGATGCAACTTTCTTGGT
This sequence comes from Ploceus nigricollis, assembly GCA_013399945.1. Lineage (NCBI taxonomy): Eukaryota > Metazoa > Chordata > Aves > Passeriformes > Ploceidae > Ploceus > Ploceus nigricollis. The sequence goes on from VXBC01004518.1 coordinate 199,572, forward strand.
GATGAATTCAAGAAAATTAGAAGCAGGGTTTATGAAATAATTTTGGCTACAAAGTTATTTATTTCTAACTTTCTTATACTTAAGTATAGTATTTCTCAGATTTAAAATTTCTCATTTTATTCTTACTTCCCTGGGATGTGTGTTTCTCATTTAGCCAGAACTTTCACTAACACAATGAAATAAATCCAAGGCCAAATCCCACTCCCATGCATAGGCTCATGACAGAGATGTTTTCAGAATGGATTACCTTTTTTCTTCCCATCCAGTTTAAGTACTACCCATGCAGGTTTCTGTACATAAAATCAACACTCATAGAACGTAGTTTGCAGAGTCTTAAAAGCATCACTTAATCATTAGAATATAAATTACTATTTGTCATTTACGTGTTACAGATTTAGATAGGTGTGGTGGTGACAAAAAACTATATGTATTTCTGCTACAGATGTATTATCAAATGACAAACTGAATGTGGAAATGCTATGGAGACTACACTGCAGTAGAAGCACCACACTGGGTTTTTTCACCTTGACTAATAAACTAATTGCAGAGACTGCTTGAATATGTGTTTAATTTCACTTATCTTTCATAAAGTGCGCTCTGTGACTGAAGCCCATAGTTGGGCTTGATGTAGATGGTGTACTTCAGTGCTCTGCTGAGGAAGAACAGTGTTCTTATCTGGAGTCTACCTGACAAATTTAAGCAATTTAAAGTCTTTAATTAAGGTTTCACCTTAATTTTGACACTGGACACTTCATTGAGAGTGCATGTTTCATACTGTCTTGACTCATATTATGTAGTTGAAATGCATACTTTGGATCTTCTTTGCTCAGATGTCCTTATAACATCTGCTATTTACCCTGAAGTATGTTTCATGTGCTGTTATTTCCAGGTGGTAAAACACTTGTGCTATCCACAAAACAGAGATCAGAGTCAAAGCTGTTCTTTCTTGCAGTTGCATTTCCAGCATTTGGACTTCAGTGAAAATATTTTACTGAATAATCTGGGTCACAGAACAACATTCTGTGTGATGAAATGCAAATATTTTGCATAGAGCATGGTATCTTCCTTTTTGGATTAGACGTAAATGGACTTCAAGGACAGATGAAGACTGCAACAAAAGTTATACCCTGGGGAAAAAAGTGGTTCTACAGGTGCACCTCAACACTAAATGAGGAAATGTATAAACTTTTCTTTTATGAAAAGTTTGATGATGAAATTTAATGAGGTAAAATCCCACACTTTTCAAGTTGAAGCCTTCTGCCTTTGGGAGAATTTCATCCATCTGATTGGAAAACAAAATTGCAGGTTTATTAAGACTCAGAATGAGCAGCAGGAGTAAAAGTATCTAATGTCCCTAAAACACATTTATTCCCTATTACATTTTATTAGCTGGGCAAAGGAAATAAGTCACCACATTCTTGGGAAAAATATTTGAGACTCAGAAGGCTATGGTCTGGGAGAAAAATCTCTTGCCCAGTTAAAAAAAAATTTCAAATGCAACTAATGGAAATACACCACTGATATNNNACTGATATATACAACAGCCATTTCTGACATACCTGTGACTTAATGAACAACTGTAAAGACACACATTTTAAATGGTGGTTGCAATCAGGGATTAAAACATGCAGTCAAACTACAAACTTATTTAGTCAAAATAATAACATATAACTTCATATATCTTTATATCCTTATTCAGCCAATAAAATATCTCCATAAGAAAACAATATAATCAGGACAAGAAGTAAATGTATTTTATATACCTCCTTGTAATCTCAACCTCATCCACGCTTATCTTTCAGCATAAAAATTTTTTTTAGTTTTCAGCATCTGAAGAGTCCAAAGTAAGTGCCTTGTAAAACCATACAATCACAACTAACAGTGAATGCCAGGAATAACAAGTTCAGCTTGGACAGAAAGGTTTTTCTTCCCAGTCTGGATTTCCCTAAGATTCATCAGTTTTGCTCCTCTGCATTCTGGCTGCTGAGGTCATAGTGTCTTTTATAGGAAAAAGAGCTGCTTATAAATTTTCAGCTCTGCAAGCTTTGGGAGTTGATGGAAAATCCCCAGCCTCAGGGCTTAGCTGGCTAAGAAAACACTACAGCAGCCCTTTTTTTGTAGTCACTCAAATATAAAAGCCTTTCAAAAGAGATGGAAATGCTCACAGAGTGTTTGTCTTGGGCAATCCTTCTTCTGTGCACAGGGAGCAACTCGATTAATTTTTACCTTATAATGTTAGCCAAAAATTACCCCTATTCCTCAGGACTGTAGGAAAGGGTAGGGTGATAGACACAGTCTGGAATAAAGTCAAATGGAGACTACCCACTGCAGGCAATCTGCATTTGCGCATTGCTACTTTCCAAAGGACACTACCTGTGCAGGATGAGCAGCACCCAGAAACAGACAAATATGCTGCTCTGCATCAGAGGCCTGTCAGATCCCTGCAGCACAGAAACTCTCTTGGTGAATTTATTTTTGTCAGCAGCTTTCGTTTCACCAGAGCATCATGTGAAGTTCACCTGGCAGTGAAGCTTGAGCACCCAGCAAAGAAACACGTGCTGAGGCCAGGCTCTACTGTGGGACTCCTGGGACAAGGATGCCTGAGAAATACAGACCAGGTGATCACAGCTCCTCCTTTTGTCGCACCTACCCTGGAAATACAGACAAATACCTCTTTTTTCCGTATTGAATGACTCACTGATATTGATCCAAGGGCTGGGAATAAGGCTGTCAACATGCTCCAAAATTAAGAGAAGCGAGACTGCCTTGTAAAGTGGGAGTGGTCAGAGCTGTGAAAAACAACAGGGTGTTGAACTACAGCTAGCTGCACCCTTCTGCAAGCAGCCTGGTAGAGGAACTGCAACTCAGCGGGTCCGTGTCTGGCTGCTCCCCTCTGCTCTCTCTGGTGGCCGTGACAGAGCTGTCTCCCCACAGTGACAGAGAGGGGCCAGCTCTGCACACTCATATGCTTCTGCTCTATTCAAATGCTCCCAAATAATCAAAGCTGAATTTTAAAAATAATGTAAATGAATAAAACAAAAAAAAGAATATAATAACAAAAGAACAAAAAAATCCAGTTTTTTTTTTTTTTTTTTGATTCCTCAGGCTTCTGGGGTCTGCCTCATATTCTGAACTTTTTCTTCAGATATTTTTTATCCAACAACGAAATCCGACATCATCACCAGAATCCAAGACCTATGGTTTTAAAAACAAAATTCCTGTACTATGGGAGTCATTATAAAATCATAACCGTCCCATTTCTTTTCTCTCTCAAAACTCATTAAAGAAGGTAGTGGACTGAAGCAGAGCACTAGCACACAAAATCTGTCTATGCATATGTTAAAAAGAAATACATAATTAAAGAACAAGTCAGAAAAAGATCGAGGTCACTCTTTACTAAATGGTGTAACAATCCCTAAAATGCAAAAATCCCTAAGCATAAATTGAAAAGTTCAGTGTTCAGAACGGGATAAAAGAGGGGTGCTCTAAAAACTTCTGCCTTTAAAATTAGCACTGCACATGCAATTAGCAATTTACTCTGGAACTGGAACTAAATTCATTTTTTCAGATCAGCAAAATAAATAAAAATTATTTTAGAAAAATTATTTCTGCCAATTTGTAATCAGCTTCAGACTTTCCCCAATGAAAGCCAGCTAGAAGTAAAATAGCTATTATCCAAACTATTTGGATAATAGCTATTGGAGTCAGCATATTCAGACTCCTACACTTGAAAGAAAAGAATCTGAAAATGCAGAAATACAGAACATACCCAAATTTCCCATATGAAAGTCACAATCCACACCACATCATCTGAAATGTAATAGCTATTTATAAGGCCAGTCACTGAAAACATCTTGCCACTAAACCATCCATTGACTAATCAATAAGCCTGCCCAGTACAGTACGCTCTTTTCCAACACTGAAATCAATGAAATTGACAAAATTGAGCGAGTTGCAAGTACAGATTAGCTGGGAAGTGCAAACTGATGTCAGTGCAGCTATTTCTCCACTATAGGGGGCCGGAAACCGTGAGCTTGCAAACCTCTTCATTAAAGGGCAAAGCTCTAACTAACTTTCCTTTCAGTAGCACCCAAACAACCACAGTGTCTTTGTGGGGCAGGGGTGGTAGGGCTCACAGACCAGTTTGATTCGCAAAATCCCAAAACCACCTGCAAGAAATTTCTTATCCAAGTTCTGCCCTAAAAATCTCGGCCTGGGCACTTCCACTGACATTTTTTGACCTCTCCTGAGGTTTGGCTTTTCACCTTTCTACCAACACAACCATGTTACATACAGACTGCATTTCCACCATTAATCATGGAAATCTAGCAGTCATGGACTGATACATTCCAAGTGCTGGGCTGCAAGTTAAGTGATGGAGAAAGTCGATAGTTGTTCCTTGAGGAAATGGATTTGTTTCTTCTGTCCTCTTTCAACAAGTCTGGTAGGCTTGGCTGATAACTTCAGCAGCTACAATTTTGGTGCAGAGGTGTAGAGGACTAATTTTTAAAATACTGTAATATTAATGAAAATCTCAAATATCTTAGGGTCTGTGACAGCTCATAAGATTAGTGAAGCTATCCATCCAGTATAGGTTAGGATCTGTGCTCCCAAGATATTGCATTGTCCAGCTGATTTCAGGAGACAAAAATCTTGCAGGATTTGCCATCCATGCAAGGTTCATGGACCTGGTGATGTTACTTCCCTACAAAGTTACGCCTCAATTTTCAACAGCAGCAACTGAACCTTGTTAGTAATTCCCAGGCAAGAGGTTTGCAGGTGGACACTAACACAGCACCTGGTTTATAATGGCTTAACTGCAATGAGTACTGCAGCATGTCCAGGCTTCTGGCTCTTTCTCACCCATCTGAAATCAGAATTTTCACTATCTGACAAGAACTGACAAATGAGAAATACCTTCTGCTTTCATACAAAAAGGAGCCAAGAAGTCTGGTAGGTGTCTGAAACATGTCTGTGTACCTCAGACTGTATCATTTCAAGGTGAAAATAGTCAAGATATTGGAGTGGCAGATGAGCCCACCACCCAGCAGCAAGCAACAGAACATGGCATGGAAAGTAAAAGCCAGGAGCTCTGGGATAGCATGTCAGACATCTAGACATATGCTGAACGAGCTGATGAGAAATACTAGTATTTCTCATCAGTAAATATCAGCCAATATGAGAAATACTAGTATTTCATCAGCAGTAAATATCAGCCAATCCCAACTGGAAGATGGAATCTTCTACTGTTACATCAGTTAAAGGTAGAGATGAGTGTTGCTGAAATGACAGAAATGCAGTCCTTCTGAGTGAGGACTGGAACCTGACCACTGAAGCTGATGGGTCTTTGGTCTTCACCAGCTTGCTTTTCCCGCCCTGAAGGCTGCATCTTAAGAGGAGGAACGTGCTGTAACTTTTAACCTGAGACAGATGCTTTAGAAGTCATTACTCTTTGGATTTAGTAGTGAAGGGACCAAATTACAAGATACAGTGATGGACTTTGAAATGACATTGATTGTAATCAACTTTTAAATTTTCTTTTGCTAATGCTTTGCAATGAAGCTTGATACACTGTATTCAGAAATGGTTTTCTGTAGATAAGTCAAAATATGGCCTAATTAGGTAATAAAAAAGAAGCTTCACTTACTACTAAGACCAAAAATATTCCTTAATTTCTGTGAAAACTGCAATACAATTTGTGTACAATTCCACCTAGCTTGATATCTCACCTCCTTCCACAGACCAACATACACTAAATACAGAAGTACCTTTTCCAGCATGACTGTCAGTGATTGTTGGGTTTAATGCTAGTGAACAATGGAACTTAGATCAGGTAGGAAATAAACAAAATTGTTAACTATCTTGTTGGAGATGAGAAACCATATGACATCTGGAGCTGGCATTATTCTATACAGGAACAAGGTACAAAACTACTGAGGTTAGAGGTTTATAAATACCAGATATACACATCAGGAGGAGGTTGGCAGGTTAAGAAAGGACAAGCACAGCTCTGTAATAATAAACAACTGAGAAAGAAGGAAAGAGCATATGTGACATTATATCTGGGAAGCTCATTTTTGCCCAAGACAATTTCAATTACACTTTTTTATTGGATAGATGCTCAGTGTGGTAGAAGAAATTTGCCTTGGTTTATACACTGCTATAGTTTACCTGATTCTCTCTGCTAAAGCAAAACCACAACCACCACCACCACCCCACCAAAACTCAAAGGCTGGGACCACAGTGGCAATGTGGCAGAATGCATAGAATCAGCCCCTCAAACCTCCTCAGAGCACCACAACAAAGTCTTGAAGCATATCCTGCAAGCATTTATACACCAACTGAACTTCATGCACTGTGATTAATTTCCCTGACACCATGTGGGTTTCATTGCAGCACAGAAAACCAAATACAGACTTATGTATTTTTAGGATCAGGACCTACTTAACACAAGTCAGCCGTGATTTAATATGTCTGTACTTAACATGCAGTTTACTAAATGTGAGAGAATTCTATATTTTAGTTCAGTTTGTGTTTTTCCCCAGAGCAGCACATATGTTGTTTCAACATTAATGCTGAAGTTAAAAACTCTGCAGTTACTGATGTTTATTTAAAGAATTAAAAAGTTGTCTAGTGCAGCTGGGAACAGAGGTACAGTACCCTCATATTTAAAAGCATAGAGAGCACTACTGGGGATGTTGCCCCTTTATGATTATTTAGCAGCTTCTATTTTTCACAAGAATTAATGTTCTAATCAGAATGCATCTGTATAACGTTTTTCTCATGCTGATCATGTGTCACCAATTCAGTGATTTCCTTGTGATCCCACTGCATATGCTGGGTCAGAATATTCATATTGTTATTATCTGCTGGTAGAAGACGTAATACGGCATTTCTAGCCACAAAATAGCGCCACACAAAAAAGCTATAGTAATAGTGAACATCAGGGACGTACAATAAAAAAGCAAAAAAAGACCTCTTGTTGCAGGACCATCCTTCGGGACTGTGCTTAATGCAACAATCTGAATCTAAATAAGCATTAATATTCACAAGGTAAGTGGGTAGTTCAGCATCAGTCTTTTTTTGCAGTGTTAGAAGTTATGCATTCATGTCATGCATGCATGCTGTCATGCACAGGTCAAAAAGGATTTCTGTTACAGCATTAAAGTTTTGCAAAGTTAGAGGCAAAGGCTTCCAACCTTGGCAGTAAGCCCCTATGCTACAGTTTGTGATAGAAAGTGATATCTTTCAGGGTAGGATTCAGACAGGATGTAGTGTCCCTTAGTTGCAAGCCCAGTGCTCACTAATTATACTGGGAAACTCTAGTGTGACTTCTCAGAGAAACAATTGAGACTTCCAGAGACACTTCAGAACAACCTTCTCTGAAACACTTAGTGAACTTAGTGTCCTGATGAGAAATAGTAAGCAGGGCAGTTACTATTTATCACAATACCCTTTAGGTATTTTTTCAGTTATGTACAATAATGCTAATCACTGGTTCAAACCCTAGCATTTCACATGTTCAATTCTGAAACTATTACTGTGTTTGAGAAGTAGCATCTGAAATAAGTGATACTTTTTTTTAACTCTTCATAGTTCAATATGTTTAGTTCTTCATATTTTTTCACATCCCACTTGCTACTAACTGAACATGAAAGAATTTGTATGTGACATGTATTGTCCATCATGCAACCTTCTTCTCTTCTGCTCTACTTTTAAACATTTAAAACAATTTCTGTCTGTGGAGGTTGAATTGTACAAGGAAATTACAAGAACTGAAGTCTTAACCCTTACAATTTTTACAACTTTACAAATACTCAGATTTGAAAGTTAGGTTATATTAATATGATATCATTATATAATCCGGTGATGTTGATATGATCCATTTAAAAGTAATGCGTATGTAACAATACTGACTTTTGCTTCTGATCCAAGATCTGTTTTCTCCCAGGAATACATTCAGTGCACAGAACTGGCCAAAGACCACTGAAATCAATGGAAAGGCTACCAGTGACTTTGGTGAAATACGGGTCGGGGTTTGAGCATAACACTGCTCGCTTCATTGCCTTGTCACAAGGGCTGAATTTGGCTTAGACAGAGGTAAAGCGGTTCATCCCAGGTACCTTTAGTAAATAGCACACATTTTAACCCCATCATTCCACTCCCAGGAATTTAGAGTATTTTGTTATTCTAGCTCTGTTAAGGAGCCACAACACTTGCACAGGTAAAATGAATGATTGAAACACATACAGTTGTTTGTACTTACAGGTATCTGGCTTGAGCTGACTGTTGGTAATTCCAAAGTATTGTGGATTTTCAATGACAGGAATCTTTGTCATCCCAATGATGACTGCATCAGGACCCCCCTCAGAAGAAGATGGAGTGTTACTGCCATTTGAGATGTGGTGGAGGGGACTGGCTGAATCGTCGTCATTGCTGATGACTGAAGAAGGACCTAGAGTTAGAAACAAAGATTTTCTTGTAACCCAGTGTATGGTACTCTTCCCTCAGATGAGTAATTTACCTTTTNGCCAGTTGTCCTCCATTCCTACAGTCAACAGCTCTCTTTGTGTGCCTTGTTGACCTTACCTCAAAAATTTTGTATCTCTGGGTGCAGATGGAAAACAGTGGTTTTTTTTTCCATTAGGAACTGGAATCAAAACAAATTTTTGTACTGGTACATCACCTGGAGTAAACGTCAGTGTCCAGCACAGTCTGTCACTGTGCAATATCTCAAATCTTGTTGAAATAATTTTGTCATTCTCAGAAATAAGCTATCGAATACGCACATTAACTTTTTTACCTTATGCCCTACTTGAAGCACAGAGCAGTAGCAGCACAAATCCAGGGATTGCCTGCCCTACCTGGCATCACAAGGCAAAAGACACAAAATGGGCTCATCCTAATGTGGGAAGCTGCTAATTTCTGAAAGAAACGTGGTTCAGGGCCAAAATCCAGAAGACAATTTACATAGTTCCAGAGGTGCAGAGAAGATGCTGAATAGAATAGAGGAGTAAAACCTGGAGCTGCTGCAGAGAGGCTCATCCTATCCAGGGGCACATCCTACTGGCTCCCCCGTCCATATATGAATCTAGCCACCTTCCAGAAAAAGGTCTATTGTGAATGGTAAATCCGTGACAGTTTTTTTTTTTTCCACTCCATGCTTTGTATTTTTAATGAAAGTGCCACACAGATAAAACCTTGTAAATGGATTTTAAAAAAATTATCCTGCTTAGCACAGTGTTCCACTTCTGTGAACTGCAGGAATCTTTGAACTAACAGCAAATCAGCACAGATAACATTTGAACTCTTGACATCTAACCCTGTCACTTAAATTCCACATTACTTCTTCCAGTTTTAGAAAAGCAGAAGCACTATTTAGCAGCAAAGACATTTTGCCTAATGTCCTGACTGAAGAGACAGCAGAGATCACACATATTTCACTTCATTCTCCATCCACATTAACTAAGGTTTTTAGGATGATTGTAACAATCAAAAGACAATGCTAGAAACAGATGGGAAAAACCCACCCTCTGGAAGTGTATATTCTGAAACAGCATCTTTTGCCAACTGCATTTAGCCTTTGGGCAGCAGCAACAGCTTGAGCAAATGTCCCCCCAAAGAAGGGGGCACAAGACAAGACCTTGAGGACAATAAAAAGCTGTGTTTACTCCAAGTCACTCAATTGCAACATGTTGGACTCCCAGACTGAGTTTTGGACTGGACAGAAGGAACACTGTAGAGGCAAGACAGAGCTGAGTAACCAGTCACGTAGATGGCAGCTTGTCTGCAGGAGAGATAGAGAATGCAGAGGAGAGACCAGGAGGAACACCAGCAGGTTCTGTATGCACATTACTGAGGACCTGAGAGAAGACAAGCGGGATCCACTGCAGCAGACACACAGCTGAAGAGCCAGATGAGAAAAAGATAGTCCCAAGCACAGCAAAGAAAGGGCAGCTTTAAATAAACTCCTACTCTTCTGCGGCTCACTGTATCATTTGCAAAATCACTTCATCATTACGCAGCAGGGCTCACAGCCATAAAACTTAAATATCCTGGCATGTGACTATTCAACCCTATATGTTGCGACAAAAGGATATTCACACCCCTGTCCAGCTTTTCTTTCTCCCCAGTTGGTTTAATGGTGCATGAGGGAAATGTTCTCATAGTTTGAAAAAGTACTTCCTCCCCAGCCTGAAATACTAGAAGTAATTTTTCAAATACCTGGCACTTCACGGGAAAGTCACTGTTGACAAATGTAAGCAAAGCCTAGATCTCTGCAATTTATCAAGTGAAATACTCATACCAAGGCTGGTTTTGTCATTACTGATCACTCAGATCACCACATGATTGACTCTACTAGGAAAGATGCCAGGATAAAGATTTTTTGGTAAAAATTTCTGTAATGAAGGGCAGAGCCTAACAAATTGTGGGAATGGGTCACTCAGATGGCACAGCCAATACTTATGCTAAGTCACAACACATTTTTCAGATGCATAAGAGTTGTTTGCACAAACATTTGGAGTGCAACCCATTTAAAACTGCATTCAGTTTCTGGTAGATACTATCCTTACATCTCTAAATTTTCTGAATCTCTACTTGTTGCTCAAAAAAAGGAGGCTGTTTAATACTTTCTTGGGAAAACAAAATACTTTTACACTAATATACTTTAGTATGAGGATCAAATCCCTTCTCTCGCAGCAAACAGGGAAATTCTCTCCACTCTGAAACTTAATAGATGCATGGCTTTAAGTCCTTTTCAGTCCTGCTGTTCTCTGCTGCACAGGAGGAGACTCTTTTGTCATTGTTTGCTTCCAACATACATGCTGTGATGGCAAGGAAAAGTGACCATTACACATTTCTAGATGTTAAAGTGGGATAATGACTAAGGAACTCAGTCTATTCTTTGAATAATTTCTGCAGTACTTCAAGATCCAATTTTGTATGGTGAACTACTATTTTCAACCAGTATAAACTGCAAAGTGCTGCAGGTGATAAGTAGACAACTGTTCTGTAAATCTACTCAATTAGGTTTACTGGCAAAAGCTAGTCTTCTTTGTGGTATGAAGCAGGTTCCAAGTGTATACAGCTCTCTGATGTAGGTGAGGGAAACCTGGAAAATAAGGTGACTTTCATGCCAATTCCTGGCAGTACAAAACATTTTAAGAAAAATTCAATTCTAAGAATCTTGTTGCTATATCACTGTGATCCCTCTTATTAGCAACACCTCATGCAATGGTTTTTGTGAATAGCTGTTTGCATTCAAAAATCCTATTCCCTATTTCTTTTCTAATTAAGACAATTAGGCCCCCTCAGATGGAATTTTTTACGTATCAGAGACAGATGAGTTCACATCCTTTCAAACTTCCCTTTTCCTGACCTTTTTTATCAAGTGAGCAAACTTTTACATAGACCATTTCCATGCTTGTTTATTTGCTAGACTATCTACTCATCAAAAAGTTACATTTAATTGTTTGAGTGCACTAAGCCACATTACAGATGTAGACCAGCCAGCTCTGCAGCTGGCTTTGATATTCAAGTAATGTAAAAGCATTTCTAGGATGCAAGATGAGACTATCATCTGTGCTGACAAGAAACGAGAGCTGCCCTTTTCTGAATGGGCTCTGTGCTCAAAATGAAGGATAATTTCTTGAACAGCTGGGAGTGTGGTTTCATCCACATGAAATGCGGTCACTGAATTAGTTGTCAAAGGTAGAACAAGTTTTACACTCAGTCACCTACTACTGCCTCTGGTTTTCATAAAATCTGTCCTTTGTTTTACACCTGAAATCTGAAGATTTTAGACAAAATGTAGTAGGTTGGAGTGAAAATCATGGGTTATCAGTAGTCACTAGCTATTGCCAAGAGCTGATTCACACCTGGCTTAAGCTTTTAAGAAGACTCCAGAGACCTTCTACCAGTGTACTGCCCAGAATCTTCCCTTGATTTCATTTTTAGACAATTTTTCTTAAGAAGACAAGTTGGAGCCAGATAAGAATCTGTTGTCTGCTTTGGGGAAGATGTAGGCTATCCACCATGGAGATTAATTTCTCTTCTATTTGATATTAAGCTAAAGACTTATCCATTCCGCATCACCTAGGCTCAAGAAAAATCCCTTTTGTGTACAAAAAAGTCCAGAAGCTCCCTAAAAAAGTTGTGACATGTAAGAAAACAAATTCTATTTGAAACTGATGACCTATGATAAAACCAAAATGCCTCCAACAGCTGGGCGGGGAATTATCCTCAACACATAATATGGGGACAGCCAGAAACAGCAAACTTCACTTACTGCACATCCCAAGGAGAACTGTGCTATCCTTTGAACAGTGTATGTCTGCACTGTACTTTACCTTGGTGGTGCCAAAAAAACTGAGTTTCCCTAGCTTGAGAAATAAAATTTAATTCTATTATTTTCAAGATGTGCTATTTTTGAACAGGCAAAGGAGATTCATTATTAATATGTACAACCTTTCATGACAGGAAAAGCTAAGAAAATTGGGATTGTGAAGCCTGCAAAAGAGAAGGCTTCAGGGTGACTTCATTGCGTCCTTCCAGCACCTGAAGGGAGCCTATAGGAAAGATGGAGCTATTTACAAGAGCATGCAGTGACAGGACAAGGGGCAATGGCTTCAAACTGAAAGACAGTAGGATTAAATTAGATATTAGGAAGAAATTCTTTACTGTGAGGGTGGTGAGGCACTGGAAAAGGTTGCCCAGAGAAGCTATGGATGCCCCATCCCTGGAACTGTTCAAGGTCAGGCTGGATGGAGTTCTGAGCAACCTAGTCTAGCTGAAAGGTGTCTCTGCCCATGGTAAGGAGGGTGGCAACTGGGTGACCGCTAAGGTCCCTTCCAACCCAAGCCATTCAATGATCCCACCTTCTATCTATTTTATGGTTCTATTCTATGGTTCTTTTCTAGGGATCTATTCTATGGTTCATTATACTCCCTTCACCATCAGAGTTAATGCAGTTTTAAAGTGCATGCTACCGAGGCCTATCTACACTGGTATTTGTTGGAGCTACTTTTGCACAACACATTTCTGTGCAACACACATCACTCCAATTGTCCCCGAAGTCACTAATGGCTCAAGCTGGAAGACAATAGAGGTAATAAAATACCACAAAACCTACCTCGATTTTAGCTTTGTGGTTGGAGTTGTGTATTTGCAAGGATGCATCTACTTACTCAACTGTTAGGAAGCAGGTCATGTAAAAAAGCAGCATTTATAGAGACAATTTTGTGCTGTGATGCCTTAATAAACATCGTTCCTTCCATGAAAAATTATGTTGATTCCTAGGATGGTTTCTCAATGGACCTTGTACTAGCATTGGCTCTTAGTTCCCCTGGGAACAGGGATCAGTCTGTGCCAAGACATGGTAACAGCACACTGTCAAGTTAAGAGCACAACAGTGAATGTATGTCACATCAGTCAGCACCTCTGCTAAATTCCAAGGCTATACTGAATATTCTCCTTTTTTCCTTTTGGGTAGGATGTATTTTTTCACTAGTTAAATACATTGTTCTGAAAAGCAATTACACAAGATTTCCTGTCCTGTGAGATTCCCATGTTTGCTGTAGATTTTTATGTTTTCTGCATGATTGAAATGAAAGTATTATACTTGCAAGAGCAGATATTCAATTTTTCCTCTTATCAAAGCAAGAGCCAACTTTCTCACCAGAAGAGACACCTTTTCAACTTTATTCTAAAAATTGTGATCTTATCTTTTACTCCCTCTGGAAGACAAGTAATCAATCACAGCTTGGCACACTTTTTTTCTGATTAAGGTGCTAAGTTTTACTTCAAATATTCCTTTGTATTCCCATGTTCAGAAACTGTGGTACCAAACGTGGTACCAAACATGTGTTACCAATTCTGTTAGACTGGACAAGAAAGCCAGCACAATAGAAAGAAATGCAATCGTAGAAAAAATATTTTATACTATTGGTCTCTTAAAATGCAGTATGTTGTGTATAGGGAATTGAATTAAAAGGTGTGAATAGAACTCAAGAAAAAAACCCAAAACCAAACCAACCAACCAACCAACCAAAAGAAGACTAAATATGCTTCCAAAGAGAAACAAGTTAAGTCTTGCTTTGCTTGGTGGAGATGTTCAAACTGAAGTCAGATTGTTCTGCAAATCTAGAGTGGACTTACTAAAACTATGGTCTTTGCTTTGCAGTTGCCAATGCTTGTAATAGGGGAAAGCTCAAGGCAAGGCACTCCCATGTTTTTTCAGCAGTTCAGCTGTGTGGAGCAATAGCAGATCTTGCCTCTACCTACCTTCTAATTGACCTTTCCTGTCACACATCCCTGCCAGCTACCCAGAGAGCAGCCATTAGTCTTAGCCTTTGTGTAGCCATCTCTACAGTCACTGTCACATGCAGTTGCAAAATGAGTATTAGGGGGTTAATCCTCCTTTGTTTGTGGTGAAAAACCCACAAGATCACCCTAAAAAACATTATACCCGAGTCCATCCTTCTAAATAATATTGCTCTTCACAGATCAAAGAGTGCATGTCCTTCTAGCCTGGAACAGTATGCTGAGCCAAAACCCACACTGTTACACATTAAGTCAGTGACTCAGAAAACTGAGACTTGCCAGGCTTTAGTGTTTAAAGGATAAACAATTTCACATCTTCTGACAGGTATCATCAATCTGTTTAACTGATTTACACCCACCAGTGCTTGTTTAAGCTTGTACTCTGTTGCTTCTTGACATATGAGATGAGAAAAACCTTTTGACACTGCCCAAGAAGTTCAGTTCCCATCCAAGAGGATGCTCCCAAGAAGTCAGGAGAACCCAAACAAAGTGCTGGAGAACATCCTCACATCCAGCAGACAAATACCTTTGTTCCCCACCAGCATGAACTTCTAACATTCTCTGAATAAAAAAAGTAAGTAGGCTTCTTGAAGGTCTCTCAAAGGAGAGTGGAAAACCAGGGTTTAAACTCCAGAAGCAATCCCTAGGAATCTGTTCACTTACAACTATTGCAAAACGAAGTGGAGAAATCAGTTTGAAAATCATGATGAAACCAGACCAATTCAATGGTGAATTGTTTTGTTTGGGTGATCCAGGATTAAAGGTATTTTGCCTTTGTTTTCATGTGAAAAATCAGTGTTTGACATTTTGTTTTAGCTTCAGAAGAAGCCTAAATTCTTTGGTTTTCATTGTATCACTTTCATACAGAGCAAATTATCTACATTGTTGGATTATCTTCATTCGCACATGGAATAATTTAAGTAATGCATACCTTTGAGTCTAATGAAATAACAGGTATGTTATTTAGCTTTACAGTACCAAATTTCCAGTGTTACTAGGTGCCAAGATGCCTTTTCCCTAAAACACATGTTCATCTTGCAGGAAAACTTATTTCAAATGCCTAGCTCCTCTACAGAGGAACAAATACACAATCTGGGTAATTTCCATTGACATGACTATGCACAGATTTTAGCCACTCAGTATTTCATCAGGGCTTTTTGTTCTGGCTTTGAATCTAAGAGCCACAGCTGCATATTTGTTTGCTTGGATTTTATTCTGGTGCGTGACTGTGAAAGAATCCCAGTCGGTTCCTTTCAGCTGCCCTTCTCCTCACAACCTCCTCTACACTCCCCTGTATCCATGCATTCCTGAATCCCCTCACATGCAAGACTAGAGCAATTGTTTCTGCAAGGGATGACTCTCAAGGATAGCCTAGGGGACGCCTTCATAATGCAAGTGACTCCTGAAAGTCATGCAACCTACAGGGTGCAGGGATAAAGACACCAGTGTGGGTCTTGGTCTAAGGTAGACTGGCAAGACAATTCACCCAAGAAACCTCCTTTGCAGCACTGCAAAGCCCTGTAGGAAAAAGAATGAGGTGTCTAATACATACTGAATTTGCTAATATTGTCTGGACAGGATGAAAGGTTCCTAACCCCTCTGCCCTGGTTTCACTCCAGGGCCAGCTCTCCCCAGGGATGCTATCAGCAAAACCTCAACCTCCATCACAAAGGTTGCTGATTTCTTTTTCCCTTTCAGCCAGAATGGAAAGCATTTGTGAAACAGATCTAACAACTGCAATCTGGCATGCATTGTCACATTCTTATGCACCATAACCAATAAATCCACGTAAATCATCCATGATGAGGTATGCACTACTATAATTTTTGATTCAGAGGCAACAAGAAGAGCACTTTGGCACTGAATTACCCAGCACCGAAGGCGGGATCTTTGTCAAAGTCATCACCAGAACCTGGAAGGAACTGTAGCCTCAGCTGTGAAACCACAGAGTCCTTTGGGACTCATAGCCCTCCTCAGATATAGGATGAATGGTGTCTGTACAGCTGTCCACTGCTTTGTGGACACATTTGCAATATCTGCAGCTCAGCTGATGTGCCCTATTTTGAAGAATGAGGAATTTATGGCCTCTCATTACTGGTAGTCAAATGAAACACAGACCTAAGAAAAAAATCTAGCTGGGATGTGGCATATTAATCAATATGAATACATGAGCCAGAGAATTAAAGAAACAAGGCAGAAAATGTAAAAGAATTTAAGAAAAAATGATTTATCGTTTTTTAATATAGATCATCAGCGCTATTCTTTATAGTCACCTGCAGGCTTGGATATCTTGGAAACATGGGTAAAATTACTATCCTTCAAAAATGCTACAATGAAAAATCACCACAATAATAAAAAAGATCAACTGGAATGTACTTGCTGGCATCAAGCAAAAAAATAATAATTCACCTGAAATTAAATCCTTGTTTCCTTTCATTTAATTTAAGAACTATTTAATAAAAAACTGCTTCCTTACAGATTCCTCATAAATAATCTAAGTGTGAGCATTCCCACTCCTAAGACTGGGAATGAGGTCCTCTGTTGTCTAGAAGATAAATACAAAGTGTACAGAAGCAATAAAATTTTCCCCATGCTGCTTTGGCTGTCAGAGAAGAGCAAAGCTATTTGGAGTAGTTAACTTGAATAATTTTCCTAATTCTGTTCAGTTAAACATAGTTAGATGATAAGGCAGATTGCTAGATTGAGGAGAAAATCTCCCTGATTTTGAATTGTATTTGATTGTGCGGGTTTTTTAAGAGAGGGG
>VXBC01004518.1:223594-270988 GCA_013399945.1 Ploceus nigricollis
AGGATTTTTAAAACATCTAACATAAGTGAAGCAACTTTTTATGACTATGCAATGATTACATAGAACAAAGTGTACCAGGAATCTCTGATATGGCTAGTCCTATTGACCTTCTCTCTGAGAACTTTGGGGATGAAAAGTGTGAGCTAATTTATAAGCTCTGACCTCAGCATCACGCTAGCTCTCATAAGGAAACATTAAAATTGGTTGCATGGCATGCATCTTTAGAAAAAGAAAAGGAGATTCTGGTTTCGGCAGCAGAGTCTATGCTGGTATGTCTCCTGGCGTAAAGACATCATAAATACTCAGCACAGATTAAGAAAAAAATGAAAGAAACCTTACCCAGCCCTCAGACAAAGGTTTATATAAACCTAACTGTGTTCTTGTTCTTGGATCTTGTTCCCTGAGGCAGGGATGACGTATCTATTCCTGAGGCATCATATACTTCAATGCTGTAAACACTGAAATTTTGCTAAAACCCTTCAAAGGGAAAACATGGTGATTCTTCATAAAACACACTAGTCATCAAGAAACTTTACAGCCAATTGCCCATATGGAGTTTCATCACCTTCTGATGTCTGACTTCTAGTATCCAACATGAGCTATAAGGAGTTATTAAGGAACTGCAATCTATGGTTGCAGTGGTGCATCCCTCCCTCTCCTAGGCCACACTATCACTGATGTGTGGTTCCCAACACACACTTGCATATTTTTCTTCTGTGCATCAGCTATCTTGGGCAGGTGTTGTGGCTAGAATAGCCAGTTAAAATACTTTCCTCCTTCCGAACATGTAAATAGCACAGCACTTTCAAGTGGCAGGCATAAAAGGCACTATCACATTCATATTCTAACTTATCATGAGACACTACTTGGGATTTTACTGATTACAATCACAATGTATTAAGGAAATAGATCTGAAGTTTACTGCAACAACAACTGAAGACACAATAATGGTGTCAGAAAATGGCATAATGTGAATAAAATATGACTTTGAAAACTACAGTAGAAAAACATAAATAAAGCAAACAGGTAGTCTTTAAATTAAATTTTTAAATTACCAGAGCAAGAGCTTCAGGTAATTTTTCATTTGTCTTTCAAATGCATCTTTCTACTCTCTTTACTCACACTTATTTTAGAAAAAAACACATTGCCAAAAGTTCTTTCGGTATAACTGAAAGACAATATATATATATCATCAAACAGTATTTTGTGACTTTTTGCAACCTTCTCATGAAACTGCAATACACAAAGAACTGCTTATTATGTGCTCTGTATTTTTGCTTCAGAGCCTGGTTACTAATATAATAAAGGAAGAAACATCAATTACTCAAAAGTGATCTTTGAATTAGTTTTAGTTTTAAAATAGTAACAGAATTATAAACTAACCTATGAAATTAACTTTTTATTCTTGAAGTATTTTAATGATCAAAGTAGATGGAAGTTACAGTATCTCAAGATACAAATATCCAATACATGTTTTATCTTTTTTTCTCATTTCAAAGAATAAAATCAAGACTTCTACAACAATACTTTTAAGTTGCAATTCATGTTCACTAAAAAGAAACCCCTGTTTGCAGTTTTACATGAATTTGGATTATCAAGAATATTAAGACTTTTTTATGTCTTACAGTGTTCCTAATTTCTTTACAGACTTCCTAATTTCCCAGGCAGTGTAAATGGCTATTTTCACTTTTGCCTTTATTCAGCTTCATTTTTGATTCTTCTCCCTAGATAACAGCTTCTTGGTCTACTGAGTCTGAAAACCTTCTATAACAGTATTTCAATGGCAAGCTTGTTACTACACAAAAAAATATCAAACACATCACAATCTCAGCATGTTCTACTTGGCATTTTAGAGAATCTAACAA
The DNA here is from genome assembly GCA_013399945.1 of Ploceus nigricollis. NCBI lineage: Eukaryota > Metazoa > Chordata > Aves > Passeriformes > Ploceidae > Ploceus > Ploceus nigricollis. Next base: position 225,460 of record VXBC01004518.1, read on the forward strand.
TTTATACTGTTTGAATACTTCTGCAAAATAATTGTATCTACCAGCTTAATCAACATCAGAATTTACTTCTAATAGTTGCCTTATTGAAAGACAACTCCTCCTAGAAAAAGAACAGACCTTTATATTGAAGCTATATCTTCTAATACTGAGGATACATCAAATTAGCTTCAAAAGCATATTTTACACAGAGGATGATAAAAAAGCATATGTGTAAAATACACTGCATGACATCACAATTGTTCAAATAGGTGAAAAATTTCAAAATTGCCTATGGGTATACAAAGCAGATTTGGTACAATACTCAGAGATCTGGTAAGACTCCAGAGGAGAAAAACATGACAAAACATTTCAGAAGCAAGAAAATGAACATGTAATCTGCTGTAGTCCAAATACAGCGATCACATTAATGGGAAAATATTACATGCCAAAGTGAAAAGCAAAAAATATAAAAAATTTGGACATCACCTGTGATACAACCATTTCAACATTCTTTTGTATTGTGTTTCATCAAATTTGTCAAGAAGTTCAGATAGTTCAGGCCAACAAACAGAAGTTCCAAAGCAAAATATGGCCTTCAAATCACAGCACTGATGTTTCCTCAAAATAATTTGGAAAATCACCACATAATACTTGAGTGTTTAACCAAACAGGTTTTTTTGTGTAAAGCTCTGAGTAGATGAAGGATGGCCTGATACGTAAAACTTTATGTCTTACAGGCAACAGCTGAACATGTAGTTATTTGACCTGAATACACGTATATTTGTTTGAATGTACATGTTAATGATACATACATTTAAATTGAAGTATGTTAAATAGAAATAAAACTACTGCAAACAGTTGCAGGGGAGGGGGGGATGCTTTATAAATAGAATAACAATTAATGATGCTATAAAAATATAATTAAGGAGTTGAATCTCACTTATTGGAACACAAAGACAATAACAGCATTTTTATAACAACAGGTAACAGGTGAGGAACTCAAAAATTGACATATTTTTCAATGCAGTGCACTATTACTAAAAAATACAAGGTGATCAATTTACCGGTAGTGAAAGACACAATGATATGAAATTATAGAACTTTATTGGCCTGTTAAAAGGAATTTCATGTAATACATTTTTTATAGATTGTCCAAACTGTTATGGTAGCATTTGGGAATATAAACAACGATTGTCTGTTACTTACAAGAAACATGAAAGACTTTCAACACAAAGATTTAGAGGGAAGAGGGGGAGAAATGACTCACAGCTTGCTGATGGATAACAGCAAGTAATTTTTAAACCACGGAATCACAGAATGAGTCAGGTTGAAAGGGACCACACTGCGTCCTCTGGTCCAACCTCCCTGCTCAAGCCAGGTCATCCCAGAGCACATGGCACAGGATTGTGTCCAAATGGTTCTTGAATATCTCCACTGAGGGAGATTCCACAACCTCTCCAGGCAATCTGTTCCAGTGCTTGGTCACCTGCACAGCAAAGATGTTCTTCCTTGTGTTCAGGTGGAACTTGCTGTGCATCAGTTTGTGCCCATTGCCTTTTTCCGCTATTTGGCTTTCATGATGTGATGTTATGGCAGAAGGCAATTTTGTGCTAAAATTTAGAACATTACTTTTTTCCATGTGTGAAAAAAATATTTTAGGAAAGAATGTTAAAGTTCTATACCTTGAAATCAACTGAATGACTCTTCCTGTTTTTAAACTGAGCCTGAAATATAAAAAAAGGCTCAGGAACGGAGAGCTCTGAATGGCAGTGAAAGATTTGAAGTGTATTTGTTTAAGACTCTGGTCTTGGGTTTGTGCAGTGGTGTGGCAGCCCAATTATGCTTGCACACTAGTGAAGTCAGTGAGACCTATGAAATAGCTATGTTAAAAAAAAATGTCTAAAAAGAATACTAAAATACTTAGGGAAAAAAATCAGGATTTCTTTTCTGTTTGGTGGATATACCAGACAAGGGAGCCCTGCCCTGCTTACGTCAAAGAAAAAACAAGCTATCATAAGGAAGCCATGACTTTACCCTTTACTTGCTTGAATATCAAATAGTTCCCTGAAATTCTATATGGTTGTTCTTGTCATTCCAGCCGAGGAACTAAGTAACAGTGAAAATATGTATGCAAGGAGACAAGTTTCCTCCTCTATTAAGAGGTAATCTTCTTAGTAACCCTGCTGTGACTCGCTGCCTCTAGAGACCATGGGGGAATGGCCCTCTTCAAAATGAAGGCAGTTTGGCTCTATGCTGCCTACAACTCTGCTGCAGGCCAGAACACGTGCTTATCCAACACACTCCTTGCAGCTGCAAAAATATAGCTTGTCATGGAAGGTTGCTATTAAAATTAGAAGGATATAGCATGTCCATACCAAAACAATACATACTCTCATGTGGGCTCTTCCAATCGATTGCTTTTTTTTTGGATGAAAGTAAGTCAACCAGTTAATCTTGAGGCTGATTAAAAGACAATACCATGTTCTCCAAGTTCAGTCACATACATGCTTGTGGAACTGAACAGCTATATTTATTTCCAATCAATGCATCATTTGCTATCTTCAGAGCAGATTTAATTTGTATGAACAAAAGAAAAACAGAGCAAATGAAAGCCAGCTTCAAAAGTTTGGGCATGCACATTCCTGTGGAAGTGGGACAATGAAATGGGCTGTGACATGTGAAATACACAGCACCAGCATTCTCTGTGCACCCTATGATGTTGCATTCATGCTCAACACTTCCAACCACCCACAAACTCATGTTCTAGAGGTCAGATGACAAAAATCTCACACAACATGGACCTACATTATAATCTGGAATACTTTACATCATCACACCATGATGGCAAAGTCCTTCAAAAGGATATTCTAAGACTCTACACGTTTGTGCCCTAATAAGAACAGAGCTTACCACAACTCACAAAGTAGGATATTGAGCTCTCTGAAGAACAGAAAACAAAGCCACCAAAAAGCGGAAGGAAGAGAAGAAGCCAGAGAGAATGATGGAGAAGATGAAAATACTAAAAACCTTTACATAAGCTTTTGGGATTTTCTTTTGAAAGAAACATGAACAAAATACTTAGCTGTTCAGTCTACTAATAACTTTTGAATTATTTCAAATAATAAAATATTATTAATGTTAACAATAATAATTATTATTAACTGGAAAAAATGGCTGAATTAAACAGAGCTTAGAAAGGGTCATCTTTTTTATCTGTTGGATAATAACTTCCAACTTTACAAACCATTTGCAAGTTTTTAAGCATTAAAATAGATGCAAACGAAGTGATGGCCTTCATGGTGATGATTAGTTGTCAACTTAACATGGACAACTGGGTAAAGGGATTGACAAACTTTGTATGAAGGCTTCTATTTAAAGAGCCACTTGGAAGTGTACAGGTCATTTTCATATGGCAAAATTCCCTATGTTTTATAGTTTTTGAAAAACCAGGCTTAGGAATTTGCTTTCTTAGGAAAAAATTGATTTTTAGGGCTTCTCCCTACAGTCAAAAAAGAAAAAGCAATCCCCACAAGAACTATCTGAAGTAAAAGTGCTTTCAACTAGCTGTCCACAGGTTTTCTTGGCACTGTCTGCTTCCAAGGATCTTGGTCTTGCTCCCACTGAAATGCATGTTTTGCCTTACTGCTGCCTGGGAGAGGTTGAGCTGGTAGACAAAGGCAGTGGAAAGGATGAAGACTGCCTTCCACAGGTTAGGATACTCAAGACACATATTGCCACAAGAATGTCTCATAGCAGCCTCAGTCTGCCCTGGCTGTGAACTTCCAGGACTCCCACTAAAAAAGAGATGGTCCCTAGACAGCTTTTTCAGGAACAGACATTTTTCAACTGTTCCCACCTCGCTTTTCATGACAGGCAGCTGCAGCAAGCACAGCTCTGACCTCTGCCTGGGACCAATGCACTTCTTTGCAACATAGACCTGGCCACCGGTCAAACTTCCATCAAATTCAACAGAAACAGGTTTATTTAAGAGACTGGATGACATGACTTGCCTCACACTAAAATACCCCCAGCAGTGCTTCCTCTCCAGACCCCAAACTAATCTGCCTATCAAACTGCTCAACAGCTTATCTCAACATGTCTCTGAGCATATTAAATTTCTATCTAAAATAAATTCTAGTACAAATAAACCCCTTCTAGCAGAACCTTAGAAATATGCTTTTATTTTAGTTTCATGTCTGGCACAACGAAAAAAAATAGCAACTCTGCCTTTAGACATTTCATAGCCTTTTTTATTGCTCAGTAAAACAGTATAAAAGCTTTGTAATGTCAAATCCTGGATGTTCATCAATTTTTACCATGTTAATGGTTCCTGTATGATTTTTAGTTTCAGTCCCACTTTATTTTAAGGAGGTCAAGAATTTGTAATTAAGTGAGCCCTTTGTAAACCAACACAATTTGGGCAGATCAGAATCTCTACAGTTACAAGCAACGTCACTTAGAATCAAGCTGAAAGACAGAAGCTAGTGGGTATCATAATTTCCATGTTAAAAGTTTAGCTCCCTTAGCTTTAAGATGCTCTGTCCACACACTGAAAAAAAACATTTTAGGAACATGTAGTCTTTTTCCATCAAGCATTAAACATCTTGCTAAGACATTATTAGTAACAAATCACGTGCTGTAATCCATAATGTTCTGTGAATATCTGCATCAAGTAATAATGTACTGAGTGTCTAACATAATGTAGTACAAAATATGTAAGAATGATGTTCTACAATACAGATATAAAAATATATATATGTATTTCAGTGGTGCATAGATCAGTTGTTGTTTATTAAAGTACCTCCATGATTACATAAAATCCAAAATACTGTGTCAGTACATTCTGAAACATTTGAAGGTCAAACCTACCCCTATCAAATAAAGATGAACTGCAAAGTGCTACAAAATAAATTATAAAAAAATTATGCAAAATCCCCAATCAATAACTGTGCATATTTATGCATATAAATATTATGAATCAGAAAGAACTACTTTTTAAAATTAAATATTTCTAAAGTCAACTGCCAAATTCCAGCTTTGCAAGTTTGCTTTTTCCCTGCCAAAAGAAAAGGGTTCAGATTCTCACCTCATTAATTCAGCAATAAATTGTGAACACATAACAGAAATATGCTGACTTTGTCCCAGCAAAACTTCGAACTGGAATTTGGGCTACTGGGTCAAGCTCTGCTTATGATCCAATATGTGTTTGATGTAAGTCCACTGACTTTAGTTCAAATATTGCTGCTAGATGATTGTCTACTGATTTAGAATCACCTCTATGACATCAGATATTATTTCAACAGGAGAACAGATTCATGGATAAGCAAGAAGTCCAAGAAGAAAATAATTAAAAGGAAGTTAAAAGAGAGTCAATAAGCAGAAGAGAAAGTTAAGGTCTCTGGAAAATAAGACCATGTCTTATAAGACACAGACTTAGGGAGGAAAAAAGGGAGACATTCCTAATACTCTTTCTCAGGAACAGCAGAGCACTTGATGACATCTAACTTCAAACAGGAACTATGATGCATATCCTTAATTGCTGCCATCCCTCCCCAAATCACCACAGCATGTGCAGGGTGGCAAAGACAACACGATTCCTAGGTCATCAGTAGACTGCCAGCTCTGTCCTCTTCTTTAATGTGGGGAGCAGAATACATCTTTGGGACAGATTTTTAGCGACTGCATCTCCCCTTCCCTAAGTAGTGGAAAGGGAAAGGAAGTATCTCCCTACATAGGCCTAGAAGTATGCAAATGTGGACACATTTCTTGACTAATAAGGATATTTCTTGAGCACAGCAGGACTAAAGAATTTGTATGAAAGAGACTCAAGAGAACACAAGAAAAAAGTTAAAGGATTAAGAGTGCTAGAAGGGACAAAGCAAGTAAATACACAGAAACAGAATTAAAGAGTCAAGACGGTACTGTAGAAAGAGAGGGATGGTGTATGGCCTTAAAAGACTGCAGTCAAAGAAAAGGCAATAGTGTTACAATGGAAGAGTGAAAATGGCTGAAATTAAAAGCAGATAACAATGAAAAGCAAATACATTAGGGACAATATAATACCATCTCTTCTTTTTTAACTAAACATACTTGTAAGGAATTAAATTCAAATAATATCTCAAAAATTTAACCAGAATACACAGAAACAAAAGCATCTACCTCAGTCTTTTACTACTAGTCTTTGTAGCTAACTCTCAGTTAACAAAAACCCTGAAACTTCATACTTCTTAAAATTCCCTAAATGGAAAAGATCAAAGTAGACCCTCAGGATTTGATACATAAATCAAATGAAAATTAATTTCTAGTACTATATCTAAATGCAGCCTTGCTCATGAAATATGCTCATGCCTTCATTTAGCTTTACTTGTTACAGTAGACTCCTCTCTGCAGTATAGTGAAGCACATTCTGAAGCATACTTCACAGTTAAATATGGACAGTTAAACAAGTCTCTAAGTCTACATCTGAAGGACCAGCCACATACCATTGTTATTCTTGCTCTTGGCTCAGAATCAGCATTCTGGCCTACTATAGATTTGTGTGCTTATTCAAACTTAGGGCCTATCTCGAGTAACCACAACCTAACCGAATGTCTAAGTGATGGCACTGGTTCAATACCCAAACGCACCAAACAGTATTGCCACCTTTCTGTATATAGCTTAGACTCCCCATCTTCCTGGTAAAGTCAGTGGAACTACATACATAATAAGATTTGCAGGGCCAGCTCTGCAATTTACTGCTTCAGGAGTTAAGACCAATCCTGCAAACATACAAGAACTTAACTTTAAGGATGTGAGCATTTCAACAGAAATCAGTGAGCTTGCACACACACTCAAACTAAGCATTATAGAAATTTTGCAGAGGCGTTAATTCAATAAAATAAAAGCAGCTTTGCAGTTCACCTTTGATAAATATTATTTATAAAAACAACATCTTTCCAGTTAAGTTCGAACAGAAAAAAAAATTGACAGAGGAAACAATATAATTTCATTTCAATGTCATTTTGGAAGACACAGTGAGGACAAGGCAATAGGAATGAGTGTGGTAGCTTATTTCTGGAATTTCTTGAGTTTTTTTAGCTGCCTCAGGGCTTCAGCTTTCCCTGCTCTTGGAAAAACAGCTACTGATTTGAATGTACTTCTATANCTGTCCACTCCCTACAGTGCAGCACACAGATTCCACAAGCTCAACAGCCCCTCTCTCATCTTTTCCTTATTTCATTTACCCATCCAGTGGGATCTTATGAAATAAAACAAAACCTAAAAAAAACAAAATAAAGTGTGAGAAATCATGCTTAAAAAAAGAAAAAAAGTCAAAGAAAAATCAATACAAAAGACTAAACACAAATGAATACTTGACAATCAAACACATACACATAAAAAGCATTTAAAGCATACATAAATTACATAAAAACTGTACATGAACTTATGAAAATGATGACATTACCTCTATCTTGTGGCATTTTTATTTGTTAAATAAAAATGTATAACGTGTGCTATTTATTTGTCTTTAACATATCAACATACTCAGATTGAGCTGTAATGCAGTAAGTCTAGAATTCTCCAACCAGGGACTGTGCTATGTATGCGTCAGAAAAACCCCAGCCAGGTGCTCTGCCTTGTGCCAAAGCTTATGGTGAACAGCCCAATGTGCAAAATCAAGTTCTCTGTCTTTAGTTTGGTACACCAATTACTTGTAGAGTAATCCCACTATGCCACAGACTTACTCTAAGTAACTATCATTTCACACCTTAGCTCTGTGCACATCATTCTTTTTGCCTGATCGGAACAGGCTGCTGCCCTTAGTGGCATTAACTGCCAGTGTAATGGCAGAAAAAAGTGGGGCTGGGGGAAATATTAGTCAGTTATCTTGAAATTAACTGTATTTAAATATCAAGAGGAACTTAAAAGTTAACAACTAAATATGATGGCACATTGAATTACATAAATATCCCCAGGGTGTGTTCTGCTATGAGATGAAGGAAAAATCTATCCCCCAAAACTTACCTGACTGGCTAAGAGTTTTTTTAAAAAGCTACATAGGGTCCTTTGTGGAATTCAACTAGCTGACTTTATGGCACAAATACTTCCTAGAACAGCATTGCCTTACCCAGTCTGTTGTTATCTGATGCGGTTGAGTTATTATGTACATCACTGTTGACAGCCACCATTACTTGTTCTAATGACATTTGAAAAAAAGACATGTGAGAGTTTTACTATTAGTCAGCAAATGTAAACTTCAGTAGTAGCTTTTGTCTTGTTTTGTGGGCTTTTTAATCTTGTTTTAATAAGTTCTCAGTGTTTGTGAAGACTGAAAGTTTACCCATATTCCACAGAAATCTAAACAATTCAGAGCCAAATCTTTATTTGCTTTCAATGAATGGGACTTACACTATCAGCTTCCAGAGAAGTTAAATTTCACTGTCAGTAGCAATGACTAATTCATGTGCATTGTGTTTTCTTGTTTGTTTCTACCCTGGAAGTAGGTAATCACACATACAGATGCTGAACTTGCTAGCTTTGTACAATTCCACATTTCCAAAACTGTGCGGCAAAATGCCTTTTCTTTGAAAAGTCATTAAGGTCTCATGTAAGGTGCAAAAAACCCCCAAAGGAATGCTAATTTACAGACAAAAATAGAGTATCAGTTGAAGAAAGCCTCATTTCAGAACAGTAAGCAATTATCTGAAGGATGTTTAGAAGTTATAGGTTACAGAAGGAGAAATATCATCAGGGTTTTTAGTAGTCTACAATTAAGTCTACTGCATGGGTGCTATTTTCCTCTTGAATTTCCTAAGTCATTCAGACCTCTCCTGGAATTTTGCTTTCTTAAATATGGGAGATTGCATATGTTCTTAGCAACTTAAGACAAAGGATGCGTACATGTATTTACATAAAAACACACATTTATACCACACTTTTAACACCAGAGCAAATAATTGCAAGGGACAGGTTTTTTGACTTTTAGATTATTCCTTACCTGGTCTGTTGCAGTCACAGTGAAATCATATTGCTGTGTTATAAGACAGCTCTGAATTCTAATTAGAGAAATTGTCAACTAATGAACTAATATTTAGCGTACAGTACACAGGCAAAACACAGGTACAAACCAGATCTGCTTACAACTCCTGCAAACTTCACATGATAAGTCATGATGGGGGGGCAGGGATAGGGGGAAGGTGGTACTATTATTTTAAGGAAGGCAAGCTGATGTGTTCTTGTAAACCACCAGAGACGCTTAGGGAGATGGTTTAGTGGTGGGCTTGGTAGTGTTAAGTTAATGATTGGACTTGATGATCTTGAAGATATTTTTCAGCTGAAGTGATTCTATTATTCTACATTCTTAGTTGCATTTGTGTCTATTTTAGTAACCCTGGTAGCCAACAGTGGCATCTAAAACAACCATTATGGGAGAAACCTCAGACCTATGACTGAGCAGTCTACAGGAGTCAAGAAGTCCACAAGGGGAAGGGAGTCCTGCAATTCCTATTGAAGGCAGAAAAATTAATCACAATAAAAATATCTTTTAAAGAAAAAACTTACTAACAGAAAGGAGTCCAAAAAAAAAAAAAAAAAAGATAAAGAAAGGAAAAAGATGAAAGAAAGAGAAAGCTGAAAAAAAGACGGGAGTCTATTAACTTTAATCACTAAAACATGGAAAGAAACCAGGTACAGTACATAGAAAATAAAAGGATATATGAATACAAAATAATTGTGGGGAGTGAGGTGGAGGGGGACAATGGCACAAGGAAACAGGACAAATATAAAGATGTAGAAACTGAACAGAAGTGCTTTAAAAAACAAAATATCATTTGTACACTGGATCTCTGACTATTTGGAGACATTGATCTAACAAAGGCAAAATATTATGGGCAGTAGATATTTAGAAGATGATTTCTTGTGCTCTAACTGCCAGCTTCCTATTTGACTTCTCAGAGTTCAAATGGAGTCAGTTAAGCAGGTTGAGGCAAAGCTTGAATTTGGCTTGAGTTGCTGCTGGGGTGCTATATTCTGAGTTTAATATTAGTTTTAAAAGTACACTGCTGTTATATAAGCTGCCACTCAGACCTGCAGAGGAAAGTACACTAAAGAATAAAAATAAAAGAACATCAAAATGAAAGTGGAAGACAGAAAAAAACTATTCATCTTCCCTGTACAAGTAATGACAGAACTTCATTCATCCTTTAAAGGAACATTATGTATCTGTCTCTCTGAAATGCAAATTTGTCCAAGACAGTAAAGAAAATAATAAGTAGTTTAAAATGTGATAACTTTATTTCCAATAGCAGCTCTTCATTCAAAAAGCTTTGAAATCAGCACTGAATTAATTACTAGTCTTTAAACAAACATCATAAAGAATCTGGAGTACACTATTTTGGGAAGACCAAATTTAAGCCTAACTGCTTAATAGAAAGAGTAGTTTGAACTATATTATTAATAAGGATCCGGTTGAGCCACTTTTATTGAGCCACTTTTTTTTAATCCTACTTTCTAGAAGTACCACAGTTGACTATCTCCTGAGTTTTGCAGACCCGTATCTCAGATACTGGATGATCTGTACTGTTCTGAGAGTTTACTCTGGGAGCAGGATAAAATGTCACCAACTAACTGTTCCCAGCTTTTTGATTCATTTGAGAGGAAAGCATGAAAGGAAAAGTATAATAGCAAAACCCCTACCTTTATATCTACTGTACTGATTTTGAAAGAAGAGCCTTTAAACATGATCCTTTTTAAATGTAAAGAAGCCAATTTTTTTCCATCTTCAGCCACCACACAACAAAAAAACTGAGCAGTCAACAGCATCATAACATCATACGCATCGTAACATCTAATTCACATATTTGGGAAAATCACTGTTCTTGAGATAGTCACACATTCATGGACTCAATTTCTACCTATCCCAAAAATCTCAGTCACACTTCTTCTCACTGGTTATGTTCCCTACAAGACACCACCTAAGTCATTCAGAAGGAAAATGTTACATGATGGTCATCTTCTGAACTTTCTTCACAAAGCAAGATGCTACATTTTGGTTGCCTAAAATCCTTCTTGCTCCAACAGGATTTGAAATACTGTATTTCAATGAGTTGTAATAAACTGGAGGTCGGAAGTCAGACTTTCATGGTCATTACCAACCTGACCTACACTCTGTCAGAATAAATGAAATTTCCCATAATGATGATTTAACTGAATACAAAACTAAGTTTTGTATACTCACATCCCACTTGCCAATTATATTTTTACATATGAGTTGCATAAATTTGGACACCATGTATCTAAACAAAATCATTCAAGGTAAAGTACAAGCAAAAGAAGTGCTGAACTGAAACTTTCTATGATGTTAGGTCTCATTCCGTATTTTCTCTTCATCAAGTGCAAAACGTTTATTTTAATATTGCATAATGTTTGCATAAGTTTTATTCAGAATATTGTTTGTGGCATTGATCTAAACAAAGCATTTGAATCAAAAATCAATGTACATTTTACTTTTTCTAGTGTGGGGTAAAATTGAGCATATATGGCATGTATCTCTTCATTCTTTTTACAAGAACTGTGATTTATATGGAGCAAGTTCAGGCTGACTGGAAGGGAGGAAGGCAAAGGTAAGATGCAGTTGCATTACCAAAAAAGTAGTCTTATAAAATTTGTCAGTTTCTCATTTCAAGAAGGAAAGAAAATGAAACAATTTATTCCTAGTTTTATTTGCTTCTTGGATCTCAGCCTTTGCTTCAAAGAGCAGTGCTGGCTAATGCTGTGGCAAAATCAGGACAAAATGTCACCTAATTTTTGTTGGAAAGCAAGAAGAGACTCCTGGACAGCTTCTGCAGAATTTTTGTTGCACAAGGAAGAACAATGTCTTGTTTTATAGAGCAATGCCTACACAGCAGCAGAAGATAAAATTATCTGAAAAATATGTACATTTTCTTAGGATTTTGCAGATTTAACATGCACCAGGCTTAATACTGCCTTTTGTTTCAGACCACAAAAACATAAACATTCACTACAATTTTTTTCTTTAATCCAAAAATAGTTTTTACCTCATGAAGTACTAAGACCATATTTTTAATTCATATAGTTAAGAGCTCTAATGACAAGCATAAATATTACTTCTTTAACCTAAGGATAAAAGCATGTAGAGAAGACAAACAAATCAACTTATTAGAGGCCAGGGATTCACAGAAAATTCTGTATCTGAATTCAACATTAGTCTCTGTTTTCTGATCCAATTTTCCTGTAACTGAATTTACTTAGTAAATGGGAAAACTAGGACAAAAAGAGACTAAATAGTCTGACCCATGAAGTTATACATCAAAATAAAGAGTTTTGACCCTCTTATATGCTCCAATTACTTACAACAGGAAGGCAGCAGACAATCATATTAAACTCAGGACTATTTACAATAACCCAAAGCTAAAAAGTTTCTTCAAAATATACAGTATCTTATAAAGATTTCTTTTCCACTATAACTGTCTCTTCCTCTAATGTCTAAATTTATGCTCCAGAGATAAGGGTACACAGCTTGTAATTTTATGGATGCTTCCACCTGTATTAGATTTCCAAATAAGCATAATAAAATTGTAGTCACCAGTGTCAGTACTGCAGCCAGTATTCAAACAATTTAATTGTTTGTTTCATTAATCTAGAAGTTCATGAAATGAGAATGGAGGTCAAACAGAATTATGCGTACTTAGGTAGAGAACCTCATAAAGCTGTTCACAGTGTAAAAGAAGTTAGAACTAAGAGATGGTAAAACTAGACCTTTATACTCAACATTTTAGAGACCAAAAATATTTTTGGTTAACAGTCCTCTACACCATTAACAAGGATCATTTAATGTCTAAATCTGTTTTTCTTTAGTTTGATCTGGACTTTTGATTTTACTTCCCAGTATGATGCATTGGATATGATGCTCATTTTCCAAGCAGGCAGCAGAAAAGAAAACATTTGTGCTCTGCACTCTTGAAGGAGAAAATAATGTATCTTTCTCAATGAGAGTCATTACCCTCATGACTTCCAGTGCAATATCCAACAGAAGTTTCCTTTTACAATACTGCTGCTCATGCTGTAGCTGTTTTGCTTTCTATTGATTAGTGAGTCAAGGACGTTAAGAGCTGAAGCTCAAACCACCATTGCTCAGAGACAGCCAGTTACGTATATTTCACAGAGCTTCTAATTCAGGGACAGTTAAAGGAAAAAAGAGAGATTGTGAATAAGCAACTGCTCAGAAACTGAAACAGAACCTGGCATTAACAATAGCTCCCCACAGAACCACAGAAAATGTGCATTAGTAGAAACCCAACTCACTGGAAACAGTGTAGCAATTACTATTTGCATGCGCATTTTAAAAAATGGATATCTGAGGGTTATTTTACGCTTCATTTGCATGACACTGTATGCCTGAGAGATCAATCAATAAATCAAGGGATGCTTTCTCAAAGCTTCCTGCAAGTACTTGAAAAGTCAAAGCTCTTAGGAAAGAAGGCCCTTTACCTTATGACATCCCTAGGATTTGTGTTTAAATCCACTCATTGGTATGCATGTAAAATACAGAAATGCTACTACACAGCTACAATTTTGACAAGCGTCAGTTTGAAGCATCAGTTTACAACCACAAGAAAGATCAGAGCACTTGAAGGACACAGCATAATTATGTCTTGCCTCTTCGAAAAAGAGAATCACTGTCAATTTTGAAACCATTCTGTATCCACCCAAATATTGAAGACAACCCTACCATCCAGTTATCTTGAGTAATTCCAAATATTCCGTATTTTCAATATATGACCTTTTAATAAGACCTGGCAAGAGAGTTTTTATATACAAATTAGGGAAATAACATTGCTTGTTACAGTACAATAGGACTTATGGAACTGTATCATATATGTTAATTTATAATGGAATTATTTTGCTTACTGTTCCCTTACAATAATATTAACACCTTTGATCAATTACCATCCTCACAGCTGTTATTGAGCAATTCTCCATCTTCCTTGCCGTGACATTTTACCTTGTGTCTGTGAAATCTGAACAATTCTTAAAAGATGCATCTCATAATCACTCAGTGCCTCTAGTAAAACAATTATGGAGTTTCTTTACTTCATTAATTTCAACTGCCTTCCTTTACAGTCACTACTAATCAAGTACTTCCACATGGCAATTAACAATTTTCCTTAAAAAAACTCATCATTATCTTGATTGTGGTCAACAATCAAGATAATGGACTGACAGCAAACAACCAAGAGCCAAATTCCAGTTAATCCCATTAATATTATGCTCCATGAAGATAAATGACATGATTTCTGTGCATCTCTTCTTCCTCCATCTTCTGCAGACTTCTAAGTCTAGGACCAGAGATCATTGCCCCTTTTTGATACAATAAATATTTCACTCCACAAATTTTCTCTTGATTAAAAACTTAAGATGTAGGTACCATAGGTGATCAGGCCCAAACAGCATGTGTTTATGAGATGTTGGTTCTGATTGACAAACCTGGTCTACATCTATGACCAGGTAACACACTTAGTGGATGAGGGAAGGGCTATGGATGTTGTCTGCCTGTACTTTAGTCAAGCCTTTAAAAGCGTTTCCCACAGCACTCTTCTGGAGAAACTGGCTGCTCATGGCTTGGATGAGTGCACGGTTCTCAGGGTTAAAAACCATTTGGATAGCTGGGCCCAGAGAGTGTTGGTGAATGGAGTTACATTTAGTTGGTAGCCAGTCACCAGTGGCTTTCACCAGAGAAAAAGACCTCTTACCACAAATTCAATGTTACAGAATGGGAAAGAGACAACCTTCGAGTTGCCATCCACTGAACCTTAACTAAAGTAGTCCTCCTCTGCAGAAACACATGGCCTTTGAGGGTGGTGAAGGATGAGGCACAGGATGTTTCCTCCTGAACCTCAAGGTCTGGTTTTACATTCCTGAAAAGTCATCTTGAAGTTTTGCATACATTTGTACATTTGCATACATTTGTAGGCAGTTTGCATTCAGGTCCTGCACCTATTTCAAGGCTCCAAGAACTTTTCTTTCTCTCTGGATATTACAGTATATTGGAATCCCTCCCCAATGCAGAAGATGGAGAATATTTGTAAGGAAAAATACTGCACAAAACAGTATTAACTGAAGCAATTTGAGTCTTCCAAATCCCATCTACTTGGAGCCATTGTGAAAACAACGTGCACTTATTCCAGTCTAGACTTGGTTTGCTTTACTCTGTTCTCAGTTTTACATAGACACAAAATGGTTCTCCATTCAAAGAAGCACTCTTCACAGGATACACCAAGAAAAGGGGAAGGAAAGTCGTCTTGGGAAAAGGGAAGTTTCCACTCTTCGTATCTATGAATTCTACCTCTTACAGCACCCTTTTGATGCAACAAATCATGTACATTTAATGCGCTAATTACACCTATATTACAGCCAAAAAGCCCCACCTGTACACCCAGGCACTTTATAGTAAAAGTAAACAATGTTACTAAGTGATACTATGTAATTATAAATTTAGTTAACATCAAATAAATGAGACGTGAATCTATAATAGCTACCATGTGTAATTGCCACAGCTCTTGGAGCATGCTATTAGCAAATCAGTGAATAAGTTCTCTTATTTGAAACTGTATTCCTGCAAGTGGAGTGCATGGGTTTACATCCACATCTGGCACACAGAATGCCATATATGTTATATGACTTCGAATTTTCGTCTGAATACTCTTTATCTGTCCAAGAGTGCCAGCTACCACTGACACACTAGGAACAGAAATTTCCAAGGTGTTTAAACAGAAATAGAAATATCCTTTCCCTTTCTGTGCAAGTGAAACAAACTCCTGTCCTGTTACCAGGTCAAGTAAAACCACTCTCCAGCATATTACTGTCATATAACTTTGTAGAGACAGAACCAGGAAAGGAGCACTTCTATTGCTCAGTTATCACTGCAGCACTGCTGAGGTGAGCCTTCTGAATTCCCCTCTTTCTACACAAAGAATAATCTTGTAAATGTATTAAGGTTAACAAAATGCTTGAAATGCAATTGAAATAAACAATATTTCATCTGAAAGAAGAGAGATTGATGCTTTCCTTGGCGACAATTCCCCTAAAGGGACCATTTAAGAAAAGCAGAGTCCTCAGTCTTCACAGTCAAATTGACTTTTCAGTCAATAAGTAGGCATACCAATACCCCCAACTCTTCTTTGGTCCAGCAAAGAGAAGGCTTACTTTTGGGCTCCGGAAACTAAACAGGTTCCAGCCTGCAACACCTGCAGGTCAGGAGTACATGGAACCTGGCAATGCTTTGGCCATGATGCTGCCAGCGCTGGCCAAGGTGATTTTCTCCACTTCTGCTACAGCCACTGCACAAAGAACCAGCCACAGTGCTAACACCTGCCATTCTTTCATAAGATAGGGTTCCCATCTCATCCCCATGTCCCCAGCCTCCTCCCAAAAAATAAACTCAAGACTTACATGGAGCAAGGCTACTGCAAACTATAGCTTGAGTGACCCCTTCATACCTGACTAATCATGTGAATTCAGACACACAAGATGACGTGGAACAGACATACAAGAAGATCCAAACAAGTACTTAACAAGCCAAAGTCTCTCTGGTGTAAATGGTATGTGCAAGACTACTTGTTTCCAGGCCCATGTGCTAAGGTAAAGACTTCAAAGACAAAGAGGTTCAGAGCACATATTTGCCAGTAAATAAAAATATGCAGGGGTGTATCTTCTTTTCTTTTATCCACAATTATTTAATCTATATTAAAGTAAGTTACTTTAATTTGACCTAAGACAAACACCACTCTCCCATAAAATGTTCCAGTACATTTCAAAGGAGAGCATGTGTCAAAAATTTTTTTCAAGTACTTATAGGGCCATCCTACTTGAGGAATGAGGGAGAAGCGAGTTTTAAATCTGTGGGCACAATCTATGTCTTTCCCTACGGGCCAGAGAACATACCCTAGTCCCACTGGTTTTGATGGCATATTGGTAACCTCAAAGACTGCTGTGCCTTGCCCCAGAACCAAGTCAAATTATACCATATATGCAAACCACACACTGTGACTACTGCCCAGAGAGACCACTTAAGAGAGAATACAGAACGAAGTTATTTCTGATTATGTGAAGTTAATTGGAAGAGGTGAGTCAGTTATGTGAGATGCATGTTATTATTGCAACTGAATTTATAATTTTCAAAATGATTGTACCAGTATTTGTTAGTGTAGGGCCCAGAAGTCTGGCATTTGGCCAATGGTAATTATTTAGGCGTGTTGCCATGAATTACTATTGATGGAACACAAAGCAATTTTTGACATTCTGTCAGAAAAATGCATTAAAGGTACTTGAGAGCGTTTGTGATTTTACTCTTGCCTGGTCTGGAAAATAAGATGTTGATTGAAAAAACGTTCAAAAACTTAAAAAAAACCCCACCCAAACCACATACAAGCCTAAGTCAAAACACGGTTTTGCAACATCTCCCTGGATACACAGCTAGGTTTGCTTACACCAATGGATTCGTAACAGTTGCTTCACCATGCATTTGTAATGAGCAAACCAGGACAGCAACTTATGTTTTCACATGGTTATTTAGACCATTCCAATTTTTCAAATATTTCAATAGAAGAAAGTCCCTCTCAAGTTCTGTTCAAAGCCCTGACATTAATTTCCCAGATTCATAAGAGAACATGATACGCACCATTCATTAATCACAATTTTGACTGCACGTATATTTTTTCGACCAAAAATGTATGTATCCACGTATACACAAATATACATAACAGGATACATACATCCTAAAAATAACGGAAACATATGTAGTATTTTATAGTGACATCTGTACTAAGAATAAATAATTAATCAGGTATATTTAATAATAACATTCTTTACAGGTTAGTCTGAATAGCTTTATTATCTCACCTTCATTGTCGCAGTCTTGCAATGAAAGCCATATTTGATCTACCAGACCAACTCCTTTTACTTCACCATGAACTGGAATGGAATGCATTACCATTAATGCAATTAATGTCAAGGGTTTGGTTTGCAATTGCCAATGCCACTAATTTTTAAATTTATATTTTTTCATCAATTGCTTTATTTTTCTTTCTATACTGCAGAAGAGAAAACATCCATTGTGATACTTTTAGATTGTTCTCATTTCACATTTTTCACCCATAACCATCTATAACATGAGAAAGACTGTCATTATTGGTATTTTTTGGACTGGATTCTACCAGACATAACTTGCATATGTGTTTTAGAGCTATAGAAGCACACATCACTTAAAAATATTTATTAAAAATTGCAAGATCATGCTTTATGATAAGCAGCAAGGAGATATTCTTCAGTCCCTGGCCAAATTCTTCTTGGTGTATATTCTTGGCCCACAAAGACAAACTTGTGGTACTAATAGCCTGCACAAAAGTTAGAGTCAAGGCTTGGTCATACTGCATGCAGCATTTTTTTTCCTTAGTGCTTATGGTTTTGTCTAGGATTTTTGCTTTTGATGGGTATCACATAGAGGCAAACCCCTTACTACTTAAGACTGAAACAGCTTGTTCAGCACCTGGCACTACTCCTCATGCCCAGTACTGAAAGTAACCTATAACCAACTTGTGCTGCTTAAAGCTTCTGCAAGTGCCCCTCTGTTGTGCCAGAGACCTTGGTGCTCCCTTGCTGAAGGCAGGAGGTACCCATGCAGCTAAACAACCGGTATCCACATCTCCCTCTGTTCTACTCCAAGGTACCTCAGCATGTGGCATCACATAAATGTGGACAGAAGAATTGCAAATTCAGTGCTGAGTATTCTTTGCAACATGAAACAAGATTAACTTCACATGCAAAGGCAGCAGATCTGTAGCCAGCAGACTTGGACATAGATTATTAACTCAATGTAGGGACAAACATCTAAAAATAAAAAATATATAAAAGCAAATCCCAGCCAAATGGCAAGGCTCAATTTAAATAATCTATTTAAATTATACCGCTTGAAAATTTGTGTAACTGCACATTTATATATATATGTACATACAAACTCCCTCCAACATACTTCATATGAGTCACTGAAGAGATTTTTCCTTGGAAATTACATTAACACAAAAAAAAAAAACCAGCAATAGAAATAGATTTTCTATTACTAGCATTTTATGAACACCATAAAATCAACAGAATATATAAAGAATTGGTTTAGGCCATATTAAATATTATGTCAGTAGAATGAGCAAAGTGAACTGTGGACATTCTCTGACTGATTCAGGATTATGACCAACAGCAAATTTGGATCCATCATGTTCAACAAGCATGATTAATTTCATAATATTCTATAATAAAGCTGAGCTCCAGAAGCTTGCTCCTGGAATTATTATGATAACTCTGAACTCTGTCATGACTTTTGACCTTTATCTTGTCCAGATTTTCCTAAAAGGCAGGAGAAGGAAGAAATGATGGCCTGAATGTTATTTATTATTTTTCAGCCGACACAAAAAATTATACTAGACCAAAAACTTTTTAGCTCTTGCAAATACATTCAGCTCATTCTACTCAAGTTAACAGATCTTAAATATCACTTTAAAGTCAGAATTTAATTTTCAAAAAGCAGACACTGTAAGGCAGTATGATGTCTTCGTGAAAACTGAAGTATTTAAGGAACAACATATAGCCTTGCCTGCTTCTTGACAAAGCATCAAACCCCTATTTTTTGGCAGCTTATTCAGAAAGTAAATGCTTGGCTGAGAGAATAGTCTAACAGGATTCTAAACAAAAGATATTAAAATATTTTTCTGTATTTCTGACTGTTTATGATATTTCTCAAAACAGGAAAGATATTTTATAGGGACAAATATTTCCACTGCCATTGAAGGAGCATTGTTTCCTTTCCTGCAATTAAAAGACTGGATCTGGTACTCCCCTTTGGATTTACAACACAAGTTCAGGAAGTGAGGTTAGTTAATGAGCATGTAACATGTTTACTTAGCCTACACTGAACTTAATTCTAAATAAAGGAAAAAAATGTATCAAAAATCTAGAAAAAAGGCAGACAAAAACCATATTAATATTTTTTGAAATATATATTTCGCTAAGAGCTCTGGAAAACAAACTACCAAAACACATTAAGAAGTATCATTGCCCATGCAATGGAAATAACCTTTCCCTTGCAAAGACAGAAAATTTTCTCAAATTCAACTCTATTTAAAAAATATTGCAAAATCAAATAACTGATATATAACACTGCTTAACAGTTTTCCTGTCCACAATGCAACCACAGTATTACCAGGGACAGGATGGCAGGGGAAAAGCCCTTTTCATGCCTGACATGACACTGCTCACAAAAGCAGCACCCTTGTAGTTGGATCAGAGCAGAGCGCTCTCCAGTAATAATGTGACTTTCTGTCCAAGTCCAACTATGCTAAGAGTTATTGATGAAAATCTCGAATAAAATAGTAATTAAATCTTCCAAAACACTCCTGTGACTGGAGAAGGGTTGTAAGAAGGACAGACACCAAGCAGCAGTTCTGACCTTGAAAGAAAAGTATTGATTGGATTTTGCCTTGTGAAAGGAAGGAGGGAAACTGAAACCAACCATTCTGAATCATTAATGAGCTCCCACAGCATGGTCCTAGCTCCAATTTTTTACATATCCATGTGCATTTTTCTTTCGGCTTCCTCAAAACTAGCCCATATGCAATCTATACATGAAAGAAAACTATAAATTAATTCAAGACAACATGAAGACAACCTCTAGAGAACCACTCTAAGTTTTGTGTATGTCAGACTGTGTAACACTTAACAACATAAATGTTACATATACTTTTAAATACACACACACATGTTATGTTAATTACGGTAAATGAGTAAAAAATGCTATTAACTGCCTGTGCTACTACTATGCTTTTGTTTGTACCACTGAGGCAGAATGTGACTTTCCAGTCTTTCGATAATTCCTAGGACTGAAAGAGCTTTGAGCATATTTTCTATGAGGAATTTGGCCCTAAAAAAGGAGACGTTTAGGTTGCTGATTTTTAAAGAAAAGCTCTTTATAGAATGAAACAAAATAAAATTATATGAAAAGTTATAATTTACGTGGCAGGAAAAATTCAAATAACTGCTGTTTTGTATTGATTAGCACTAAAGTGATAGAGAGAAATAAATATCACTAAAGTGATAGAGAGAAATAAATGGGGAGCAAAAAGCCTACCCTTAGACAAAACAGAGGAAGGTGTGTGATTATTCTCTCCTTATTTATCTTAAATTTTACTCATTCTCCTTACTGAGTTTTCCCTCCTCAACATATTGCTTAATTTTTCTTCTACAGCCTCTTTTCCTACAAATTATCACCAACAGCTTTTCTTCAGTAGGTCCAGCTACAGTGCTATTTACTGTAACACAAAGCATCCCGCTTTGCTCTTGGCTCATCTAGCAGTCCTAAAGAAAATCATTCCCTATTAATATACTTCTACA
The DNA here is from genome assembly GCA_013399945.1 of Ploceus nigricollis. Taxonomy (NCBI): domain Eukaryota; kingdom Metazoa; phylum Chordata; class Aves; order Passeriformes; family Ploceidae; genus Ploceus; species Ploceus nigricollis. The sequence continues at coordinate 246,874 of VXBC01004518.1, forward strand.
CAGAAGTCATAACTTAGTTTCTAAAACTACTTTTCTGACACCTTTATTAAACAAATCAACCGTGTTAAAAATGGGAAACTATTAAGCCAAGATTTCTTTTTAAATGTGATCAAACCAAGTGAACTTGAAGAAAAACATCCAACAGCCAAATGATCATTGACTGTAGGAATTTCCTCTTAAAGAGACACAGCCCATCAAAAACCAGCAGGGTACAAATACGAAATGATTCTTCTGTTCACCATCCACTACAAGAAGGAATAAATATGATGACTCCTGTCCTCCCTGTCACACAGCAGTGCATTAGCAGAAGTATACAGGCTGTGTCTGCACAAAGGAGTGCACAATGTTGTCCAAGACAGTGACTTCACGTGTGAGAGAAATTGGCTACTTTCAAAACATCCCTGTGATTAGTTTCCCTTTAATTGCCTATTTAATTACCTATACTTTCACTGTCTAGAAATTAGAAATGCCATCTTTACCAAGGATAATATAGTAACATTAACAAAGGTAGGAATTGCTACTACTGAAATTAGATTCAGTTGCCTTCTACACTAATAGGATATAAAAACTCACCACAGTAACACTGCAGCTTCTTTACTTAATAATTACAGAAATAATGTCATGAGATAATACGTCAACCATTATCTTACACCAAGTATATAGAGGATTAAAAATTCTATACTGGAATAATTGCATTCAGAAGGAGATTATCCCTTTAGCCCTGAACTCTGAAATACAACACTTCTGCTCACACCATGGAAATACACATTTTTGTATGCTAGCAAAAAGAAGTCCAAAAAAGATTAAAAGAATATAGGTAAGAAACAGTGAGCTATACAATGATACAGACACTCATTAAGTAAGAAGGAAAGAGATGAGTACAACACGCAAAGGACAATGCATGTTGTACTCATCAAACCTACTCTATAGCAAAGCCAGAAATAAATGCACCTTTAGTGCTAGCACTAAACTCCTGTATGACCACACAGTAAGTTCACTGAGAGCTTTACAACAGGAATTACATGGTTCTACACAGAAAGAGAAGAATCATTCACAATGTTTTTGTTCAGTTTATGTTTGTGCTCTAGCTCTGTCTGTTCCATAAGATTCAAGCAATGAATGATGAGGTGTTACAATGCCATGAAATGGCAATATCTAAATGCCATATCCAAGGGTCTATAACACCTATGAATTAATTCTTTCTGATAAAACCAGAAAAAGAATACTCCAAATCTAAAGACCATTATTAAATATCTCATTCCCATTACATTTCAAATTAAAAACCTTCTCACTTTGGTTACATGGCTGTGTTCAGCCCCGTGGCTGTTTTTATACAAAATCAAGGAGAAATAAAAGGTAGTGGAATATATCTCCATAAAAAAAGCTTACAATCTTGGCTATAACTACTACAGCCACCTAACTACAGATCAGAGAGGACCTATAATAATTTGCAAGCAATGACCTCCATACAATCCTATGTATAAAGTAATTTTCAGACCAAGGGCAAAATTTTTCCCTTCTATGCATGTTACAAATCTGCTGTCTGTGGAGTCTATCACAGTGCTGATTCTGCACTGACAGGTGGCTCCTATTTCCATCAGTGGTGCTTGTGGTGCTGAAAAAGCAATAAGACAGGCTAGGGCAAAGAGATTTGTCTCACTGCTGGTTGAACCCCACATCACCCAGCACCATGCCAGAACAAGCCATCCTTCTAATTTTACACAGCTGATCCACAGTTCTAATCAGCTGCTTCTGCATGAACAATAATTTGCACATGGTGGGTGGGAGAAGCCTCATTTTTTTGCATTCATTATTTTAATTGTACATATTGTACACACTGAAATTCACTGTATTCATTGAAATAGAGAAAAGTCTGGCTGCTGATTGCATTTGTTACTGTATTCTTGGATATGTTCACATCCAATCCTGTGGCTGAATGCCACTCTACACAGCTTTGCTATCTCAGCTTCTTACATTTTTGATCCCATAGTGGCTGTGACAAAAGAAGCACATTTCTTGGCCCTGCATCTTTAGTGACATTGATCTGGCCTTGGTGCATCCCAAGTTGAAGGTTAATTATTTTAATTTTTCTTTCCTTTTTTTGTTTGGTTTTCTTAAAAGGTGCATTGGAATTCAAGACTGTGCAGATTCAGTGAGGGGCACCATGAAAAACAGGTGACTGCAGGACACTATTAATAACTAAGCAGCAGGACATCACTCACAACAGAAACACAGATGTCTTCCTCTGGTCCCATGATATTATTTTGAAACACAGATAGCTTCTGGTATCAAATTCCACACTAACAAACCAGCCTCAAGACCATACAGGTCCACTGACTGTAAGAGCTTCATTTCAGTTTGGCAGCCTTTAGAGACAAGAAAAAAGCTACCTTCCCAAGCTTTCACTCTGCTGTTACTGAGCTCAGAGCAGCTCCTGGGCCCAGTCATGGTGACCACACAAAGTCTGGCAGTGTTTGCAAAATACTTGTAAAAGATGCATTTCCGATACCATCCACACTGAGACAAAGCTCTTACTTTGTTGTTCTGCAATACATTATCTGGCCTCTCTCTCATGTCATCAGAGATGATACTCTCCACAGCTCTCAATCCTCTCCCCTCAGGGTTTTCTTTTGCTTTCATTCCTTTCTTCATTCACTTTCTCACTGATTTTTTTTTTTTGTTTGTTTCTCTCATGACATCAGGGACCATTTCAAAGCCTGGCTGGGACTTCCCCGAGACAGACAAGAAATCACACTATGCCTGTTTCTGTCATGCTTCCAACAGAACTGAAGTGAATCTCACCTTCCTCATCACAACCAAGTATGGTATCTTCAATCCCAGCAACTCCTAAACATCTCTGGGCTCCTATCATAGTCCCGTCGCACTCTTCTCTTTGTATTCAGAATATAATCAATCCTTCCAGTAAAAAATTGCAAAAGGGTGTGATTTTTACCTTCTTTGGCTTGCCCTCTCTTAGTTAGACAGCAACCTTTTCCTCTTTCCTCATCACAACTTCAGAAATTCCCTATCTGCATACCTTTTCTAGTCTTCTCACTTGGACCTGAAGTCCTCCTCTTTTGTATTTCCTTGCCTCTATTTCCACTTCTGCCTCACTCTCTTCATCACTTCTCAGGTCATCTTGTACAACATCAAGCTTGGGCTTTTTTGTTTTGTTTTTTTTTTTTTTTCTGGAAAGAAGCAATCCCATCTGTCTCTGAAACTATTAACTGTGTTTCTCATTGTGCTCAATAAGTGATTTGCAGGAGGTTCACCTACTCTTATTCTTGGACTATTAGTCTTCTGACTAGAGGCACCTTTGTGTGTACCCAAAATCTTACTCAACCCATGACAGTTGACCCATGACTCTTACTCTTGACCCATGACAGTTATTTCCTGCTACTTTAACATATCATTCAGCTTCTGTGCTTAAAGTTTTGCATGATTTACAGTTCAGAACTATTTGCTCAATCAAAACTGCCACACACTACACTTGCTTACAATACAATTATTGAATTCCTTACAGTCTCTCTCGGAAAGGAGAAAATGTAATTTCCTTCATGAAGTAGTAGTCAAGATGACACTAGTATGTGAAATCTCCAACCACATGTACTGCCATGTAAGACAGATGAAGGTCTACACAAAGAACTAGAAAATATTATATTGCAGAAAAGGAAAACTGAATCTGTTTGCTCTGCTTGCAATAATCATGCAAAATCAAGGGAAGTTTATTTTCCATATTTTTCCATCCTAGATCTATCATCTTTTAGACCTTTCTGCATTATTAGCAACCCCTTTTAGTGAAATTAAACAAGAAAAATGTGCCAGAACAGCAATCACATTCCAAAAAATGTGCATCATAAGCGGTGAAGCTGTGTACTATTTTAAAAATTTATGTATTTGGTTTTTAAGACTAAACTACGACTATACTAGACAAATTAAAACCATGAAGCTCTGCTAAATGAAGCAGCAAAATATTTTGAGTTACATTTAGGAAGATATCTATCTACCTGTAGTTGACTGGCTATACACCAAAATAAGAATGCACTAGCATATGTGACCACAAATATGAATGTACATGGACCCTTCAGTCTGTGTAAATAGGATTCACCAGTTCACTCTACGACCTGTGTTGTGTCTACTACTAGGCTTATGCAGTTTTCTTACTGGCACCAGCAAAATACCTTTTGCTGCACCTTTTGTGCTTTACACACACACCAGCCAATTGTGTCAGCTGCATCTGAAGTGCAGCTAAGGGCACCTCTGATATTTCAGTTCCTTAAACTCCCTCTTCCATAAGATTTTTGTAGGTAAGACAGAGCAGAATTGGTCCTGGTTCATATCTTGTCCAGAGCAGGCTCAGAAGAGACCTTATTACCTGGGATTCTTTGCTGTTACCTTTTTTTAAGTCCTGCCATGTTTGGAAGCAGTAATACCACAAACCACTCATATTTCATTCCCTATTTAAGAAGCTACTTAAGAATCACTCTAAGATGTCCCATTCATCCAGAATCCAGTGTTACAGTGCCAAGGTTAATTGAGGAGCTAAAGGCCAAGATTAAGTTCCGCCTGCTCTCTGGGAGGATTTAGTTTCCAATGTTACTTTCCCAGATGTACATGGAAGCTGACACAGTCAACCACAGGACCTCTGCCTGCAGCTCTTCTCTTCCTAAAGAAATGCTAACGCCCATCAACCTAAATGAGTCTGATTCCCATCTACACTCATTTACTGGCAGAGCAGTTAAACAGGCCATAGCATAAAAAACCCATTCTGGCTCATTCACCTTTTTTTTAATTTATGAAGGATGCTACAACCACATCAACATATTTAGATACCAATGATGCATTCTATGCAGCCTAGTTCCTCATCCCCTTCAAAAATACCCCCACTTAGCAAGGCTACTACTTCAGTTTAAAACATCAAGATATCTCTTTGACTAGGTAATAGACAGTGAATTCTGAAGCTGCCATTGTAGCTGAGGGTTTTTTTTTTTTAATTTTCCTCCTCACACTGAAGCAAACAAATTTGTGACCAAGTTGTTGAACTGTAAGAACACATCTCAGTTAAAGCATTTCCATAATATTGCTCAAAATCTCGATTGCATTTTCAGGATTGGAATGGAGGAGAAAGGTTATCAGTAGTCACCCACAATGGAATGTAGTTGGAAAAAGACAGCGTACCTAACTAGCTAACTCTGAAGTATCTAATTAAAATTTAAATAATCTTGAAACTTAGGAGAGCTGAAAGAGGCACTAGAAAACCCTCAGAAGCTCTGTGCCTTGTTTTTAAAAACCAAGAAATAAATGACAGGAAATAATTTGGTGTGCACAGAGTATAGGAGCTCAGTGGCAAGGATCACTGCTCCAGGGCTAGATGGTGTACATAACAGTGCACATGAACATCCTTTTACTACCAGTGGTGGTCAGTGAGAATAGTTCATCCAGTCAAAGAACCTGCTTGTAGAAGCATAGGTTTTACTTAGTAAAAACATTGTCCTGACCGCTGGGAGCAAATGAAAGTTTGTGAAAATTTCCATGGCCTCAAAACCTAATCACTTAAATGCTAGGTGACTGTGATTAATACTGAATGTCTACTGCAGCATGAACACTTTTCAGAGAACATGGACAGGTAACAGCCAATTGCATAAAGACTGCAAACACAAGGAATCCCTCTTCCTCTAGCACCAGGAGGGTACACACTGCCAGCTCAGAGATGCCACAAGCAACACCAGCAGGCTGGCAGAAAAAGACAGTCTCATTCTTCTCCCAGGATTATCAACTTGTCACTATTCAAATTTGACATACTTGGGCCTGAGCTGTGCAACTGGACAGACATTTCCTACAGGAAACAAGTCCCTACAGGAACATGCAGACCTGAGGAACTGTCTGAACACACCTACTGGATTCCCAGAGGAGTAGCTGTCTTCTCCACTGGATTTCCAGAGGAAGGCCAGGCCCATCTACACCACCACCTGATCTTCAGAGGAAAGCTCCACCCTTCTACCGGATCACTGCTTCAACAGAACCACATCTGTCACTGCAGGAGCACTGCAGACACCATTGAATCAGGACTGCTACCAACACCCTCACCAACAGGGTGTCAGGTCGTATTCTGACTCTGTCAGTGGTTTCTTTTCTGTTTTTTTGGTACTATTGCATTTGTATTTTTAATTTTTCTAGTAAAGAATTGTTATTCCTATTCCCATATCTTTGTCTGAGAGCTGCTTACTTTAAAAATTATAATAATTTGGAGAGAAGGGGTTTACATTTTCCATATAAAGGAAGGCTCCTGCCTTCCTTAACAGACACCTGTCTTTTCAAACCAAGACAAACATCTATCACTCTGCCTCTGACAGGAGCCAAAAGCATCTGCCTGAGGGATTGTGTTAGCACAGAACAAGCACATACCAGAACACCTTTGCCACACCACATCACAAAGACTGCATGTGCCAGAAGTGATACCTTTGTGCTTAATAGCTGTATCACTGAAACTCACAGCTGCTGGGCAGGAACAGGCCCTGTGCCATCCACCTGACTCACAACCTGCACTCTTAAGGCACCTGGGCTTTACTAAGGCACTGGCAGGTTGCATGATTTCTTGTGATGGCAGCAGAATAGTCTGCATTAATGTTTGCCTGGAGCACAGTGGGAGAGGCCACTGCAAAAGCAGATGCAATGCACAAGCTTCAGGCACCATGAGAAGCTGCTACAACACCTGCCTAGCTGGCAAGCCAGCATACAAAAGCACAGAAAGAGGAATTTAGCAGGGGAGGCTCTCTACTATTCTCCCAAATGACTGACAGCTGTGTGAGCTTACAGGCCTCCAAGACAGTCATGGGCAGAAATATTTTGCTTGTGGTAGCCACAAAGACACGATTTGACCTTCTAATTCAAAGGTTTTAATTTAATTAAATTAATTTAATTAATAAATGACCTTCAAACTACTAGAGAGACATTAAACAAATGCACAACTGCATCACAGCCAGCTGAAGACAGAAAACATGGACAGCTCATAGTGCATATCCCCACGTGCCACAGGAGAAGAACAGATAACATTGCAGCTTCAGAAGCTGTGCGGCAGAACACTGCAAGGGCCCTCTCCAATAAAAGCAAGCGATGTCAATAGGTTCTGGTGCAGACTCTTGTGCAAAAAGGAATGTTATTACAAGTTACATTTCTGTTGCTGCCTGTTGCTACAAGTCACAGATGTAACTTTCTGAAAGGGCACAAACCTGTCTTGGAAGACCTTTGGTAACAAAAATCTCAGCTGCGGCCACCAGCTCCTATGCCTGAGAGCTCCTCTGTGAAATAAAGGGTTCTGGTAAATCAATTTAGTGCTTTTTAAGGAATGCTTTTCTCCCAGTTTGAATTACTCACATCTACTGACCAGAACTAAAATTAAAATTTCTCCTACTTTAAAGGCCATACATGGGCCTGTTGGGGGTCCTCTCCATGTTGGGGCTGGCCCTGTCAAATGTGGAGGCAAATCCATGATCACACTCCTCACAAGGGTTAGAAATGGACTCCCTCCAGCTGCAGATGCTTCCACATATGCTCTGCAGAAGAGTTGTGGCAGTACAGAAATTGTGCCACAACTGTAGGCTGTCCTCTTCTTACTTATGAAAATGATGCCTTTAAAGTCCAAAATAGCTATGAGGGAAAAGGCCTGAGTTCTCAGACATGCCAGCTCTGTAGTACCACACTATCAATGCTCAGCGCATGCAAGAGTCAAAGGGACTAACAGAGGGAGGAGGAACACAGCCACGACTGGCTGGCCAAAGTGCCAAGAGGAAGGGAAACTTCATGACAAAGAGAATCATAGAACAGATTGGGCCGGAAGGGGCCTTAAATATCACCTGGTTTCAATCTGTTTGCCATGGGCAACCTTCCACTGTCCCACACTGCTCAAAGCCCCATCCAACCTGGCCTTATACACTTCCAGAGATGAAGCATCTACAACTTCTCTGGGCAACCTGTTCCAGTGCCTCACCACCCCCAAAGTAAAAAATTTCTTCCTAATATCTAAACTAAACCTACACTCTTTCAGTTAGTTCACATATTTTGTCATCTGTCAGGAAAAGGTGAAGGACCTTTTATAAATACTTCTTGTATGTTTACATTACTCCACCTTGTGCTCCAGGGTATTCAGCCATGCCAGACAGTTGATGGAACAGTGCATTAGCCTTTGACTCCATGAATAAAACTAACATAGGCTAAATAATAGTTACTAGATAGTTTGCCCATTTTACTTCAATATAAAGGATCCTGTTACATTGCTCCCTTTCTGACCGCTTTTTTAAGAAGCTTCAAAAAATCAAACAGAGTAAATTAGAAAGATTCTCAATCTTGCCCTATTTTTTTTTAATTTCAAAGACAGATCTCATTTTCCTAAATCTAGTTTCCCATTTCCATACTAGAAGTGCCATCAAGTCTTCCTGGATTCTGCTATTGGCAAAGCAAACAGCACTAGATGGGACAAAACATGGCAGAGTACAAACCAGAAAGAATTATAGACTCTTCTTTAGCAAGGCAATTCTGATTTTTGTGGAGAATATAAAAGAGGTGTCAGGACAAAATGGACTTTGAGGGCAGCACAAAAAGTTCTTTCATTTGGATGACTATGTCACTCATGATCCATATATGGAGGAAAAAAGTCACTATATATAACACACTATTCTGATCCTTACACTGGATCATCATCCAGCCTGATGGATGATAATGGACTGAATGTAAACCTAACATTTAAAGTGCAAAAATGTGAAAGGCTGGAACACTGGCCACTGTGAAGCAGAGAGGCACACTCATTGTACCAGTGAGGAAGTGTGGGAATATGAAAAAGTAAAAGACTTCAGAAAATGCTAAAAAGGCCCAGAAAGTAGACATAAAGCTAAGAAAGGCTGGCAAATTTCAAAACTTTCTCATGGGAAGCTTGAAGTTAAGAACCAAGGGAATACATTTATATTTATCATAAGGAACAAGAAAGAACAAGAACTTATTGGTAGTTCAAGATGTGAAAGGTCCTAGATATATGCTTTGCAAAGACAGAAGAAGTTTCAATCTTAAATAATGAATTATTGTGTATGGTTTGAGGTTCATAGAAGTCCTTTGTTAATGTTAAGCCCACGTGGGTCCTTTTCTTATTGGTTTGAGTAAAATGATTTTACACCTTTTCTGTTATGCTATTGGTTGAAAGAATCTGTAGAAAAAGGCTGTGCTTGAGCTGCCATCTTGTCTCTGCTCTGGATTTGCATGGATGTTGTCATTTTCCTGTATCTCTTGCTTTTTGCTTGTATGATACAGACAGATAATAAATCCTAAGTCTGCAACCAGACAGGGTCCCATCCTGTTTTGTGAGACACAGACCGGCTGGCAGCAAGGAAGCATTGGGAGGTGGAGTATCTCCAGAAAAACAGCTATTGAGAAGAGCTGTGAGTCACTTGGAAAAGATGTGTTTGGCTACCCACAAAGAGAACACTTCGGGGGTGTCACTGGCTGCAGTGAATTAATAGCTAATGTACAATGCTGATCCCAGGTTATGGACATTCTGGAAGATGCTAGACATGCATCAGGGTGTGTGTGTGAAAAAGAGATATAAAAAGGACCTATTCATTCAAATTATAAAATCGTACTTGAATTTTTTCCCAAAAATGAAGTAAAACCTAAAGTGTTTCTTTTACTAGACATTCAAGAAGCTTGACTACCTTTTGTCTTGACTTCTTAATTCTTCAAAATTTTTGTACTTTTTCATTTCTTCCTAAGATGCAACAGCACTGCTGCAGTAATGGCTTTACAGCACTTCTTGTTTTTCTGAAAGAAGAAACACCATAAACATCACCAGCTCACCCTGCTCTGTGCTGAGTGTGGCACTAGACACTTGCAGAGTGCCTGTCAGCCTCAGCTGTGGAAGGTCAGCTCAAGCTGGCCCAGCCTTCAGGAGAAGCCTCTGCTGCCAGTCACTTCCAGATCAGCCTTTTTCCTGGATTTCTCATTTCTACCAAGAATACATTCTATTTATCTACTATTCACGTTCCAAGCAAGAGTGTTTAAGAACTGCTTGGTTTTTAGCATTAAGTTTTCTAGCATTGCGCCTTGACACTTCCCCAAAGGAAGATCAAAACCAAGCACATATATACTTTATAGTAAATGGTGCTTAAACCATTGGAGAACTGGGACAGCTCAAAGATAGACAGACAGATAGATAGATAGACAGATAGATAGATAGATAGACAGATAGAAAGAATGAATATAGGCCAGCTTTGCTGTTCTTTAGTAATTTTCCTTCTTTCTGATTCACTGATTTCTATTTCATCTGATGAAACTCTGATTCTTCACTCTAACCACAGGTAAACTTACCATTATCACAACCTACTTTCTCTTCACTTTCCATTCCTCTCATCCTCATTTCCTCCTATATCCCATCTCATTTCTTTCTAAAATTCTCCATGGGCTAAATCACAAATTGCCCTCACAAAGTCACACATTCCCAAAATAGCACGACCTGCATATGGGCAAGAAGTTCATACACAAACAAGTGAGAATTCACCCTTTGTACATAAAAAACCAAAGGAGAAACTGTAAAATAAAGACCTGTGAAGCAAATGTGGATGTGTACTGAACATGGGGTTGGGACTCTGCAGATTAAACTTCTAGGAATGTCTTATTCTTTCACTACCTTGAACTAGGAGCTCTGCTATTTCTGTGTGCCTCAGCCCATACCAGGATAGAGCCTTAGTGAGCATCATTTTCAGCTCTCCTCATTTCTACTGTATCCATACTTTCTATTCAATCTCTTCGCATTTCATCTCTAAGCTGTCCTCTACTCAGCATCTCCCCAGTTCTCCATTTCACTTCATGCACACCACATACATGCACATTCCTTCATCCCATCACCTGCTTGTAAACTCTTTTAGGGGGAGGGGGAATGAGATACAACAGGAACTTGTTTACACTTGCTTTCCTTATTTTTCACTTGTAATGGTCATGAAGTCTCAGATAATTTTCCTTTGTTCATAATATCAGTGTTAATAATACCACCAGAGTAGTCTGAATCATGCAAAGCTCTAATCAAGCTAAAGCTAGTAACTCCTTTTCTCCCTCAATCATTACAACTGAGTTTACATTTACAACCAGAGTCAAATGCACCACTGCATCATTCAAAATTCCCCAGTTCAGATCTGAGCTGTCTTCATAAATCTTGTGTTAAATATGAGGTGTCATCTACTTGCTTGTTCCTATTACAGAAACCACTATATTCTTTTATGGTACCTTGCATTTTAGGATTGGACTCAGAAAACCTAATAGCAGACCAAAACAGACACCTGAGACGTGAAAAGAGATCAAATTTTATATGAATAAAAACAATGGAACTCTAAAAATGTCTAACAGTATGCTCTGACAGGGTGACACAGACCCAAACCAATGCAATAAACAGTGCTCTTTTTTTTTTACTGAAACATAAGAGAATAGGAACTTAAATATTTTAAGATCTTTGTAAAATCCTTTACATGAAATTACCTTCATGGATCAGTTAATACAAACTCTCATTCTTTGACTCACTTATAGCAATTTTCTTCTTCAAAATAAGGTACTTAGAAGCATTAACGACTCTATCTTCCAAATGTTCATGTGGTAAAGCAATATTACAGCCCCCATAAACAAGTGATGCACCTAAGACAGATAATTTATATGATTGGTCCATGACTACGGGGACTGGAATGTCAGTGTCAAACAATAAAAAAAGCTCCTTTTGTGCAGTTCAGCAATATCATCATTGCCTTTACATTGTCTACTCACTAAAAATATTGCAGATTTGAGCACATTCATTTTTGTCTACATCTGATCTTACAATGCTGACTCACATGAATTGATCCCTCTTTTATATTCTGCTCATTGACTAAGTAATGGAATATTCTAAAGATATTAAAGGATCAACACCCACAGAATTGGCATTTGGGTAGGTACAACACAGCACAAAATCACTTCTATAGGTAGAAGTGGAAACTCAAAAAGCTCAGTATTTCAGTGACTTGCTGAAAGTGAAGCAGAAGATGAGTTCCCAACTACAAACTTGATATTTTTAATGATTCATCTGAAAGGGCAAAATCGTAGCCATTACTGCTACAAGCTTAGTGTATACCAATTTGAATATTTGGTCATACTTGTAAAACTGCAGATCTTTGCTGAATATGCAAAACTTTTATTTTGTAATTGTTTTAGAATTAAAAGTCAAAGAAGTATTTATATTTTAACTGAATTTCACTTTTCTCCTACTCTATAAGCAATAACCCAATTGCTTAAGCAAGACATGTGATGCATGAGTTAATAATAAACATAAAAACTCTCCCTTTTCCCAGATCAATACTTCAGACTACTCAGAGTCATCTAAACACTCCAAAATCCTAATTCTTCAATCACCACTGTGAATGAAGCAGAGGGTTTTTTTTAAGTCCCTTGCAATCAGCCCCTCTCCAATAACAAGGTGAAGTCATGGAAAATGTATTAAAGCAGAAAAACCAATGGCCATTTACTGTATGCTTACAGACAAGTAACACACGAAAAATCTTTTCTGACAGCCCTTAAGTAACACATTCCAACACAGCCAAAGGAATATGCAAAACTCTCAGACAGAATGGTAACACAATCTATTTTCACCTGGATTGTATTTAGTCATGTAAATATGTTTGTTTCGGTAAATGAGAGTTAAAAGTCAGTCATTATGTTATGTCATTGTGTCAGAAGGACAATTCTGCTTTGTCAGGAGACTCTTACCATGCTTTCGTACAGTGTTTCTTACCCAAACTGAAATACAGTAAGACAACTGAGAAATACGCTGCAACTGTAATGAGTTCCAAGCTGCCTTCCCCTGTACTGTCTTTTGGACCAAAGCTCAAAAAGTTACGAGACTACAAGCAAATAAAATATAGTGAACTGTGACACACTAAGAAGAAGAAGTATTCCTGAACTATCAGTGTGCTTCTATTGAAATAACCAATGCTTTTATTTAAAAGGTTTTCAAGGATGTTCATGGCCCAACAGATATGTTAAACAAATCACTTGAGAGAAAGAGCTATCAAGAAGCAGGAGAAAATATCGTGTTTGGATTTTGGCAGGAAAAATCCATGGATGTGTTCCTAATTTTTAATCAGTTTGATGAAAGAGAACAGCACTCTCATTGACAGTACAAGTTTTAAACTTGCACTCAAAAATGTTGACAAGCAGCTAGAAAGAACTTTAAGGAAAGGTAGTATTTTGGGGTGTTTGTCCTAAAAGAGACACTATTTTCTTTCCCAGATCAACCACACAATCTCATTACCTGACCACAGAAAGGTAAATTTCTGCACCCTGATTGGCAGAGACTTGCAAGTCTTTGAACGGAATGAAGCATTCATAGTCAGGACATAAGTTTAAACACAGGAGGTAGTTCAGAGAGTGCTTGAGGAAGGAGAAGCACCTTTCAAAGCGTGACATGCAAGCCCACAGACATGAGAAGATAGCTGGCATTGCCTAAATACAATGTGAATTTCAGACTCCTTTTTCCCTTATCTTTGCATGCAGCTCAAGGCACTGACAAAAATTTCATACGAACATATGAAGAAAAATCCCTCTCACCCTACACGGAACAAGTACACACACGTTTCCCTCTACTTCTGTCAGTTTCTATCTGTTAACTTAGAAGACACTGGTTTGGGTGAGACTGGCTTCTCCTTCCTTTCTGACTTTGGTAAAACCTACACAAACGCCATTAATCTCTATCAGTAAAGCTGCCGTGATAATAGTCTTGTCCATGACTATCCATCTCCAGATTCCTCAGGAAGCAGGGAGTACTAGGGATTGTCTTGTCACTGGAATAGGAACAGTTGATATAATAAAAAATGTTTTCATCCTTTTAACTGAATAATGCTATTTTGAAGCTTATCCACTAATTTATCTTCCATCAGTTTTCTTCATACTTCCCTTCATGCTTAGTGACATGATTAACATCTGCAAACTCTATTGGGCTGGTTATGCTGCAAACCATTTGGTTATTTCCATCATTATTCATTCAACATGCAAAGTAGAATAAAACAGGATTAGAATTACTCTTCCACAAATCCTCTCAGGGAGTTCACAAATGCTCCTTTGTCCTCTCTACTCCAGTTCCCTTCTTAGTTTTCAGTTTCATAAGCTGGTTAGATGGAGTCAGAAATAAACACAAAACGGTAAGAGCTGTCTTGGCAGCCTCCAGTGAATTCCCACCAAAAGCATTTTCACATCCCACAGCAAGCAAGCAAGAAAGCAAGCCAAGGTGTTTCGTAAGAGCAACCCACAATTCTTAACAAACGCACTTAGGAAATTAAATTAAGCTTTCACCATTTATGCTACAGCATCTTGCAAGGGTCTAAAAACCTCACCTCCAGATCCAAGCAACAAAAAGCAGCTTTTCATACAAAGCTGTTGTCACTAGATCCTGTATAAGAAGGCGTTTAAAATGTACACCAGCAGCGAAATAGAGAATTATATTTCACCAATTATTCTGATGAATTTTGCTATGGAAGTCTGAAGTCTACCACAACATGAGAGTTTTTGGTACTAACCCTATTTTAAGACTCCTCTAGCACAGACCACAGATCTGTTCTGTACTAATACTGTTCCCAAAGCCAATCATTAGAAACTGCTATCTCCTCTAGCTCTGAAAGACAGAATAAAAAGAATTAAGGCAAGTTCAACTTCAATCAGAATATAGAACATTCTAAACAAGATGTTTGCAAGTGCTTTGCTTGTCCTCCTCACTCCTAAAAACACTCTATTACTACAGTTTGGAAAGGTAACTGAGTAAAATGAACATACCCCAAGCTATTATCTTACCTTAGATATACCAAATGAATAGAGAAAAGTAAGAAAATAGGGATAATTTAATTTTATACAACTCCTTAACAGACTTTGATGACATATTGATCAGTACCACCAAAGAACTGGAAGTTCCCAGTGTGCTCTCTAACACATAGACTGGATGCTGCCCTGCTCCATACAGTACTGGAGAGACCGCAAGGTGAGCTCTGTGGCAGCCTCAGCACATGCAGTGAGTGCTTCCAGGTATGGGCAGCTCTGACACAGCCACAGCTCAGACACACCTGCCTGCTCCACATCTCTTTCTGGGGACTCGGTAACTGTCAGTCCCACACTCCAACTGTGCTCAAGCTCTGTAAGTACAGAAGAACTCAGCAAAGACATAAGTCTAAGAAGAAGGCAGATGATGCCCATGTAAAAGATGTGATAAACTGACATTTAAAAGTAGGAGGCATAAAACAATGTCTACAGAAGCTGCAGATGCCTACTCAGAACCCAAATGAGATGAAAATGTCATCCCTTACATAAAGATATTCCCTACAGGACACACAGTTACGTTAACCTGTATACACTTTTTTTTTTCTGATTTTCAATGGAACATTTTTCCAAATACATGGTTACATGAAAAATAGCATTAGTGACAGTTTGACTGCTGCAATTACTGAATGGTTACTTTGTTCTTTCCAAATTGCTTGCTGAAGAAGGGTGCGTAGACATTTAATGACAGGGTGTCAGAGTGACCATGTTGTGTTCTCAGAATGTAACAGAAAAAAGAAGCATAGCCTTTTGTACATTTCCGCTTGATGTAACTCATGAAGTTACTTCTTATGAATGCAAAAATCATCATTAATTTTGGAGAAGATTTTTAAATCTCATTTTATAAATATTTTCCATGGAAAACTGGATATTTAGCTCCTTCCCATTTCCCTACTGAGACTGTTTATTAAACTACCACTGTAGTACACTTTTTGTACATGAAGTTTGGATTAATTTTGCTGTGACTGAATTAAATCACAAATGCCTCCGAGTTCTCAGGTAGCTGACTTGACCCTTTTATTCACAAATTCCAAGATACACATTTAAATGAATTGATCAATAATGACTAAAAAAACCCTTCTCATCACACTCACCTTATTTTCCTCATGTTCAAATACACCAAGCTATTTATTTTCATATTTCAATTCTCAATATTTATTCATATTCATACTTATTTCATATTTCAATTCTCATATACTTCCACTGCAGGCTTTTCAGAGCAGGCAATATTTTCTTATTAGCCTAGCTATGTATCTATTTACATGTAATCTCAAGTCTTTAAGTATTATTTTAATATAAACTCAGTAATACTGATAATGATAAAAGGAGAGTTCCTGGGACTTTGGACTATGGCTAGATCCAGACAGTGAATCTGAGGTGAATTTGAGGTGAGACAGTGAATTTGCAGAAGTTTGAGGCCCACTTAAGGGACAGATGACAGTCACTCCTTTCTCATGAAAGACTCAAGAGTTATTTGTAACTCACAGTGACATTTCACCATTAAAAATAAAAGAAACAATATGTATGAAGCCTTTTTGTAATTTCACATAGTCATTTCCATGAAATCATATTAAAATATGGCCTACATGAACAATTTTGCAACAAAGAACTACTCACGTCAAACTTACTGATTAGGCAAGAGCACTATTTTTGTGAGAAGAGCTGTATCTGAAGATACTGAAAAACAAGTAGCTTCTTGGAAGGTAACTTAACACTACAACACAAAATAGACCTTTGTGCATTCTCCCTCAGGGTAGGGTTTATTTCCTAGTTTCTTTAATACTGTTGTGTTGAAATATTTAAGGCATATTTTGAAAAACCTAACAAATATTCAGCTTTAAAGAGCTGAATGGAAACATCAAACAATTCTCACTGTTTCTCTCAATCAGCTTCCACCTACTTCAGCTCTCAAAATGCAATTCAGAAAGCCTCGAACACAAAATTTCGAAACTGAACTGTTCAGTCACAGACTAGCCTTCTGCCAAAACTCTGCAGCTCAATCCTGCTGACTTCATGTTGCTATTCAGGATATTTCATAATGACTGTTCTTTTCTAATGCTACCCCAAACAGCAGAGATATATTGGAAGGAAGTGAGAGACAAGATTACCATCCCAGCAGTTGATCTGCACCAGCTACGTTTCTGTTCTGCTAAAATCGCATTTGTTCCAGGAAATCTACTCTAAACAGAATACAGGAACACAAAATATAGAGTAGATATCTCTCAAAGGAGCACTTACCAAGAGCATGTAAGCATTACCAAAATATGCATCCAGGTGGTATTGTGTCATAAGCACAATTTAGAAGAAGGACATGAGATTAACAGGAGTCTACCAAAAGATTACTTACCATGTTCTCCACAGACCCTCATCTATATATCTTAAGAAAAAACGCTCATCTCCTTTAGCACACAGCAAACCATCTTCTAGGTCTCTCAGCAAGACAGCAAGTTCGGTTTTTTAATTTCTTTTCAAAATTTCTCTCTTTTTCTTTTAAAATACAAATTCACCCACATCATCAGACACAGACTAATGATACTAGTAAAAAAATATAGTAACGGAGTTGTTGCAGGTTACACATACCTCCATTGTGTTACACATACCTCCATCTGGCTGTAAAATAAATAAATGAATAAATGAAGGGCTGAGATTTCCCCCTTCCACAGGGACATGGGTAATTGCAACTCTCTCCAGAGGCTGCTCCCCAAGAAGCACATGAAAATGCATCTCTCAGAAAGCACCACTATGACAGGACCCACTGCAAATGCACCTTCTGCTCTTGTCATTGCTTCCCTGTCACCTTAACGGAACAGTGTAGTAATGTCTAAACTACCTCTTACATACAGCATAGATTCTCATCAATCAAACTTGAGTTTAAACTTGAGAATAAATTTCATTTCCTATCTTCTTCCTACCTACACTGACTTGAGAAATATTTTACTCCAGGAATTGTCTCAGGGGGCTTTGCTGCAGCAGGCAAAGAAATGGTATTTATCCTAAGAAGAAAACAGAAGTAGAAGTGTTTCATCCAAAATCCTACACTGTCTACATCTACCTCTGCCATTACTTACCTGATGAATAATTAAATATTAAATGTGGTGTCATTTAATGTAGCTATTTTGACTGTTCCCGGTTCAGCAGACTACAGTATCAGCTCATACAACTCACAACAATTCTGGAAGGTGTAAAACCAACCCTGCTTACCTTTCATCCCAAACTTAGAGTGTCTTCCAAACTTCAGAATAATGAGGGTTATCACTAAGCCCGTGCACACCAGTGCTGCAATTCCCACCACAACGTACACCTAAAAAAACAAGAGGACACAAACAGACCTGTTTGTTTTGGTTTTGTGTCTTCAAAGATATCCAGCATACATTTATATTAATCCAGTTATGAAAAGAGATTAATTTCAACTGGGAAACATTTGCACTGAGATCAAAGAGTACAGAAAACAGACACTTGTTGAGGTTTCTTCTATTCTGCAGAGAACACAGATTCAGACACTTATGAGAACTTTTTTAACATCCTACATATTCAAGGCAGGTGGGACGGAGTGTACATCACCCTTTTCCCTTCCAGCAGCGTGGCACATTGCAAGAAAACACATAAGAGCAGCACATAGGAAAAAAGAATTTACTGTGGGGATGCTTGAATACTCGTATAAATTACCTGGCGTGGCTGTGAAGGCTCCATCACTGGAAATACCAAAACCAGAGAGGACATAACCATAAAGAACCATACTGGCCCTGCTTTAATCAGGGGAGCTTGGACCAGAGGACTTCCACAGGCCCCACCTTTACCACCTTGGCAGTTCAATGACTCTGTTATCAGATGAGACAAGAGTGTCTTGGATCCTCCCAGTCTTTAGCACATTGTCCTAATCACAGTCTGCTCTCTGGCTCATTAATGCACACTCTCCTCTGCTTGCTGCTTTACAGAGTCCCTGATGGAAGGAGGCTGCAATGTCAACCAGGCTGGTAACCCACAATCAGTTTCCAACATTTCAGTTCAGGACAGCATGAGAGGCAAGGCAGCAAATTAGGAAGCCCATCAGTTCAGCCACTTGTACTAAAATCTATCACAAGCTATTTAATCAAAAACTTACAAGAACTCATGCCTTAAAACATACAGCTCGATTTTGAAAATTCATTGCAGCATATCACATCTCTAACATGGAGGTGACTCCAGGATGAGTATTCAACCAATGATCTTCAAATTACCTTGGAGGTCTTTGTTTTGTAAATGAAGATTTGCTCTCCTTGACTAAAAATTAGATGCAAGTTCTTAGGCTAAAAAATTGACAGTTTAGTTTTTCAGAAAAGCAAAACACAAACCAGCAGTTTTACTTGAACTTGAAAGTCATTCACTCATTTTAAAAAAATGGGGGAAGGACAAGAGTGGGGAGCACTGATTTAATTTTTCATCCTTTTTTTCCCTGAGTTTTAATCGCAACACAGTAATAGCTATAGCTTTCTGGTAGGCCAGAGTCTTATTATTGTGTCTGCAATTTTGTAAGTTGTATAGCCAAAAAGTCCACAAAGATCACAGATCAGGAAACAATGCATATACTTACAGTGATGCTATCTTCATTCTCTTTGTTGGAAACATCCGTTGAAGTGATTTGATTACTGTTATTTGTGGCATCTCCAAGATCATTAGGTGTGGTTTCATACTCTTAAGAAAGGAAAAAGTGTTGCTTTTATAACTTCATAACTTTGATGGGGAAATGGTTTTCTATATTATTTCTGCTCTGTAAGATGGTAAGGCCACTATCAGCTTTAGGAATTTAAGCTCTTTGGACACAACTCATAATTGCTCAAGTTGAAATGTTTTGGGAGGAATCACTGTGGCATGTAATTCAAAAAATGTGCTGAGACTGACAAACATGAAAAAAAAAAAGCAATCTACATCATAATGTGTACCCCTACTGGAAACACTAGAGTTAAATGAGAGCTCCAGCCATAGAGCTATTTTTATGTGCTTCTGATTTCCCATTAAAAATGAAAGACTGCCCTCTACACTGAACTTCACCAGCCTTGTATTCAGTCAAATATAGGACAGTCTTAGAAAATAGCTTGAGCACTTTTGTTTTGCTGAGAAGAACTTGGCAGATGGGTTTCAAGCTATCTTACTAATATAAAATGTGAAATAGCTGTTTTCATTTGTTTAATATATAATTTTTAAAAACCATGTTATATGCACAGAGGTTATGGTTTAACATTGCTATCATACTGATAAACCTTTAAAAATTAAAGTGCCTGAGATGGTACGAAGAAATTTGATTGATTTATCAAAATAATTACACTGACATGGCTGCAGGGACAAAACCAGAACTATTCCATACAAAGAACGATCATGGCTCAATTATTTATAAGAACTTCAAAATAAAACACAGATATTCAAAATAAAACACAAAGTCCGTGATCTCCTGAAAAAATTATTCAAATGAGAGAAAAATAATGAAATGTTATATATATGAAGTTAACATAAACATGCATTAAAATAAAATTTTAAAATGCATTTATTTTTTCATTACATCTGGGAACACACATAACACTTTAATTTCATGACTGCAATGTATGCAGATGAAAGAAACAAAGGGCAATAACTGCACCTATTATAAAATACACCTCCAGCATCGTCATTTAAGTTTGCAATTAAATAGGTATTTCTTTGCATGTTTTGATTAGAATCAGTGCCATAAGCCTGCAGATGAAATCTTAAATGTGAATTTGAAAAAGCTCTTGCTAACTACAGCGGCACGAGCATTTCTGAGCACGGAGCTCCTGCTGAGCAAGACCAGGGAGGGCTTGCACCTAAGCATTATTCTCCTTTAGCTCCCAAGGCCAATTTGGAGAGCTCAGCTGGCAGTGTTAGTAAGAACTTGCACTGGGCTTTTGATCTTCAGGCATGCAAGGACACATTTGCTTTCTGCAAAGCACTTGCAGGCTGCAGATTTTTTTTTGCTACAGGAAGCTGTCAGCTACCTCTGGCACCAGTGCTACAGTCAGCACAGTCAGGATGTCTAAACAACTCAGTCTATTTTGGCTCTAAACTATGCATGCCAAAGGACAGGACTCTTTCAAGACAAAATACGTATTAAATACCCAGAGCTTTTAGGAGACAAAAAATTAATTTCCTGATCTTTTACCATTTCAATTCTCCAACTTCGCACTGCATCTCTGTGTGTGTAGCTTACCATGCAGCAAGGTTAGAGCAGCAGCAACAGGAAAATGAACAGCATTCCTTGCTCATCCAGGTAGCACAATAGCTGCCTGAATGGCTCACCTGCACAAGCAGCCTGGATTTTCAGACAAGGTTCTGTGCTGACCATCTGTCACTGTGAGTACTTCCTTTGCTAGAGAAGAGGTGGAGACTTCTAATTCATTATCTGCAGGCAAAGCCTGCTTTATAACAAGAACTTCAGCCTAAAAAACTTGGGCTTCCTTTACCATTAGCTGGAAAAATTTTCACAAAGATAGTTTTGGCCAACCATCTATTTATTATGGTTTTATAAGACTAACATATAAAACAAATATTTAGCGCCTTTGCTGCTCTGACTTTGTAAAACAAACTTTGAAGAAGGAAATTTTTTGCTCCCAATTTCACTTGTAAATAACAGCTGATGCTATTTATAGTTCTGTTTATGCTCAAGCCTGCTCTAAACTACTGGAAATCACACCCTGGAGGGCTAATGAGAACCACAGGTCTGGTGTGTGAATCCTCTGGGTGCCCTTCTATATTAAAATAGGCAAGAGCTAAGGTAGGCTACACTGGTATTCTGGTGGTATGCTGACATTGCTTTGTCGTCTAACTGTGAATCATTTGCATTTGAGGTATTGCCAGATCTTCAAAGCCCCTTGAAATGGGCAAATCAGGCAAGGAAAATACACGCGACGGCTATCCAGCATAAGCCGGACAATTTGAGTTGAACAAATTCCTGTTCATTTCACTATGAAATCCTGACATAGACACTGAGCACTCCTACAGACAGGATAACGCCTTTTGACTCATGCTGGATAAGGCTCATATTGCTTTAGGGCCAGGTTCTCTGGTGCTCTGTACCTTATGCAGCCACCAGTGACTAATAACAGCTGTGGTGATTTGCAGCTGATGCTGGCCAGTATTTTACAGCCATCTCACAAACAAGGTGCATGGTGGCTGGGATAGACACAACAGCACAGTCACATCAGCACTAGGGGGTCACTCTGCACAGTCATTCTGGGGTTTGGCAGATATGGGGCAGGTTGTCTCTCTCATGTTCACAACTACATTAGAAGGGGCATCATGGCATGAAAATAAGAACTCAGAGCCAAAGGATCTGGCTTTGCACTCAATGTCCTGCTCAGACTCATGAGTCAGTTTATTTCTCTCAGTTAATTTCCAGACGGTGTCAGGACAGCATTCTCTCTTTATCTTTTCCAAGAGGTGCTGCAGAGGTGAGCCAGAGGCACAAGTGACTGCTCCATGCTTGAGACAAGCAGTGCCCATGCAAGCAGGACACCCCTCGGCAAACTCAATGTCATGCAGCCTGATGTCACCTCATCAGATCTTCTGATTTCTGTTGTGTGTTCAAAATACTTAACAAAAACATTTGGAAATCACCTCACATCACAAGGATAGCAGTTTCAAACAGCAGAAATAACAGCCAGAAATAAAGAGGAAGGCTGCCTTCACCAGGACTAGGTCTTGCAGGTTGTGATCTGCTAGCAAAATTCAAAGCACACACACCTCAGCAGTAATCCATCCAAGTCAGTCAAAGCACAGCACTCACATGGCTAAAGCCATACACAGGCATCAGGACCTTCATAAAAAGCTCATAATCAAAATCTTCATGCATACAGCTTATATAACACAACATATGAAGAAACTGTGCAAATCATCACCACTTTCCCATCTCCAATCCTCCCTTCTCCTTCTCCTCAAAAAAAAAAAAAAATTGGAAAGAGAGGGACGGGAAGCTATCCTTTGGAGTTTCTAAGCATTTGAAGTCAAATTGATGCTTCAATTGCACATTTGCTAAAGTTTAATGACGTGGAATGGAATCAAAGCAATAACATTTAGATCAGCTTTAGGTAACCTGAGTCATGGGCTATTTCATCCAAATAAAAAGTACTCCAAACAGGATCCAGCTTCAAGCTGTTTGTGTAAGATGAACTTTTCTACTTACCAGAAGTATACCAGAAATATTTTTGAAAACCAGACAGTTGCTTTTCATTCTGCAGCTTCTATTTCAGTGCACACTGGCTTTCACTTGGTACATTCTGCCTAACTAAAAAACTAATGTGAACACTGTGCCATCAAAATCTCCTGGCACACACTCAGCTACCACTGAATTGATGGTCTGCTTATGCAAGAGAGATTAAGGGAAGGTACAAATGAGCGGACAGAGCAAAATAAATTGCCTACAGGAAAACTTACTTGTGCCAAATTCATTTCTAAGTAGGATTTAGGGGTACATTTTTTGAGGCAAAACAAGTATGGAATCATCCCTGAAAAAATAAATTAAGTTGTATAAAGAAGAATCACAAATTCTCTTTCCTCCAAGAAATGCCTCCAAAAGGTTCACAAAATCTCATGTCTGTGAACTACAGCACACAGCTGTCATCCTACAGGATCAACTGCACCCATTTGTAGCAGTGGATTTATGCTTTGCCTAATGTGAATCAAAAGCAGCACAGTAAGTAAAACATCATATTGTCATCACATATGTTAAATATAAGGCAGGAGAACCAAAACCACAAAGTACCTTTTATAGCTGTATTATTCTATGTGACATTGCAATTCAACTGAGCCTAACATTTGAACTTTTAATGTTTCTGCTTCTTCATTTCTATTATTAAAAGAAAAGAAAATCAAATATATACCATAAACGTCTGGATCCAAAATTGGGCCATTACCTATACATGGANAACAATCACTGATTTTTACCTGATAAAACAATTATGCTATTGTATCATTGTGTGAGCAAACCATTTTAAGCTGTGAGCTGGCAAGTTAAAGACTACAGGTAGAAATGGCCTAAACAGCACCATTTGATTCACTCTGTAAAAGGATGCTTCCAAGAAGCCAGCTGCACAGCTGATACACAGACAGAACTCTTACTGAAAGAGTCAGATGTCTCAGAAACCAGACTTTACACTAGCAAATGGATACCTGTCTAGTCTACACTTCTCTAAATTTTACTAGCTCCTGTTTGCAGTTTTTTCTAATTACTTACTGCATGTATGTAAGGTTTAGCACATAAGTAAGTAAAATG
>VXBC01004518.1:280595-318181 GCA_013399945.1 Ploceus nigricollis
CACTGCAAGAAGAGTTTTGAAAATACACTTCTCACACCTTGTACAGACCAAGAAGCTTTACACAGTGTGCACCATCATGATTATAGGAAAGCAAATGCCATAAAATCGTAATAAACATGGGTTTTTCCTATTGTGAAATAACAGCAATTTATGAGGTCAGCAGCTGCTTATATGCTCCTCCTTTTTCAATATTTCCATCAGAATGGACTCAAGCAGCACACAGTCTACAAAAGTAAAAAATAAAAATATAAAGAGCCCAGTAAATAAAATTTCACCACCTAGATGGTTTCAATGAGGAAGATATTCATACATCATTAAAAAAACCAAACAAAAACAAAACCAACCTGACAGTATTTTAAGTAAAATCTTCAATTTCAAGGCTTTCTGTTGCTGCTAAGTGTGTTGAAGAAAAATTAAACAAGCCACAAAATATTTACAACCAAATTCCAACACACCAAATTATTAAATGAAAATATAATATAATTACAGACCGGAAGTTTTTTTCACAATCGGTATAGATTAGATTTAGTCTCTGTAGGCAGTTATCAGTGATAATAAAAAAGTCCTTGTATTTCAGTATTCCAACTTGTATTTCAGTATTCCAATTCACATTACTTCCAAAACTTTACAATACTCTTATTTACAAGTGAACATCCAAAAAACCAGAGCCCAATGAGAATCTTGAGAAACAAATGTCTGCCATTCCCCATAAGCACTGCCACAGTCACCCTTGATTGAAAGTAACTGGAAGATAAATCTAGTACCAACATTAACTTTCTATTTCATCTTTTAATAGAAAGTTAACTAGAGCTGGACATGAAAGTTCATTCCATCCTTCAGCAGGTGTCACCAGAATTGTCACGTGTTTGACTATAAACCTTACCTCATGGTTTGAAACAAGATTAGTTACCACCCAGGACACATTTGGGGGTGGCCCGCCAGTAGTATCACAGTACAACGTGATGCTCTTTCCTTCCACCACGGTGATGTTGTAATTGCTTAAGTTTGCTGAGGGCAAGTCTGTGATAGAAAAAACAACACAATAACCCAACATGTATTTGTATTTGATAGAATAGACACCATGCGACTCTAAGCAAGCAATACATCAAATATTCACTGTAGTCAGTACTATTCAGTCAGACAGTACAAACAGCATCTCTGGAAATAAAAAACTACAAGCTTTTGCTGCTATGTATTTTCTGCACCTCCTGTGCTTCACATCCTAAGAAAACATTACTGCATGTGGAAATACATTAACTAGTTTATTATATAGGAATATATGTCAGGTGCACAAACAGAAATTATCTTAACTTCAAAATGAAAAAAACCCTCTTTGTTTATTCTTTAAAACTGGAAATTGTATCTGTCTCTTTATAACAGCTATAAAGTAACCTCTGGATTCCACTGACGTTGTGGTATTTCCATCGTTCTTCACAACACTAACAGGAAAATCCAATTAGCTCACAGTATCCCACAAGAGACTGAAGCCTCCTCTCTCATACAGGGATACAGCTTAGAGTGAGCAGGGCAAAACCTAGGACTTAAGCTCAAAGGGAGGAAAACAGAGAACTTAACAGATTGAACTAGAGAAGGGAAAGGACAGAAGAGAGGGTTAACAATTGCACTGAGCACAAGGCACATCAGCTGATTTTTCTATTGTCCTCAGGAAAGCAGAAAAGCAGTGAGATACACTCATAAGGAAACAAGACCAGGTTTTACAAGAATCAGGACTCCCTCTCCATCTTACAGAGTTATAAATCACTCTGTGCCTTGTTCTAAGGCACCCAAAGCAATGGGAACTTCCCAGAGTGTAAATTTATGCTGAATGTTTACAAAAACATAGAGAATTATAGAATTGCCCTCTACAAAATATACTAGCAATATCTGTAGATTTCAGGCACAGAGGGATTCGCATTTTGTATTTATTTATGTAACAAATAATTATGCAGCATTCTAGAAACAACTTCTTAAAAGATACTAGGTCATCATTTGAAGCTGGTACACTCTGTAAAGAGTCTTGGTGTCCTTTATGAGGCATTTCACATCAACTGTTCCAGGCAAATTTTACTTGCAATTTATCATCTCAATTAATGAAGCTTATCTGCTGTGCAGGACATTTATGCAAGATTTTGCAATGACTTTTCTTTTTCTGAAACATCAGCTCTCTTTGGTTTTGTTTTTTACTTGAGAGTACAGAAGTTGCACCATGAACTTGCTGGTATAGAAGTTTAGCAGAGAAATTTTTCTTTATGTAAAAGATCCAAAACAAATAAATAACCGTCAAATCACTGTGAACACATTCATATGTTTGCTGGAGGTTCAACAGAAGCTAAATGTATTGGAAACCTCCCTTAAATTAGTTCAATAAAATATAACTGAGTGGAAGCAATACAGAAAAGAAGACGAATAATTTTCCAGACAATGCTTTCCTGCTTAATAAGATTTGAAGATCAGCACAAGTATACAATAACTGCTCAGGCAATTCTCACAGTGTTTTAAGTAGTGTGGTAATACGATTCCCATTATCAGCATCATAGATTTCTTCTATTATGTTCACTTTATAAATCATGTGTTGAAGTTTATTGAGACAGAGCTGGGGAGTTTGTATGCCTTGATGCAGTAATCTGTTAGCGAAGGTAGCCATCTGCTCTAGCCTGCTGTGAATTCAGATCTCGCCAGTGTCTGTCAACTAGCTGAGCAGGAAATAAAACTAATCTTAGGGAACATTTGGATATTAATTATGCTAGTTAGAGAACAAGGGGAGAAGTAATGAGATAATTTGCTTTATAAAGTTACACTTCCACAACACCTCTAAATACTATTCCAATTACTCTTGCCAGACCTGAACATGCAAAGAGAATAAAGATCCCCACTCTTCTTATCCCCACCACTTGGGAGGAGGTCTACATGACAGATTAACATTTCATTGTGCAAACTGGCACAGCTCCTACTAACACATCACTTCATGTGCAACCTCTCATGCGAGCAAAAATAAAAATAACTTTTGTCCCTTAGAGCTCTCCTTTAAATAGCTGTTAAGTTTTGAGACAACTTATTCCTGCAATGTGTTTATTCATAGGATAAGCAACTGAAGTTTAATTCCTCTGGTACTGGCTCTGGTTCCCACCCAGAACTAGATCTAGCTCTTTTTATTTGCAGAAGTCTGCACATGTCATGTTGGTGTTACATCTCTAATGGAAACAACTACATCATGCTGCATCCTGCCAGAAGGCTATAAAATAATAGTGCTCATTATTCTGTATGTTCATAAAGTTCTAAAAACCAGTTGCAAGGCCCCTGCATCTAAAAAGGTACAAATGGAATGGAATGGAATGGAATGGAATAGAGTTAAGAGTTAGAATAGATTAGAAATCACATTATTGTGTGTGTTTTCTTTTACTCTTCTTCCCAGTCATAAGATGGGTGGAAAACACAAGAATTGTCTTGGGATTCATTTTTTCTGGTTGGATATATTGAAATAGTGTGCTTTAACTGCAGGTTAATTTTGCTTTGATTTCCAGTGGCACTCAGACTGCTCCACAGTAGAATCCACACTAGTTGAGATGCGGCTCTATTTGGGAAAAGCAAGACAGTCACATAAGACCTCATCAAGACGTGATACATTGCCTTTACCAGCAAAGCAATGACACTAAGCAGCAAAACCTGTACTGTAAAATAACTGTATGCTAAAAGAACACAATGGATCTTAGCATACACAAATGCTCAGTTTGCATGCCCAGTGTACTGTGAGACCATCTATATTGGCCAGTAGCACTTAGACTCTTATAGAACTACAGAGATAGCCAACCACGCTGCCTTTACTCCTGAGTTAATTTGGTTAAATACAGTGGCTTAGATAGTTATCCCTTTTGTTGACAGGGATGTACATATGTACATTTTAAAGGACTTTGTAAACAGCAGTTGACACAAACTTATCAGATAGCACACTCAAATACTTTTGTATAATGCCAGCATAATAAGATTAGACTGTAGCATAAGGGCCTGTACAAGGTAGACATGACATCATCCTTCCAGAAGTTTCATCTTGGTATCTGTCAGACAGATTAATCCATGCCTCAAAACTCAAAACACAATCTCTGTTCCAAACTTAGACAGAATTAATTATTATAACTCTGGATATCAGCAAAAACCCTGCTAGTACCTGATTGATTTTTGCTATATATTTGAAGTTTGCTATATTCTTGGCCTTAACCTTCTGCAACAATGTGTTGCATACAAGAGCCTCTTCCTTTTATGAGTTCTGGAATTTCTCACAGACGTTCAAAGTTATTGAGTACTCTCCTGTTCTGGTGGTACAGGGTAAAGAGAGTTTCTGAATGATCGTTTTAAGACGACCTTCTTTTATTTTGTTTTTCAATTCCTTTCTTTTCAATAATCTATTCAAAGCTTTTCAATCTCTACAAAAATGGGAGGACAGAACCTGCTACTGAGAACTTTAAACAGTAATGTAGAGAGTAACACAGTTTGAGAGATGAAATCATACACTAAAATCCATGTGTTTCCATTATGCACTGGTACATAATAGCTATGTGCTTTCACCGCATACAGAATATATTTTCTCATATTCAGCATGATTACACTTTATTCTCTGGAATAGGCAGCTCTGGATTAGAATAAGCAGTCACTTCCCTCACCCCAGCACAACTAGCCAGAACTGGAGACAAGCAGGAGGAACTCATTTATGCCAGCTGAGTCTCTCCAAATACCACCTCATGCTTTAGGAGAAACAAACATTCCTTAAAGTAGGGTTTAGAGAAGGGGGGGGCATTTACCTTCACAGACCATCATTAGTGCAAAAGGATGGCCTGAAGCCATCAGACAGTGAAACTGTCAAGCACCACCAGGGAATGACTCACATCTTCCCTGTGCACAGCTGGGACTTCAGCAACCACAAAACCAACACTTTGGATGCCATTTTCAAAGGTTACTACTACATTTGGCTACACAACTGTCAATGGAAATTAAGAAAATGAATGTGCCTGTATTCCTACAGGGCTTTCCAAGTCTTCATGCTGCTACTTATTACTTTCTACAGAAAACTTGAACTGGCCTCCCTAGAGCCAGACTGTCACTATATGTCAAAGGAAGGATATGATCTAACAGAGAAATAAAAACTCTACTCTGTAACTCAACTCTTAACACCAAGAACTTTAGCCAGTATGCTAAAGGAACATTTTAAAGAAGGTGGTTCTTCTTTGCTTCTTATTTGCCAGAAGAAGCAAATCCACCATTACACCAAAGCTACTGTTGCACTATCTGCAGATACAAAAATTTTTACAAAATTAATACCAGATTCACTTTTTCTGCTTCAACTTTCACCTGGTCAGTTCTAGGATTTTTTCAGTTGCTAAAGAACCTTTAAAAATTATCTCAATATGGTCAATTAGCCTCACTAACACTGAAGAAATTACATTATGAAAAAATTAGTACCTGAGAGAATACTGTAAATTCAATATCGCATTCATTTATGCCATCCTTTGCACACTAAGCTCCTGATTTTCATGAACCTCTCAACAAACTCCCAGGAGCCTAGACATGACAGAGCATCACTAAATGGTTTCCAACATGGCCCATGTTGTCTCCTGTTTGCTTGGCATGCTTTTGGAGGTCAATTTGTTGTGTAATAAGAACAAGAAGGTACCACAAAAAATGACAATTTTTTCTGCATCTGATTTTTAACCAGGTAATTTTAACCAGGTAATTTTAATCCTCACCTGAAATCCTTAACCATCTTTTTAATAAATATATCAGACACAGAATTATTAAAATAACATTGAGGCAGCAACCATCTGAACCATTCAAGGCAGCCTACCAGAACCACTGATTTATAAAACATCCACTGCAATTCTTAGTTCACATTGATTAAAATCAGTCTACTTTCCTCACATAAGATTCCAGTAAAGTCCAGGGTTTTTGTTTCTCCTGGTTTGGCTTTTTCACTCTAGGGACAAAACATACAACTAATACATCACTACAGTACAGCCTGGTAACAACCACTACTTGTACTGCCTGGAGCCTGAAAACAGGATGGTTGACAATGCAATTTGTCGTGAACTGTCACATGGATCTGCAAATTTCAGAGGTCTTACTTGCTCAAAACTGGCTGTACGGAAAGCAGGATACAATGATACAACATTCCTTGTATCATTCTATTGAAAATGTGCCTTGCTTGAAAAGGCAGTAATATTTACTAATTCCAGAGGTCTTTTCCTATGTGCTATCAAGGGTTAANATAAGAGCTGATGGATATGTGATTCACCTCTTGGGTTTCACTTAACAAAAGCCTGCAGTCAACAAGCCCTGAGCCAGATTTCCAGCCTGGCTGCATCTTCAAAGGACTATAAAAAGGACACCCCAAAAATTTACATGCAAAGCATGAATGAAAGAAACACAAGCAATTGCTTCCATTTCCTGTTGTATCTCAACCACAGAATCAAAATCCTCAGTACACAGAAAATTGCAGAAATCTCAGGGAAGTTGCAACAAGATGACAAGTACAAACATATTCAATGAAGATTAAAAAAATATGTTAGGCAAATAATATACAGAATTAGCAGAAATAAAGAACATTTAAAACAAATTTTAATATTTCATTTATCTTCCAGAGCCCAAAGAGCCACATCTCCATTTTTTTTCTGAAGCTCTAAGACCCCTTTCCTCTCCAGTCTTCATTTTGTTATACTAACCACAATGTGTCTCTATCACTTCACTAAGATTTTGCCACCATGAACAACAACACTTGAAATTTCCAATAGGTTAAAATGGAAAGTAAAGGTGTTAATCTTACAGGTATAAGAGGAAACGACGAAAATGAATCTGAGATCACGACCCATTTCCCCAGATTTTCATACTCTGCCCACTGTGTGTGAATGTAAATTTAAAAAACCTGGATCAAAATTTCTTCAAATCTTCCAAAGAGTACACAGCCATTGAATAAAGCACTGAATCACCACTGAATAGACATATGCTTGCCATGTGGCACAGTAAATATTGATGAGTGTTTTCCACAATGACCAAATGTACCAATGGTACTTTGCATAGGTTGGGCAGAACGTATTTCTGTCAGGAGGCAGAATGAAAGATATAGCAGCTCACTGAGCCTCCCAAATATTTTAAAATACTAAATGAATTCTCCCTCCTCTCATGGCATGCCTGATTGCCACTTTGAACCAGGAACCTTTACAGAAAACAATAAAACAAGTACAGTCTCTACCAGAGGATGATGAGTCTAATTTAAAATATTGCTCTCCCAGATCAAATGCACTCTTACTTTGCCTTTAAACACTCCATCACTCCATATGTAACTAAAGCTTTCACTAGAAGCAAACTCCTTTACACAGAGCCAGCACACGCCACAGCAAAGCCCACAAGACTTGCTAACTCCTCTTCATGACCACAGCAACAAGCACTGTCTCCACAGAACTGTCACACCATCACCATCCAGGGCTTCAAAAGCCGTCATGAATGCAGTGCAGCCAAAAACCACCAACAGATATGCACCCACACAAAGTCATTTGGACACCAAATTGTCATCTGCAGTCAAACTCTACAGAAGCTCTGAAGGTCTCTGCTGATATTTCAAACCAGATGAAAGGCTTACATCTTCAAGGTTTACATCAGCTCCTTA
Source organism: Ploceus nigricollis (assembly GCA_013399945.1). NCBI lineage: Eukaryota > Metazoa > Chordata > Aves > Passeriformes > Ploceidae > Ploceus > Ploceus nigricollis. The sequence continues at coordinate 288,244 of VXBC01004518.1, forward strand.
ACTTCTTCCCAGGACCTTTCTTTTAACTCCCTTAGGTGTAGTCTGGATTCTAATAGGAAGATGCTGAATAAAATAGGATCATGCATATTGTTATCTGGTTCCCAGTAACAATATAAACAAGAATAAGTTTATATTAGTTTATTTAAAAGCAAGTCTGCAAGACTTTTGAGTGGAAGTGTTTTTGCAGAAGCTATCAACCTTATCAACAATTCTCTTTCTAGTAGTATCATGAAGGTATCCAACCATGTTTTCTGAATAGCTAAGGAAATTAAATTACACCTGGCGAAATTGTTCTAACGTGGCATTTAAACAAAGGAAAACCAAAGGTAGTGCCATTGGGCTGAATGTGTCAGGCACAAGCTTAACAGATGAACTGAGAGTTAAACAGCCTTTGAAGTGTAAGTTAATGAGGCCCAAACTAGCTTAAGCAAACCTCTAACAAATGGCATCTTATTCACCAAGTGTATGTAATGCAGTTTCAGTATTGTTATCTGCAGAATTTCATGTGTGTCCATAAAATACTCAAAATAATGCTGACCTGCCTAATGTTGCAACATGATAAACATGTGATCCTGAAACAGGAACATTTTCAGAGAACAACATAAAAAAGTTAAACTATGGGTTTCACTTTTGGTACCAAGTATACCATATGGCAAGTATGTTACTGAAGGGATGCCTTGAGAAAGGATTCCCCTTTTAAAGAAAACAGCACTTTCTTTAGGCTTCAGGGTAGAGTTATCTAGTCATCAATCTTCACCTAGACAGAGCAAAGTAAGAATATCACCAGAAAAGAGTCAAAGAGCTGCTCTCCTTAGCAGATCAGTACTCCACCCTTACACAGATGTGTCAAGTCAGGCACAGAGAGTACCTCTGTAAACCTGCACAGCGTCATGAGTTCAGAGACACTTCTTTCCCTTGGATAATGCTTTACTTCTTTCTATTTCTAATCTACTTTGTATTACAAATCTCTTTTGTTGACATTAAAGCAGAACTTGAATCAGTATTATCAAACAAAAATTGGCTTTTTTTTTTTAATATGAGACATTCGCTTATGCCACATGTGGCTCAACTATCATCATTCACAATCCCTGATTTACATAGACTGTCACATCTAAACATCTGTATGAAGTTGATGTTTGATTCACAAGTAGGTAAATGTTGCATATTCAGAAGAAAGTTATACATGTATCTTTGAATATGAGATTCCTGTTGCCTTTCAAACTCCATAAAATTTTGGTTATTTCCACTTACAAGCTAGAAAATTCTTCTAATTAAGTTTGGAAAATTTTAACTCAACTTGAGAGCAACAGTGAAACCCCATTACTGTTAAAGTCTCACCAAAAAATGAAGTTCTTCACATAGCCCACGATCACAGATAAGAATTAAAACTCTTACAGAAAAAATAAGAGCTTGCCACCACACATCATGCACCACATCTAGTTCTTGTGCCAAAATAAACAACACAGGCTAGAGAATCCATGAATATTCTGAAACGTAAACAGTGAGAACATTTAAGTCTTTTTTAAAACTTAATTCTGCCTGTAATAGTCTCCTTCTAATAGCCTTATCTAGTGAAATCTAGCTGATAGTGGAAAAAAATGTCAACACCCACTGGATTATGCCTTTGCTTGTGGTTTTAGACTGCATTGTACTGTGATTGCTTAAGATCTAATGCTTATTTTATTGGCTCAGTAATACTACAAATCTTTTCTGTAAATTCAAATAAACAAATGTGTCAATCCTTCAGTTTGCCTTTATTCCTTCTTAGGATTTATAACAACCTGCCTCCAGTCTCGTTTTACCACTTACTTATTTACCTCTAGCACAAAAAACAAAATCACCAGAAACAGGCTTAAATGAACCTAGACCCAGTTCCAGCCTATTTTCAGTCGTCTGAGCAATTGCCTGTTAAAAATCATGGGTTTTCCCAGCAAGTAAGAAATGGGCAAGCCGTTACTTTAGCTTGAAATTCTACGTTACAACAACGTACAAAATTTTTTCAGTCATACACAAGTTTGTGTGCAGAAGACAGGCAAAGAATGTAGAATGTGAGCATTCATTAAATCACATAGTTCTTAGACCAGACAACAGTTCCACTGACAGGCTGCAGATTAAACAGCCAGCCAGTCTGAATATACCTTAGTGATATGAAAAGCAAATTAGCACAGGGAACTAATCTGCAACATTGTTCAGTAGATTGTAGCTAGCATACGTGACCAGGGCACCTAAAGAAAAAATACGTGATAAAAAAAGCATCCAAAGCTGGCACCATAAGCAAAACTGAAAGATTCAGCATCACATCTCCATATACAAAACTAAATTGGCCAGATAAGGCAAAATGCCATTAACCAGACTGAGATGCAAAGCAACACAAATTCTGTACAGGACTGCAGAGACAGCTGTAGAAGCCACGCCTCTTCCCAAAACATGAGAAGACAAAAAGACTTCTTTCCGTATCACTGAAATCAATGGTAATAGCTCAGTAACTGTCTGCCAGAGGGGCAAGCAACACAACAACAATCAGTCCCAAGGATGTGGTCCTGCCTCCCTGGCATTCAGCGAGCTCCAGGTGATCTGCAGACCGACAGCCTTTTGAGTGACCTTACCCAAGGCACAGAACATGCCTCACTTCCAAGGACTTAAGACACTGGTGGTAATAGCCACCAGAGCTTATAGGCATTAATAAGAATAAAGTGTTTACTAATTTAGCTCTCTTTATTGATTTACTAGTGCTATTTACCAGATGGAAACAAAAGGAGATGTCCCAGGTGGTGGTGCTGTCCATGCTCTACAGACAACTGGCAAATGCTCTGAAAATGGCAGTACTGAACATCACCATCTCTATACACAGAAGGCTCTGCTACTGTGGTAGACGCAACTTGAAAATCTTTGACGCAGTAATTACACATGATTCTAAAACCTAGAAGAATTTGACAATTTTCATCGTATCTGCATACATTTCAAACGCAGTTGGAAAAATAGTTATTGATTGACACTTTTAATATTGTAGCTGGAAAGGATCTTCTAGATAGTCAGCATACTTGACTTTAAACATCAAGAAATTAAATCACAAAGTTGATGACATCTAAATGACAGTCAATCTTTAATCATCACATTATTGAACACTTCCACTGTACAAACGGTTAGCAAACTACCACAGAAATTTGCTAATTTTCTCATCAATTACCTACAAACCAAAGCCCTGTGATCAATAAACCACATTGGCCTCTACCTACTTCCCAGCAAAAGATTTATTTACAGCACACAGCAGAAAGACATCCTATTAGCGAAACATTTATCACATACTGTATAGGCCTCCTACTATAACACTATGAAGTAGTAACACAAAGAAGACTGTACTTTTGCTTAGTTTACAAATTTAAAAAAAAAGAAAAAGAAAAAACAAATTCATCAAGGAGACGAAAACATTTCATTAGCAGAGAAAATTAGAAAAGCAGAGAAAATGTTTCACTAAAAAAATGCAGAAGCCTACATGCCCAAATACTTCTCTTCACATCAAAGGGAGCTAAAAAACATCCCAGAGTTCACAGGAAAAAAATTCAATATGTCAAAAGTTTAATTTCAGTTCTACATATTAGCCTTCCAAAAGGTTCTAGAAATGAAATATACCAGCTTCATCTGTGGTTTTGTTTTGAAACTAAGTCTTGTCCTTTAAAATACAGAAAAATACCTGCAAAGATACTGAAACCAAGAGCCATGCATTGGATCTTTCATATATCTTCCAGAACACAGCCCACCAATATGGGGGCCATTGCTCTTCACCAGGCACTCTCTACTCTATGTCTAGGGAAAGGATGTGCTGTTAGTTTTATTAAAAATCTGCCATGCATTGGTTAATTTTGAAAAAGTAAATTAAGAGGAAACAACTGCTAAAACAAAAGAAAAAAAGGGGGGAGGAAAAATTACATAAAATTTGGTGATATTTGGACCCTGTAAACTAACATGAATTATTTGTAGGCATGTGCTGGCATCCACTCAGATCTTCAATACAATGCATGTTTTCCATATGCAAATTACACACACTGCAAATTCCAGTCTAAATATTATATGTACTCACCTTCCCTCCTCCTTTTCCTCTTCTAGTTGGAAGTACCACCCTCCCTTGTCATGACAAGTATTTTAGTCAAGATATGCCCACAGGATGCACGCATGTGTACACACATATGCACCCAAACAGCATCCAGGGCCCAGAGACAAGCCTGTTTTGGCTGCAGACGTTTAAGAAATCAGGGGAAAGAACTAACCTCTCACAGGTTTAATTCTGGGTATTTAACATCAAAAGTTTTCAAAGGAAAATCCTAGCAACCTGGTAGCTTCTAGATGCGCCAGCCAAGAATGTTACAAAATGTGCTGGAGTTTCTCTCTTGCAATAATTGATCTCAGTCCAACAGCTGACCTCTCTACACCCAGCACATTAATCTACCTTCTAGTCCATCCAGCTGGAGCCAAAGGTTGGGTCCATTTAGCTCAGCTAGGTATTATATCTCCCATTTCAGGTAAATCAGATCCTGGAGCACACAAGACCAACTCTGCAGCTCACAAGACTCCTGGAACGTGTAGGGGTTTTTTGATTGCATGAGACACTAACACCATTTCTACCACCACACCTGGCCCCAGAAAGAAGTTGGGCACAAGATCAACAGTGATATGAGGCCACAAAACACATTATTGACACTAAATGCTGCACTTGCTGAGCCTGCAGTGGTCCCCACCATGGCTGTTCTTTGCTGGCAGCTGCTCTCAGAGGATGTCACACCCTCCGCAGAGGCAGTGGAGAAAAGGATGCTCAATGGGCAAAGATGGAAGGAGAAAAGGTGTAATTTCTCCTACTGGTCACATTCACTTACAGCTTTTCCTATCCAAATCAGCCCTCCATGAAGATCCTCTTGCCCTCCCTCCTTCCTGCCTGCCTGCCTGCTGCTGGGGACCCCAGTTTCCCCCTCTGCTTCTAGAGTCCAGCAGATGTGACATCATTTTAGAAATACCCATTTCTGCCCCTGATATACAGAGGAGGAGCAATCTCCAGCTAGTGAGTGAAAACCTTCCCCAGCTGTCACAGGACTATACGTAGGCAAAACTGTATATAAAAAACACAAGGAGATAGCCTTATTGTTACATAATTTTTCAATTTTTTCTAGATCTATATGAACTATATATGAACTATCTATTTTCAGATCTGTATCTGAAAACAATATGTTGCAATATGCCACAGACCTAAGCTTGATATAATTCTTTTGTATAGCCTTCAAAGTGAATTGAGTAGAGTTTCACTTGCATGGAGAGCTGAGCTCTTGCTAATTTGTCTCAAGTAGCATGTAGTTCTGAATTTCCTTCCTATAGTCCTAATACAAGTATTTTTGTAGGAAAATAGAGACTTCATTAACTATAAATACCTGAAAAGAAATTCAAGTAGGTAAAGTTGAGCTATGAATGTCTATTGAGTTTGGAAACACTAATATTTAGTTCAACAAAGGCACATACACTCTGTATAATACTTGTACATACATTCTGTATAATACTTGTTTGCTATCTATAATCAGTATTCTGTTTCCCTGCACTTGAATAATAGTACATTCTTTAAGGATCAAGAGACAAACGAACAGGTTTACATAAACTGCTGAAGGGCATTGAAGGAAAGCTATATGAGGTGTGGCTGAGGTCACTCACCCTGGAAGAGACTGAAGGAAGACCTCATTGGGGTCTTCAACTTCCTCATGAGGGGAAGAGGAGGGGCAGACATTGATCTCTTCACACTTGTAACCAATGACAGGACTCAAAGAAATGGTATGAAGATGAGTCAGGGGAGTTTAGGTTGGATATCAGAAGTGTGGTTCTGCACTGAAACTGGAGTTCCAGGCTCCCCATAGAACTGGTCCCAGCACCAACCCTGTCTGACTTTAAAAAGCATTTGGACAATGCTCTTGAGTACATGGTGTTACTCTTGGGGTGTCCCAGGCAGGGCCAGGAGTTACACTCCATGATCCTGATGGGTCCCTTCCAACTCAGGATATTCTGTGAGTCTGTAATTCTATGAAGTTCTAAGAACCATTCCATGTGGGGCGAAAGACCACTGGAAGACCACCAACCTTTCCTTTAGAGCATTGTTCACATCCTGAGAAGTACTTTGTAGAAAAGCATGTTTGTTTTTCCCTGGCTCACAATAATTTAGCAGTAGTTTTATGTTAAAAGAATATTACCGCAGTTCGGGACCTTCATATCCAGCAAGGCTGTCTTCTTATTGTTGTCATCTATGCAATATAAGTCCTGAGTTTCTGTGTAAAACTTGGTCTCTTGAAATTTCTTGATCCACATGATTTCACAGGAACACTTGAATGGATTATCCACCAATATCCTACAGGAAAAAACATCAATTTACTTAGAAGGTTAAACGTGCCACGCATATAGGGAAATAAATGAGGGACAGGGGGGCTCCAAGCATTCACTGGACAAAAATACAAGTGAGTTAGGAAGGTTAAGGAAGACAGGATGAACCCTTTAATTAAGAGGCATAATAGATGCACCCTTAGTAAGCTCAGTGTAGAGTAAGCTGCCAAGCTGGTAACAGCTTCCATGTAGGGAATTAAGCATTGCATCCACTGTAGGCCCAGAATACCATAGGCAGGAGAGACCACACAAGGGGTTTGGCTACTATTTCAAATTCATCAGTGTAAATCAGGAGCCCGTGGAGAATGGCTGCTCAAGAAGCTCCATTTTATTTCATAAATCAGGAAGAGATTAGAATTCATCTCTTCTACACCTGAGCCACCACTCAGTTACCTAAGAAATGGTTTACTGCTGTGGAGTGGTAAATTGTTTATGAAGTCAAACAGTCTTGGGTTATACACACACTCAACTGACTTTAATCACAAAAAAGGATTTTGCCTAATCTTTACAATTCATCTGCTACAACACTCTTGAAAAATCTCACAATAAAACTATAGACAATGTCATGAATACTAAATGAAAAAATGGCCCTGAAATAGAAATTGATATGGTACCCTGCATGGAATTTAAACCACAGGTTAGCAAACTTAACAGATTGTGGTTTTGAAATTTAATAAAACCACACAACAGTGTCATGTAATTACATGCATGTTAAATATGGACGGAAACATGTCTACATAAAGAGTGACCAGTATTATTTTTCCTTCTACTGGCATACATGAGATCCAATAAAGTGGGTGAGCAAGTGCCTGTTTAATGCATTTCATTACCAGGAGAAAATCATTCTTAACAAAGTTTCACAGGTATTTTTGATGTACAGAAGCTCAAGTTTCTTGTAGAATCTATGTTCACTAATGCCTCTTGTAGACATGAAGTGTGCAAATCAGGAAAAAAATTGTCTTATTAGAGCAGTTCCCCCAAAAGCCATTTCAAGTTCTTTGAGCAGAAACAACTGCAGGGATCCTCAAAAGTGTCTGAAGGAGCAATTTGTATTCTCAGAAGTCATCCTCTGGACTTTAACACGCAGCATGAACAAAAATTGTTTGCACAAGACATAGTATGAGCATGATGATTCCTTGGGTCAAAACCTCTCATGCATTTTCAAAATAGTGACATTTACTTCCATCTTCTGTTCCATCCTATGGCTTCCTGGTAAAGAGAAATTTCTCTTGACCAATGGCTGAGCAGTCTTCTTCTAGTGTTATTATTATTTTGTGCTAAACCCATCTAAGGAGTTAGGCACATCATTGGCAGGATGCTGGACACATAATGACCCTCCACAGACATTTGTGTGAAAGAAAAATTCTGACCTACAGTAAGCAAATTCTGAGTCTTTATCTTGTTTGCTCTTACTTTACGGCTGCCATTCATTTGTTCTAGAAGAAACCTTCCAAGGTAGCATCTCCTTCTCTGTAATACCTGGTGACTATCTTCTACTACACTTTATTCTAAACTTCTCATCCCTTTACATTTTGATATGCACAGGTATTGACAGGACAAACATACTTGTTTGTCAGAATGAGGGGAAGTTCTTCAGAAGCTATTCATATCTCAGATTCACCTACCAACACTCTTCCTTCTCTCCTGTCTCTGATCTTGCAGCTATGTATTAAACACTTATCAACAGAATTGTTCAACTATACTGATTTTATCACTGCTTGTCCTCCTTTCAGGCTCTGCTTTTATCCCTCCACTTTCTTTCCCTCATTTCCCCCACATCTGTTTATCTCACTTTATCACATTTGTTTGCATAACTTCAGTTTGTCTAGTCCTATGCTCCCTTTCCCAAGCCCACAACACTCTACCTCAGTTTTGCATCCCCTTTTTCTCTCAACTTGTACATCATCATGCATTGCCTCCATACCTCAAATACTACTCTCTTTAACCTTCACACTATCCATTTTTCCCATATCTGGTTCACTCCCACTACATTTGCCCTGCTTCTTCATGCAGAAGCAACAGAACAACAAAGGACATGGAGCAATGGGAGAGCTTTGGAACTAGCTAGTCTCCTCATTAGAGAGGTCAGCTCAAGTTATTAAAGAATATTCCAGTGAGCAGTGCTCCCTAGGCCATAAAGAAAATAATTATACCAACTTAATTATCAACAAAATATACCTAAGGGGCATAACCTCTTTTTGTGCCACTGAGATTTGCTCATTTCACTTCTCACATGCTGAAGTTTACCAGAAGAGGACTAGGATTGCAGGTCAGGTGATTCATACTTGGACTGGCACTTTGGACAAATTCTAACTCTGCTCTGAGATCCAGGAGAGCAACCTCCCTCTCCTCTGCAGCCACCAGATCTCCCAGAACTCCTGCAGGTTCTCTGCATATCAGCAGAGAATGCACAGGATGACCAAAATTTTGGAACATGTATCAAGAAAATATGGCAGATGTAACAGAAAAAAAATCTTAGCATTGAAAAAATCAATAAAGAAATGTTTACCAGCACTTTCATTGCTAAACAATTACATAAAGCACAGTGCAACTCAAGAATTTGAGAAAATAAAAATACTCTTAAATAGCCAGCCACATCACTATAAGAATATGAGAGACAATCTTCACATGAATATGTGCGAAAGACTGTATTTTCACTAGTTCAAATACTTAAACAAACACCAGTAGTTTTGTGTGAAGTAATCTCACAATAAAATATCTTAAAGCTGAAGGAAGGCTATTTTGACCTCTATATTGCTTTAAAATATATACCTAACCTTCTTGAAGCCCTGGAATGAAAATTTCTCTGCATTTAAGTGTTCAGAATTGATGCTTTCTTTGGACCAGAACTGCACTTCTAATTCCTCTACCTTCAAGAGAACAAACTTTGAAGTGTTATTCTTCCATTCCACCCAAAAATAAACTTATATTTTAAGAAATGACAACTTACAGATCAGACAAACCCAGATGGCGAAAAGGCTTCTTGGACAAACTCGAGAGCTTGTTTCTGGATAAATTGCTATGGCAAAAAAGAAGATTGCATTAATTAGCATTGCTTCTTCTTACACTAAAAATACAGTTCATGTCTCTGGAAAAAGCAATTAAGAACTAGAATCAGCTCTAAAAGTCCTTTGACTTCAGTTGTAAAAGGATAGTGTTCAGTCTTACTTTATGATTTGAAGGGTTTCAAGGGCTTGAATCCAGTCAGCATCTAATGTCAAGTACATTCAAAATCAAACTGAACAGGGATCAATATTTTCACTTTTAGCAGTTTGTCAATTGCAGAAAAGCAGCAGATTTAACTGTGTTTCAAAAGTATTTTGTAAGGTCCAGGTGTTAATTATATGCTCAATTTATTCATGTGAAATGGGTGTATCCCTTTCTTTGATGCTGCACCAAACTCTGTACTCATATAAGCCCTCCTCACATGCTAGCACACATCCACATCAGAGCTTTTTAGTTGTTCTTTTCAAATTGCATGTGCAATATGCACCCACATGGAAGATCAAAAGGAAAACTGTAAAATGCCTGTATTGGGCTTTTTAATGTCAATTAAGCATTTATGGTTTCCAGTGGTAATTAAGTGAAAGGTCTTCTCCCATTATGCAGAGCAAAGAAATGTTGATCGGAACCAGAAATACTCCTCCCCTCATAGCTTACAAAACTGCCTTCTCCACCCCAAAGCAAAATAATGCTGGTTTTGTGCAGTCTTATCAGTCTATGAATTAAAGAAAGTGAGAGCAGTAAACTGTTTAACTGCCAGCAGTAAAGCACAAATCAGTGTTATGAACCAAAATACCATGAGTTTTATGTGGTATTATAAAGGTGCCATAGGGGCTCCACACTTAGCGTTGCATTGCATCTATAACCCAGGATTAAATATCTTTTTTTATCTGACTAAAGAACAGAGTGTTTACTTCCAAACTTTCAGTCGTTGATCTTTGAGTACAAGATAATTTTCACAGAAATTATAAGCTGGATATTCTAAAAATGTTTAGAGCAGAATCAAAGAGATTATATTTCATCACTGATTCCTTCTGGCAAAGAAGAGCCTGAAGTTTACAAACTGACTGGTCCTTACATGTGAGAGCAAAACACAAGAGCTACTATTTCATTAGTCAGGTGAACTCACGGACCCTGATCGGATAAATCAACATTAAGGCGCAATTTTCATATGGAATAGAAGTTATGTTTAAGCAAAAACTGTCACTATGCATTTTTTTCCTAGTATGCATATGCTCTGTGTTGGGAGTTTGAATAAAAGAAGCTGGATCCTCATACTGACTTGGGCTTTTGCCTCCAACATGGAGCCACATCAAACTCCATCCCTCCATCGGAAACTCTTCACTCACCACACAGGAAGATCACTCCTGTTCCCACACTGATGAGCAGCACGTATGGAGGCCCCTGTGGTATTGCCAGACAAGGCATGTCTTTCTTACCTGCAGATCAAATAAATCCTACCTTTCCCAAAAGACAACCAGATATACAGTGAGCTTCACCTGCAGACCACTGCTGTAAATTTATCACCTTAAGCAATACTTTGACAGTAAATTTCATTTTATATGTATTTTTTCATATAGTGATCGCTTATTATTGACACAGAGATGCCTACTGCAGTCTTCTTAATTTATGTTAAATGAAAAAAATCACTGCCAGGTTTATTTTGAAGTAGTTAATGATCCCACTTCCACTTTCATGGAAAGAGAATATGAATTAATTTCCCAATTCAGCTACACACAAAAAGACCACAGCAAGCAGCCCAAAGAAAATACATCTGAGGTTCTAAAGGGTTTTTTTCTTATTAAAAAAAAATAATGTCAGGAGTATAGAGCCTAGCCCCAAAGCTAAACTTAAGGAGACGACCCAGATTCAGTCAAAAGTATGCCTGTATTTTACATGAAAATATCAAGCTCACTTTAAACTTGCTAGCCCTAATTCAGCTAAAAGCAAATCAGCGGCAATATGAGTAGAACAAAACCAGACTGAGAAACCACATAAAGATTTACAGAGCTAGCAACATGGGCAGAGTTCTATCACCTATAGTGCTTCTGAAAAGGGGAGGCAAGAAAGAAGAGAAGGAAACAGATCTAAGGAGAACTGGGGGAAAGAGGTGAAGACATGGCCATTTTGCTACACTCAGTCTCCCTCCACAGGCAACACCCTGCTCTGACTATGGCTGGAACAAGCCCTGTGTGCAAACAAGGGGAAATCTCCTGCAAGGCTGATCTCAAATGGTTTTTCTGGCTGCCTTACCTAAACCTGAATGGTTTACAAATACATTTTAATACCTGGAGCTGTATATATACACTACACTCACAATCTGTGATTCAGTGATGTACTTAGACACAGGCTGGCACATAACAACAACTATTTTTAAAAGTTTTTGTAAATAGGCACTTGCTGTGAAATGTTTTCACATTTGAAGGCAATATACCATGCATGAGTATTACACAGCTCCATTAAATTACTGTTAGCAGCAAATAAGCTTATAAACTACAGCACTACTAAAATGAGACTGTTGGCTAACTTGAGTCTATGGGTAGTGAAAATACCAAAATTAGATGAGCAAGGCTATTAATGACACTTTAATAGCACCTATTAGGGCATTTATTTTCCTGTTGTTTATGTTATTACTCAAATCTTCTAATGATAGATAATTTTAGAAAGATACCTGGGCTACATAAGCTTTCCCAAGAAAATAAGGAAATGACAAAAAAGGGCTTGAGAAAATGTGTGCTAATAAGTTTCTTTTAAACTGATACTCCTGTATGATTCATAAAATAAATACTACTTTTATATAATATAGCTCCTTAACTATATCAAAGGATTTTTCATAGAACAAAAAAAAAAAAGCTATAACAGTATCACAGCAAAATTAATGCTTATAAAGTTACCTCAATCTTCAGGAAAATGTTTTTTGTTTTCTTTATAGGATAGTAAAAAATTTGTTTCCAAATAAAATGCAAGATTTCTCAAAGACCTGTACTGTACATTACCCTTGCAAAATGAAATTCCTTTAGCACTTAATAGTTTTCACTGTCCCAACCACAACAGGAGCTATACTTCCTTCATAGGCAGTCAACAGGATTTTTATTGCTGATGACAACAAGCCATGATTCACTGGGGCTTTCAGAAACATTTTAGTGTGCATAATGACTTGCCAAACAAAACAAATAAATGCATTTTGCAGGGATAACAGATCAGCCTCAGTGAAAAATACCTCTATACTTACTGCTTTGTCCTGTGCATCTAGAGCAGCTGGTGCCACTTAATATTTTCCATCTTATCTGGGCTTATCCTGTGTCTGCCAACATTACTAAATCCCCACCAAAAGAAAAGACAGTACGAGACTGGATAATCTCCTGGTTCATAATGTAAGTATTCTGCATCAAGAACTCATCTATATCAACTGAACAGATGTCAAGTCAGTCTAATTTGTTTCTAACAAGGAGCTTCATGAGTTACAGCTCTACCAAAGTCTGCTTACCAGCAGATACATATTCCCAGTTTGACTGCATGCTCAAACGAAGCTCCTCCTATGGCTGAAACACTTTAAAGGCATCTTATCCAACTGGATTCTGTAAAGCCTAGCAGCTCACATATGTACAGTGATACTTTTCCCTTAAGTGGTAACTTTGATAGGGTCCCTCTGTTCTGTTCAACAGTCAGTTTTCTGAAAACTTGTTTACCTGTGTAAGTTTTGGTTAAAAGCAAACACTGGAGACAGACATACTTTGTGAGTGCATAAAACCCATTTCCCTAAGGCAACAGGCAAAAAAAGCCTCTCAGGAGGATCATACCAGTTATCACACTTTCTGTGGTGTCTACCTGCCCAGACAGCTGGAAAGGTCTTCCAAAACTCTATTGATCTTTCTCCAAACTAAACTCATTGTTTCTCACACTGTAGTCATGGTCATGGAGAGAACTGATTCCTTTCTTCATCATTCATCATTCATTATCATTCCTTTCTTCTTTTAAAGATAAGACAAGCACAGAAGCATAGAATCATAGAATAGTTTAAGGGACCTTTAAAGGTGATCTAGTTCCAACTCTCCAACATCTTCAACTACACCAGCTTGCTCAGAGCCCTGTCCAACATAATCCTGAATGCTTCCAGGGCTGAGGCATCCACCACGTCTCTGGGCAACCTGTGCCAGTGTTTCATCACCCTTATTGCAAAAAACTTCTTCCTTATATCTAATCTAAATCAACCCTCTTTGATTTTCAGATCATTATTCTTTGTCCTACTGCAATGATGTATGTTCCTTTTCAATTTTCTCTTTACTGCACTCAACATACTCAGGCTCTGAGCCTCCTCATATTATTTGCTTTACAGGCTTCTTCTGGCTCCACTGCTCTTCTCTGTAGCATCGTTCAAGACGAGTAGATTCGATGCCCTAATCTATATACAGTACTCCAGTAGATTCCCTCAGAGCAGCTAATGGAATGGGGAAAAGATGTAAAAATGTAACACAATATTCCTTTTGATCCCAGACTAGAAATTGCTTTGTTCTGTCTCATTGCACGGAGAGAAAATCCCACTTCTTTCCCAGCAGAGTCACTAAATCTTTCTCTGCAAATATGCCCCTCAGACATCATGTTCTTACTGCATATTTCTACAGCCAGTGCACAGGCACTTGGCTTTATGGAGTTTCATAGTTTACAGCCATAATTCACTGAGCAACTGTTACACAGGCAAACACCTGAATTTACTCTGGAATATACTTCTTTTATATTACCAACTGATTATAGTAAAAGCTCTTTATTAATGACTATATGAAGTGATATAAATTTCACAGGTTCACAAGATCTGGTTCACACTCCTCTGGTGACTGTTCCATATTATGGATAGCAATTACTGTCTAGACAGAAACGAACATTCATGCCCATTTTCTTAGACAAATTAATTGCTGCTGTTTAGAAAACACTGGTCAGAAAATGATTCCATCTCATGAGCAAAGCAATCAAATCAAACAGAGCCCTGTGTTCTGTTCAACAGTTCTTTCCTTTTACAAGGAAGTATCTTACAAAGCCAAGGTTTGGCATTATGTCTTCCCAATCTCACTAGGATAAAAGCAATGGGTTCGGTTAAAGGTTAATATAGGTTAGTGTTCATCTATTGAAGATGTATGGACTAAAGCACACACTTGGAATATTTAGCTAAATAAGGGCACTTGTGAGGAATTGAGTCACGCACATGATCTCCGTGTTTTTTTGGACTAGATCCACAGTTTCCCACGTAAGTAGCAAAGTGAGCTACTCTACGTCTGTCTCACACAGAAGGCACAAAAGTTGTAGAAAGAGAACTTTGATCAGTTCATCCTTTGCTAAATCTAAAGCATAACAAATCTAGGAAAACACAGTCAAAAAGCTGCACAGGTACAAATTCCGCTTCCTGTAGGTCATGAACTACAAATCACATTTGGGTGTGAAAGCAACATCATTCCTATATCCTGCTGTGAGTGCATTAGTTCTGATCTTGAGTGAGCTTTCTAAGTGAATCACCCCTAGGACTTCAGTTCACAGTCATATCACAGTCCCTGGGCACATACACTGATCAAAATATTAGATGTGCTCCATGCATGCATCCCCTGCACTGCAGCTGCTAAAATATGTTCAGCTCACTGAATCAGACTAGAGCTAGTCAAAACCACGTCACTGAGTGTAATGCACAGTGTGGACATCATACCCTCAAGAGACACACTCTTTGTGCTACATTACTTATCAGAAAAGACACAGCTGAAGTACACTATTAGAGACAGAATAATGAACTGGATGGTCTTTTCTCACAGTATGTTTTTGTGATCCGCCAGTTCCTTACCATATATGCCTTATTTAAGGGCAATTAACAATAGAAGACCATTCTAAGTCTGTCTTATTAAAAATATTTTTAAATTAAGCAAATGGTAAGAGATAGAAATAAATTAAAATAAATATACTAACGTGAGTTGGGCAGTTTTGACTTAGAATGCAGACACTATTCTTACTCACATGTATTGTAGGTTCACATTTTTCACAAATGCATGACGGGACACGAATCTTAGGCCTGAATCCACCACGGTCCTAGGAAAATAAATAAAACTGTTAAAATGTTTAATTTAAAATATGATGGAAAGTGTAATGAGAATAACTATTAAAATAAGAGTTTGGATGAAATCTCTACAAGGCTGAGCTGCATGATTTACAAGTTTCCTCAGTAACACACAAAGTTAGGCATACATTTTCATAAGGTCTCTACATGCTTCTATAAAAGAAATACAGAAAAAATAGTTGTATAAAATGTATCTCATACTCACAGATTTTTAAGTCCAACATAAAATCCAACCTCATTGTCATTGATACTTTCCAAATTTGGCTGGTTTGCGATGTAACTGTTGAAAAACCAAAACAGAAAGAAGTATGTAAGTGGATCCTTCCTCGACTTTCTGACTGTTCACTTTCTGACTGTTCAGAAATCATGCACTCATGATGTATAGAAGTCAGTTATGATTGCTGACCTACTGTAATTAGTTCTAAGTCCTAATTAGACCAGCTGCAAAGCAAAAGTGCTCCTTAAAATCTTCTTCATCATTTAAATGGTACTTTGTGGGACAGGGGAGCAGCTCATTATTACACAGGGGAAATGAAGAAAACAAGTGAACCTGAAGGCCAAATAAAGCTGCATTATAATGTCACCATTCTCCAAGATACATGTCCTTACCTCACAGATTTAACAACTACAGGGGCAAGTTTGGAGTTATCTCCACTTACGAGAGACAATCATATTTCCCTAGTCTTTTCCCTCATGTTGTTAACTTAATCACTTCTTTACACTTATTTTTTCCTCGACACAAAGTAATTTCAGTTCTTTTTACAAGGTGTGGCAATGGGAAAATAGAGAAAGGAGAGGTTGTACTTTATGATGTAATACACACATGCAGAAATTAAGAGACGAGAAACTGCTGTATCAGACTAAAGTACTGAGTCCACTCACATATCCTTAATATCTGCCTATGCAAGCCAGTCCTTTGTATTATGACCATGTGAGATCTATGAATACCCAGTGACATCCCACAGACCAGAAATTAAAATGTTCACAGCAAATGTATCATTACTTCTCCTACAGGAAGAAAAAGTTTCACAGTAGAAATCACACAGTCCAGGAGGAAGGAATCAGTGTAAACTGCAATTTTTCTGACATTATGGGCAGAAAAGCATGCCTGATTTAAGGGATGCCTTGCTAAAGAGTCCACACATTTCAAAATATTAGCTCAGTCCCAGAAAAACTTAAAGAGAGATTGACATGTGCTTTCACATGCATCACAAAATAACCAAAGATACAGGCTCTCCTAAAATGAATGAGTCTTTCTTTGTCAGAAAAAAACTTTTCTTCATCCAAAGCATTTTTTAGAATTTATTTAAAGGGGATTCTGGTGAATTAGTAAGAAGGTATATTGCTCTTCCAAAGGCAATCCATGCACCTGAGCTGATGCATGGATTGCCTTGTTAAGAGAAACTCATTGTGTTTCTAAATCCCAACAGAAGTCTGAGAATCCCATAAATTGGGTTGGGCTCTCTTCCAAAGCTGCAGTGCTGACTGGGGCTATGCTCTCACCGTGCACCAGGAAAAGTAAAAAGTTTCCCCTAATGGCACCCTTTGTCCCTTGGGAAAAAGAAGGGCAGTAAAAAGAATGGATGATGCTAGATGGGAACACCTTACTACAACATCATATGACATTGACTGCTCTGCAAGACTTTTCAGAATAAGATTAACACAGTGTATCCATTAGAAGATAAGAGTCCTTTGTTTTTCATGTTTCCCTTCCTGAATTTTAAGACAGTGTAATTTAATATCTCAATATATACTAATCTATTTTGTTTGGTTGGGTTTTTTTTTTGTGGGTTGGAAAGTTTATGTATTTTGCCAAGCAATAGTGATGAAATAGTATATAAACATCTATCAAGTCCTCCATCTAAGAGTCCTGCAAGCCAATGAACATACTTCCTTTAAACATGCCCTGAAGAACTAATTTTTGAGTTAAATATCATCCATCTGCTCTGCCATTTGGACCTCATAATGCTAAAGTTATGCAAGAGGTTTCAAAGGTACCTTCCTCATCCTGTCCTCAGTTATCAAACAACAGTAATCCTGTCAATGTCAAATAGAGATAGGGAAATCACCTAAGAGCAGGAATTGAGGAAAATGGACAGTGAAACACAAAGTGTGAAGAGACTCAGATTTGAAGAAAAGAACAGAATAACCAGTTGCACTAGCTAAGAATTAGTCCATAAAAAAACCCCAAACAAACAAAAAACCAAAAACAAACAAACAAAAAACAAACAAAAAATCCCACCCAAACCTGACAAACAATGCCAAAATGCAGATCAATCACTTAAACACACATTTCACCAATCCAAATCTGAGATTGCAAATTTAATCACATAAATATTTAACCAGAACCACTCACTACAAGAAACTCCAGAAGATGACATAACTTACACTGTTGTACAAAAATTTGTTAGTGCATTACATCCTGTTAAGACTCAACATAAAATAGTTCAGCTCTGCTGAAGCCAATGAAGCTTCACAATTTACATCAGACACAAATCTTAGTATGAGCACTCAATCTATATAAGAAGATTGGTATTGGTCCATCAGGGAATAGACCAAACAAACTATATTTGGAAAGTATGAGTTTGTGGTATCTTCTTTTCTTATTACATCCCTTAGAAGAAACCCTAGGTGTGGGAGAGCACGGCATTCTTTACTTTGAGCTGGTACTGGTTTCTCTAAGATGAATGATTTATAATTCCAGTTTCTAGCTGAAAGAACCAAAAGAAACCATTGCTTTTCCACAACCATACTGGTTGGGACCCAGAAGAACTTTTGTCTAAGTGCAACTAATTCAACAACTGCCCTGCAATACTTTTGTAAAAGCACTCTCAGTACAGAACACAACAGTAAAGCAAAGTTCATGCACTTGGAAATCCTTGAAGAAAGAGTGGACAGACGTAATTTACCATAAGCAGGTCACATCCTCTTACACTTCCTTACTCACATAACAAGTCTGTTTCAAGTTAAGCCTTTGCAGCTATGTCATAGAAGTGAGAAAGAAAAGAGTAGAATGATGTAGCTGTACCCTATAAGGGGAAGTTGCTCTTCTGTTTAATTTAGAGGGAAATCTGAAATAAAACCTCTCCCTAACTGAAGCCTATTTTTACCTTTTTCACAACTACTTTACCTTAATGTTACTTATCATCAAACATTAATACTCTAAAAGCTTTGACTTTCAGTGGGCGACACTGAGAAATGTAATTTGCCTGCCTGCCCTTAAGAATATCAACCCTGTTCTTTAACAGAACATTTTTACTGTAGCACAAAAGAAAAACATACTGACTCATGGCTGGCTGAAGTCACGTGCAGAGCTTGGAAGCTCCCACTGCACATCACAGCAGTGTTGCACTGCCAGAACCTGGCTGGATAGCACCAGACAGACCACATGTATCAGATCACAAATACTGGCTGCCACCTCTAAATCAAGCCCTTAGCTGCCTACAAAGCTATTTGCTTGACTATACTATAGCATTCTGTGTCTCCTTCAATGAGTAGTCAGTAAACAATAATTGTCTTCAGACTTATAATTTAA
Organism: Ploceus nigricollis; assembly: GCA_013399945.1. NCBI lineage: Eukaryota > Metazoa > Chordata > Aves > Passeriformes > Ploceidae > Ploceus > Ploceus nigricollis. The sequence continues at coordinate 307,278 of VXBC01004518.1, forward strand.
TCTCTCCATTGTAAACTACTGATTAATTCTAATAAAGGGATTCAGAATCACACACCTAGGTTGCACATTGCAACCTACAATAGCATGTTCATCTCGTCATACTTCAGCAGCGACTGAATAATGTCACACACTCACACTTCACCGCTGCTACAACATTTTGGAAACAATAGTTTAAAATCCTAATCTATAAGAGTCAACTCCTCCAAGTAAAACCTCCTTTGAGAGGGTGGTCTTCACTTACGCTCATTACAAAAGTGAAAGGATACAGGTTATGTTTAACATCAGTGAAGCAACTTCTGAACTGCAAAAGCATGAAGAGAAAGTGGGTTCCGATCTTTAAAGCCATATAGATTATTTAATGTTCCTTAGTAATTTTAAAAAGGGATTTAAAAAGGTATCTTTTCCTTAGCCTGAATACAAAAGGCCAGCAGAAATATGCCTTCCCAACTTACTTACTCTATTTGCTCCTGCTTAATGTATGTTAAGGTCTACTACTCCATCTGGAGCTATAAGGACATGCTGGAAAAAAAACTAGCACATGCTAGTCTTAATAACATAAATGCAAGCAAATAACACTGTAGCGCAGCTCCAGAAGTATTTCTCTTGCCAAAAAATTCCCTTTATGGGAAACATATTTTCTTAACACTCCAAGAAATAAATCAATTATATGTTTAGCTCTAGTTCATACAAAAAAATATTTTAAAATTAATAAACACTCACTGGTGAAATGTCTCTGAACTCGAAAAACTTTATACTCCAAGTTGTTTTTTCACTAAGTGTTTAGGGGACAAAGGCAGCACATTCAGACATTGAACTGTCAGTAGATGAATTACCATTTAATGACAGGTCACGTATGTCCCTAGTCCAGACTACTGTGAGAGCTGTATGTTAATAGTGAGAATCAAACATTGCAAACTTCCCTAGTGCCATATCTTCTTACAAACTCAAATGTGATACCAAGTTCTTTAAAAGGTAGGCTAAAACTTAGAGGCATTTTCAACAAGCAGACTGATTCATTGTTATGCATTAAGATCATGTAAAATTTGTAAACTTGATACAATACTTAATGAAACCTGGCATATGGAACTGGGTTACATTTGAAACCAAGTTTAAAATAATGCTGAAGTAGTACAAACTCACAGGTGGAAAACGAAGCACAGAGCTACACAAGTTGCATATCAGGAATATAAAGTTTCAGACAGATGTAGGCATCAATGCTATAATCTCTGCTCAGTCAAGAAATCTTCCTGCAAAGGACCAAGCTTCCTCTAGGAAGGAAACGTCTAACAAGCAACGAGTGTGATCTAGACACCTAAACCCAGCAAATATTCTACAAATATACGAGCTTACTCCAATTATTTTATTCTATTTTGCTCCCTCCATCTGGTACCGTAAGTGTAGGATTTAATAAGGATACCTTCAGGAAACAGAACCTCTACTGCTAGAGGAGCGTGCCATAACTCACGATAGATGCAGTGTGTCAAGACCATCGACACTGGACCTACCTAGCATTCAGAAATTTTACCAGTGCTTGACTCCTTCCTTGGCTGCCCAGTGTCTCCTAACAAATTCTGAGCAAGTGCTGCAGTGGTTTTCTGGGTTTTTTTGGTTTTTTTTAAACCACTAATCACCCCGTATTTCACAAAGAGTGAAAAACTGGTTGCCACTATCACAGGTTCCCTAAGGGCTTTTTCCTCACATTTAGAGTATTTAACCACAAGTCACAGAAGACTTCAGGAAATAGCTCTCCACGTGCCAGTACAGCAGCTCTGGAGACAACATAATTAACTCTGGGATCTTTCTTCACAGACACAGGCATATCCATTTTTTCAGCAAATCCTGCACTACACACATCCCATACTCAGGTAATGCATTGTTCAGGACAATCTGGAACTCAGCATCTCACAGGCAATGTCAGAGATCAGTTAATTTCAAGAATTCCCTGTTCTTGAAGTGTGGCTGTGTCAATTGCCAGGAGGCAACAGGGCCCAGACATTCTATGCCACAACAGTATACTATTATCCAATTAGTAGCACATAGTTGCCACTGCAAATTGATTCTCCAAAGCTATCATCTTGAACAATTACTGCCAACCCACCAGTTTAAAGCAGAAGAAAACAGGAATTCCGTGGAGATACCAATCTTGTTTTGGCCCGGCAGGAGCAGATCTGTGCTCTTGCTTATGACTACAACTGCCAGGAAAATGGGAAGTCCATGGCTTTCCAGCCAACCTTAGTTCCCACTTTACAGCATGGAGGCAAAAGTAAAAATAAATTAACATGTCTGGAATGCAAAGTTTAAAGAAAGTTACTGTAAGGCAGGGAAAATGAAATGTAATACACCCTTGGTCTTACTTATGTTTCTGGTTTTGCTTCAAGGTGTTTGTTTTATTCTCTTCAGAGAGTAGACTACCAAATCAAGCAAACTCTCAAGACATTTAATGCAGCTTTCCAGATTTAAGATTTATGCTCTTGATGAGCTCCACCTTCAGAATTACTTTCCCCCAAATGCATGCAGAGCTTATTTAAGTATTTTCTCTATTTAGAGACCTGTCCTCCCCTTTGAGATCCCCGAGTTTGTACATTTGATATTGCATCAAGACATTAATTTTTGATGTTTTTCCAGGAACACATGACAGCTACAGACTTGCTTTTCCTTATCAAAGCTATTTTGGAAGTGCTGATCTTCCTTTTTATTGTCAGAAGGCCAAACAATGACCTATTATTCTAAAAGATATATCCTAATCTCTGACCTTATACTTATCTTCAAAACACATTTTCATCCCGTGTATGAAATAATCTATGCAGATTGCTAGGAAGAGGTTTAAACTCCCATACAGACCCTTTATAATATATATGCTAAAAATCACACAGTAAATTAACATACAAAAGGAGAGTAGTGAAGGTGGCTTTCCATTATTTCTCAGTAGAAAGCAGTCATAAGACTAATCTTTATTATTGTTGTTGTTGATGATGTTATTATTTCCTTGCAAGGATGAAAGAGCATCTCAAAGGAATGAATAAATACAAATATAAGTGACAGTTCTTTCTCCTGCAGAACCACCTAGTCTTCAAAAAGTAGTAATGCAAATACTCTCTTTTTAGCACTTGCATACACCATCTCTATAGCTGTCACTGGCCTTGATGCAAATGAGAATGGAAAAACATCCATTCCACAAGAGCACAGTAAGATTACAGACAGCCATCCCTTATATGCATTTTTTTAAGTCCCTCAGTGAATCAAAATATTAAAGCTTCTTGGTTGCTGTCAAAACCTTGGAATTCTCTTCCTTTCAGGTGCCCATACTCAGACAGTGACTTTCTGGAAGAGATGTCTTAGGTAGCTGCACATCCTTTGGAATTAGATAGCACTTCTGACATATATTAGTATCCCCCACAACAGTTTTTTCCTGTCTCTGGGTTCTGACATGTTCAGTATTCCTTGACTCTTTCAGTCAACATAAGACATTCCTTCTGAAATCTCCTTTGAAGTCAGTCTTCTCCCACATATACAATTCCCACTGTTTGACATTAATATTTGGCTTTATTCAGTTTAAAATTACTGGCTATTAGAATATCAAATACTCCAATCAATCTGCTCTGGATCATTGGATCATCAAGACATATATCTGCACCTGCTAACGTGTATGTCTCCCTGTTTAATGTCTCATTCACTGCATGCAGTGCACTTCATGCCAGGTACACATCAAAAGGCAGTACTTCCAAAGGGTGGAGCAAAGATGCAAAATTTAAAGCCATCTATCCAGAAAAATCCATCTATATCCTGCTAATGCATTACATTTGCTGAACAATTTGACTCCTGACATCTCAAAAAATATTCCCCTTTCCATTAGCCAGCAAAAAGTTTCTTTCTTCTGTTTTTATTTAAGTCCTGAGAGACTACATATGGTCATAACCTCTACCCCTTTTCTGTGCAATTATTACAGAGAGAACCCAACAAGTAGATGGTTTTCCATTCTGCAAATGAAACTATCTACTGCCATGGTTCATAACTGGTTTCCTAGGCTCCCTTCCAAGACCCGTGAAACATCTTCTGTAGCCCTGATCACAGACTGCTGTCTTCTCCAAGATACTCTTATCTTTTAATGAAACACATACCTGAATAGAACTTCACATTATGTTACTGAAACATTCCAAAAGGGTTATGGGTTGTCCTTTTCATGTTTACCTCACCCTGTCTAGTGCCAGAACGGGTTGCCACTTTCTGTATGATGACATCAATCTTACCACTTAAATTTAGCCTATGCATTTTTCAGAGAACGTTTCAACATCATTTGTATTACCGTTCAGATGCATTCTTCACCATTTCACATTTACGTGCTCTTCACAGTTTCTTATTTCACTTTTTCACATTTATTTACATCATAGTATAGTCCACTTTTCATTGTAGCTGGCAAAGCTTTTGAATTCATAGCTCCTTCCATTAGCATTATTCCACTTGAGGAATCCTGTTCTTCATTTAATATAAGTCGTTTCTTACTTGCACTGCATATATTAGCATAATGATGTGTTTATTACACTTTCTGCACAATTGTCAGAATCCAGAATATCTCTAATACTTGTATTGACTGCCACATTGCTGCTACTGTTTCCTTTCCACATTCCTGTACTAGGCCAGATTTTGACCAAATTCTCTGTCACAATGGTACATCCAGGCAACCATCCTGTGCCTCTGAGTTTTCTCTTCGTATTTTTGTTTGTTCTGCTATGTGACATATGCAATGCTCCTTCTAGACTGTGCTCAGCTTGCACTCACAAAGCCTGCTCATGGTTGTACTTGTTGTTATAGTTTTGACGTATAAGGAAAATACACTCTTTTGTAAGCATTTATTTAAGTACTTCTGTCATCCTCCAGCCTGTTTCTGCTTATGGTTCTCATGACTGCACCCCAGTACCAGACACAACCTTTCAGCATTGCTCCACCCTACACATCCTCTGCAGCAGTGTCCCTAGCCCAAGACATAGGTGGTGATGGTGAAGTGCTCACCTACAAATGTAAGATAGATTGGTATTCTGATGATACCTCCAACTGCTGGGATTCTCACCTCCTAAAACTTTCATTTTAGACAGTCAGTGTGAAGAGCAACACTGCTACAAGTTAAACTGTTCGTCAGAACTCATGAGAACATGCAGAAGTCCTCTGAAGCAGGCAAAACTCTGCGTGTAACCAAACCATGCAACAAAAGGAACAACTGCCCTGTCTCAATGCAGATAGGAATGCCATGAAGAGTTGGGAGAAGTGTTGGCGGTCTTTCTTTCACCCACACCAACCTCTAAGGAAAGCAGTATCTATTTCTGCACCTGTGCTACCTTCATATCCCCTAAATGACATAAGCTTCAGGCAACATGGCAGTCATAGCATACAAACATGATCCAGGATTTGCAGTGATGTCTATAGCAGAAGTAGTATCCAGCTTTAGTATTTTCTACTTAGGTGGCTTGATGCCACATGGATTATGCACCAATTCAAAATGTTTGTAATTTTGTTATATTTACAAATAATGGCAAAACCATCACCAGCCAGTCAAAGGCTTTACTTTGCACTGGCCACACCTTGAATATTGTGTGCCGTTTTGCACATCACAGTATAAGAACGCTATTAAACTGTTAGAGACCATCCGGGGGACAGCAACAAAGATGGTGAAGGGTCTTGAGGGGAAGCCAATAAGAGTAGCAGCTGAGGCCACTTGGTCTGTTCAGCCTGGAGGAGACTGAGGACAGACCTCACTGCAGTTACAACTTCTTCATGAGAGGAAGAGGAGAGTCAGGCACTGATCTGTTCTCTGTGGTGATCAGTGACAGGACCTGAGGGAACGGCCTGAAGCTGTGTCAGGGGAGGTGTAGGTTGGGTATTAGAAAGAGGTTCTTCACCCAGAGGGTGGTTGGGCACTGGAACAGACTCCCCAGTGAAATGGTCACAGCACCAGCCTGACAAGAGTTCAAGAAGCATTTGGACAATGCTGTCAGCACATGGTGTGACTCTTGGGGATGGTTCTGTGTGCAGGGCCAGGAGCTGAATTCAATGATTCAATGTGGGTCCCTTCCAACTCAGCATATTCTGTGACTCTGTGATATGTGCATAATAGAGTCTTAGAAAGATGCTTACTTACTACCATTCTAAACTTAAAACTCTTAAAACATATGCTTATATGCAGTACATAGTTAGACCCACAGAGTCAACAGAACTGCTCCCAGCTGGAGGGTACAGTATATATGTTTACCAGGTGAAGATCACTGTATGCATGTGTTCCAAAACCTGTTTCTAAAAATTAGAAGAAGCAAGACTGGAGAGGAGAATAGGAGATGAATATGCAGACTATTCACCCACCTAGTGAGTGGGGAAGAGAAAAAAAAAATTACATCTTTTTATGAGGTTGAAGACCATAGATTTGGAGGAAATGCTGTGAATAATGCTCCAGCGGCATCTGGGGCACCAGATTCAATTTCTTCCTCTCCCTAAGGAAACATGATTCCAGTCTCAGAAGATACCATATTTACAAAGCCATCTGAAAGAGGGCAATCTCTGCCTTACCTGTTTGTGCTGTTCTCATTTTTGCTGTAATTTAACACTCAGTGAAGCAGGAGCAGGACCCAGTTATCTCACTACACGAATAAGCATCACAGCTTCTTAGCTAAACAGACTGTCCTGCTCTCTGACCCAAAAGCACATTTGAATGTTCTATGCCAAAGAAAGCAACTCAGACAGGAAGAACCAAGGCAAGCCCACATCTGTACACCATACAGGACAGTTAAGATGCTGACATGCAAGACCTTAGTTCAGACCCATGCTCTGTTTCTAGGAGAGCAGCTCTTCACATGCATGCTGAAATGGTTCAGCTAGGACCACAAAATCAGTTTACTCCACACTATGACCCTGCTTGCTAAAAGGAAGGTCTTGCTTTTGTCCCTCACCCCAGTGAACTAAACCCCCAGTGTTTCCTTTATAGTCAGTGGAGATGGAAGGGGATAACTGCATGGGGTAATTTGCAGTGGGAACCTAATTTAGCCTCCTGAATCACTTCCTGGAAGAAGCACATTCTCCATTGTGGAGAGTAGCCAGTTGAGTTAAGTGCCTCAGCTACACAGTTAGTAGGGAGTTGCCAGATTTTAAATGCCGAGGCCTGGGACAGTCTGTTGACTGATTAGTAGGTCCAGCGCATGACACTCAGAGCACATGCTGTGGAAAGGTCTTCCAGCCCATGCCCAGTAAGTCTGACATGCCCAGTATGTGCACATGATTTATCTGCATATGCTTGCCATGCCGTCTGGCATTCAGAAAACCAGACGATCCTTGCAAAAGAATGGGAAGTCACACCCTATGCACTCTTCACATTAATCTTATTGTGCAATGTGGGGTAGCTATGCTCCAAAAGATACCCGCTGAACATGGCCTTACTTAGTTTTACAGGCATGGTTAGGAAATTAAACAGGTAAAATTATTTCCATTTTACATATAAAACTGGAAGATTTCTTTTGGCTCACCTATCAAACCACGAGGAAAAATAGGTAACTTTCCCAGACTCAACTACAGCTCTATGGACAGATTCTTCCATAAGGAGCTCAGAAGTATTACCATTTCACTGTTGTCTGTTTCAGCAATAGACTGACTTAACTTTGGTTTATTCATTGCCTTTCTTTTATTTATACATCAGACAACTGTATACAATGAACCATATATCCTCTACAAATCCATAGCAGGAGCTGCAAGTTTTTTTTGCAAGAGGAGGTTCATTCCAAAGCAAAATTATCTAAAACGTTGTAAAAGGCTCCTGCCTGAAATACTTAATCTTAGCTTCCACTTACCTCAATGTATTTAATATTCATACAGAATGAAAACACATGAAAGGCAAAAAAAAAGGCAAGTCAAAAACACATCAAGTAATCGAGCAACAAGCCCCATCTCTTCCAAACTTTAAAAAGGCAGGAAAATGCCTGAATCAAGGTTCCTTTCACATACATACTCTAAACTATGCCGGTGAAACACTAACTCCATTCATTTTTGTCACTGACTTTACATAGGCCAGAATCCTAGCCTCAGCTTCCCCCTGAAATAAAAAGCATCTAACTACCTTGCAAGATCAGGACTAGCATGCTTTAGCAAAGTAAAGTTCAAGTTACACCACTCAAAGATTACAATCTCTCAAAGTGCCTCTGAAAATACCTTGGACACCTTTGGCCTGCTTCCTTCCATTTTATCTTACTTCTGAAGAAAAAAAAAAATCTCATTAATTCAGGCCTTGTCTAGGAAAAAAAAGAATATTGACCTGAAACCTGATCTCCAAGAATTTATCCTAACAACGAAAACACAACACAGAAACATATATAGCTGAATTGGTATTAAAAATATTTAAGTTTCAGCTATAGCCTCTGTCCATGATCAACACTCAATGCAGGTAATTTTCTTACAAGAAAGTAATAAAAATATAAATGCTGAATTTCCATGGTGTGGCTCCTTTCCAGTAAGTCCACTACAACTGTGCAATGTGATCATGAGATGATTGTGGAGCTCTTCCTGCATGGAGGAAGCAGGGCAGCAAGTGAGACTGAAATCCTGTATTTCAGGAGAGATAACTTTAGCCTCTTCAAGTCTTGGAGGAATCCCACGGGAAGAGGCCCTGCAGAGAACAGGGGTCCAAGAGAGCTGATCAATAAATATTCAAGCATCACCTCCTTCAGGCTCAAGACCAGCACATCCTCATGAGTAAGAAATGGAGCAAAGAGGGCAAAACAGCTGCATGGACGAGCAAAAAACTCCTGTCAAAAGTGAAGCACAAGCTGGAGATACATAGGAAGTGAAAGCAGCCACAGGACACTCGGAACAAATAAAAAGATGCTGTCCTGATGGGATGCATTCACAAGGAGCTGAGGAGGAGCTGGCAGACACCATAGCTGGGCTGCTTGCAGGTGTCTTGGAACAACCATGGCGATCAATCAGGAGAGGTGTCTGAGGATTAGGAGAAAGTAAATGTCACCCCAGTCTTAAAAATGGGCAAGAAGAGGACACAGAGAACTACTGGCCAGCCAGCTTCACCTTGATCCTTGGAAAGTGCCTCACTCTGCAGGCCATCTTCATCCACATGGATGCCAAGAAGGTGATCCAAATTAGTCATCATGGATTCAGCAAAGGGGAATCATGCTTGACCAGCCTGATGGGACAACTACTTGGATGGATGAGGGCTATTGTCTACCTCCACTCCAGCATGGCTTTAGATCCTGTCTTATATGATAACCTCATAGGCAAGTTTAGGAAGCACAAACTAAATGAGTGGACAGTGAGCTGGATTGAGAACTGGCTGAAGGGCAGATCCCGAAGAGCTGCAATCAGTGGCACAAGGTCTAGTTCGAGGCTCATTGAGTGGTGTCCCCTGATGGGGGGACACTGGGCCCAGTGTTGTTTGATTTGTTCAGCAGTGATTTGGACAAAGAGACAGATGCTTCCTCAGCAGGTCACTGACAGCACAAAGCTGGGAGCAGTGGCCAATACCCCAGAGTGCAGCCTTCACAGGATGGAGAGATGTGCAGAGAAGAACTGTCTGAAATTCAACAAAGACAAAAGCAGGGCCCTGCACTGGGGAGGAATAAGCCCAGGCACCAGCACAGGCTGGGGGCAGATCTGCTGGAAAGCAGCTCTGAGGAGAAGGACCTGGTGGACAGCAAGCTGTCCATGAGCCAGCAGTGTGCCCTGGTGGCCAAGAAGGCCAATGGTGTCCTGGGGTGCATTAGGAAAAGCATTGCCAGCAGGGCGAGGCAGGGTGATCCTGGCCCTCTATTCAGCCCAGGTGAGGCACATCTGGAGTGCTGTGTCCAGTTCTGGGCTCCTCAGGACAAGAGTGGCATGGACCTCCTGGGAGAGACCAGCAGAGGGCTATGAAGATGATTAAGGGACTGGAGCATCTCCTATACATGGAAAGGTGGAAGAAGCTGGGCCTGCTCAGCCTTGAGAAGAGATTACTCAGAGGTAATCTTGTCAATGTATGGAAGTATCTGAAAGAACAATGTCAACAGGACAGAACCAGCCTCTCCTTGGTGGTGCTGAGCAATAGGACAAAGGCAATAGGCAGAAACTGATGCACAGCAAGTTCCACCTGAACATGAGGAAGAACTTCTTTACTGTGCAGGTGACCAGGCACTGGAACAGACTGCCTGGAGAGGCTGTGGAGTTTTCCTCACTGGAGTTATTCAAGAACCATCTGGATAGACCCTTCTTGAGCAGGGAGGTTGGACCAGATGATCCCACCAGCGTTCCCTTTCAACCTGACCCATTCTGTGATCCTGTGATACTGTAATATTACGATTAATAGTAGCTATGTAAAAACACAGAAACTCCGTATGTGCATTTCAGGACAGGCAGTAGTTTGGTTTGCCTTTTGCAGTTTCTGAAAATACAGGTTCACAATCAACCAGGAATTAAGATACATCCCAATTATATATGATCATATATAATTTAACAGCAGTGATGTACTACATACATCTGGATGAAGAGATCTTCACAAACATAAGAGCACCCTGTAAAAAAACATATTCACAACCCAAGCAGCAGAAGGTTTCAAACCTCTGTGGATTTATCTTTCCATTTGAAATGCATGTAAATTAGTGAATTTACACAATCTGCTTTGCTTTTTAAAGGGCAGTTTTTAAAGAGCAGTTTTTCAGCAGTAACAAGCTAAATATACATCTAACATCAACAGCACACTGAAGCAGTTTTTGAAGCAGTTTTAGAATTCTTTGCTCCATTACCTGCTACACTTCTCCTGCTAAGGCAAGGATATCTGGATGACCACCTTAAAGGCCATACTCTTAGACATTTGTGTAGAGAGAGATGACAAACATGGGAGAAAGAACTGAAGAACTGCAATCAAAAAAAAAAAAAAAAAAGGGGGAGAA
>VXBC01004518.1:323140-333214 GCA_013399945.1 Ploceus nigricollis
GGTTGCGGGTTTCCGCAGCGCTGCCAGTGCACCGGATCCCGCCGCAGTGCCCCGCGCTGAGCGCTCCGCAGGCGCCACCGCGCGTCCCCGCCGCCGCCGTGCACCGCGGCCGGCCCGCGGGGGGCCCCCAGGCGCCGGGTCGGACCGCACATGACACACCACAAGAAGTAGTTATCATTTCCGTACATCGAGGCTGAGGCAAGTCTGAATGACAATACATGTGTCACGTATTCGCAGGTGCAAAGACCAGCTGATCTGGGATGCTCTTCCCTTGCCGTTTCTGAGATTCTGTGCTTCTGTCCTGGCACACGACACATAGTCCTTCATCTGTGACGACAGGTTCTTCACTTACCACTTCACCATTAAGTACAAAGATGTTGATGGTCCTTTCTTACCTAGTTACCCAAGCTGAGTATTTTGAAGTTACTAAACCAGGGCGAATTAAAGAATAAAAGGTTACAGAATTCCTATTACAAAGGTACAGAATGAACAGTTAATACATTGTTAGAACATGCTTGGGAATCAATTTGACATGACACTTACTAATTGAAAACACACTCCATTCCATTTGTATTTGCTCAGGCTAACAGGAAAATCCACATCTTACCAGGTGGCTTTGTAGGCCAGGCATGGGTTGATTTTGTTTTAAAAGAACATCCTACTGAGAAAGTCATAGCCATACCTAGCTGAAACACTCTATACAGAAATAATATACCTCCCCATAAAGCAACAAATGCAGACTGTACAAAAAGACATAATCAAAAGTATCATCAGTCATGATACTTTTAAACCAAAGTTCTGAAGTTTAAGTGAAATTGTTGTATAGATACTCAGAATATACTGCCTCTCTATGAAGTTCAGCACTTTGAAGTAAAGTATTTCTCTAAACAAAATATTTATGGAAGGATAACAAGGTAAATTAAAATGTCGTGCAGCAATTTTCTAGAGGAAAAAGTTGGTGATTTTTAAAGAATCTGGAGGAAAGAGAAAGAAAAATTAATAGCATAAACTGCAATATGATTCAAATTAGAAAAGACGTTGAGAAAGAGCCTTAATGCAGTATAGAAGTAAAATTTTGAAAACTGTAAGTTGCTGCAACACCCGCATTACTACTCTCCAGCCAAGTCTCCTTACAGCTTTGGAAAATGTGCTTTATTCCCCCTCTCTCTCCTGGAGGAACACAATGGCATTACCTCTTTAGGGCAATAAATACCCATTTTAACTGTCCTAGTGATTCTATGTCAACAAGCTCAAATTAGTCTAATCGTATATACTGAATCAGCATATATACAAATCAGCATATACTGAACATTATTTTTTCACAGACTTCTCTGTTTTCTGTGAAATGGAGGAGTTGTCAGAGAAGTTTTAGATAAAACCATGCAGTTGGATCAAATTGGCTAATTAGATAATTCAATAATGTTGAAAGAGTGAAGTTCTGTAGGCCAGATCATATATTCATAAGGTTGCAGACCAGTGTTAAATAAAGCTTGAGGCAACACTTGGAAAAGGGTATTATCACCTGTTGAGGTAAACATCAGTTTATGTCTGCTGCAATTCAAAATATTTCGCATAGAAGTGTTGCTGAACTGTACGGTAATCTTGTCTTAGAAAGTTTGAGATGCATAGATTTCTATGTGAAAATGCCAAAAATTACCAGGTGTGAAAATATGATGGTAAAATTGCCAAATACTGTTAAAAATATATTTTCCCCCTAAAATTAGTATTTTACCAAAATTGACAGGGGGAAGAATGTGGGAAGAAACAAACTGAAAGTGTCATATTTTCAGGCCACCAAAGTTGTCAAAATGAAAGCTACGGAATGCTCCATCAAGAAATACCATTGCTGGCTCAGTAAGGGAAACAACAGCCCTTTCTACAGACACAGCTCCTGTTTTGAGTCTTTAAATTCTAGAATTACTAAAGGGTAGCTATACAAAGAAATTTGGTGGTAAATCATGACTTCATTTCTACATAGATAAGTTTTATTTCTATGCTTCCTGTGCATATTTTTCTCACAGATTCAAGAAAGTAGAAAAGAATTTAAAATACTCAAATACTTCCTATTAATCAGTACTTAAGGAAGAGCTACAATATGAATCAGTATTTATGGAAGAACCACAACTAAACCACTAAAGACAAGTAGCTTTCTGGTAATGCTACAAGACCAAACATCATCCTGAAAGTGGTAAAATTATAGCAAAGAAATAAAAATATTGCAAAGCTATAGAGTGTGATCAGAGGGCTAGAAAATATGAATTGAGTCAGGATTGAAAGAACTCTCTTCAGTTCATGAAAGTCTGACAGGAAGTTCAATAACACCCCTGAAATATGTAGCAGGGACAGGTAATATTTTTTGTCTATAGGATAGGACAAGGATTAATACACTTGATTTACAACAAGGCAGATTCATGTTTGACATCACGAAAACATTTGAAAAGAACAGTTAAGCACAGCAAATAGATCACTTCAGAGAACACTCAAATCTTGAGTAATAGAGCCTTCTCAGAGCAGGTGAGGTAAACCTCTTCTGAGCTGGTGAAGAGATTTGCTTTAGGTAGGTGAAAGCAAATCAATGACTTCCCAGAAATTCTGTTCCTTTGAAATACACGTTTCTTTGCCCATTTTTATTTTACTGACATAGATAAAGTTATGGGAGAGCATTCGTCTGAATATACTAGAAGGAAAACCTGAAGATGCTGAAAAACTCACTGTTTGCTTGAAATCAGTGTTCTAAATTTGAGTGTTTGTTTCAAAAGTTTTGAAACTTTAACTCATACACCATACATAAAGAATGTGTCACAGCATAGGAATTATAGTAAATATCTGTAAAGATTTAAACATGTATTTCTGGAAAAGAGGTAGGAGCTGAAAACTCAAAGACTCCTTGTGAGGGTACTTTTATTTAGGTGGAGGAATAAGGAATTATACCACAGAGTCTGGGAACAGGTAAAGGCTACATAATTTGTGTGTCTGCTATGGTATCCTATCCCATCCAAAGGAATGTGTACTGAAAGACTAGTCTTACCAAAACTGCAGAAATAAACTGCTTAAACTTTGCTTACAGTTTGAGAATTTTTAGCTCTTACAAGAGGGAGAGGTTGGACGGTTCATGGGAGCTCATGATCTTACCAGAAACATTTTGTTTTCCAGTGAAATATCCCAATTCCCATGAAACTTTTCACACAAAGTGTTCTTGCGTTCAAGCTAGAACTGTGGTCAGAGACACACGTCTGTACCATGACTCAGAGCAAGCCTGTGAACCCCAGCTGACAGCATCTTTTGGGCTGACAGCTACACTGAGGTGTACCTGCTTCTCTTACATGAGATCCCACATCTTTTCCCTAAATGACAAAATTTGGCTTCCATACAACACTTTTCTGAATTTCCTCCAAACACAAGGCACTCTCTGAGTGTTTTAGCTTACATTTTAATCTTTCCAGTGTTCCACCTATTTGCAGATTTATCTAGCTACTTTATCCTGGCTGATTTTGCATTCCTAATAACGTGTTTACCTTATCACTTTGAAGCACTGCTCAGTCTCATTGGCTTTAAAGTGAAGCTGAATCCTGCCACCTTGTGCTCAAGAAAATCAGCACATCTCTTTATTTTGGGAAGGAGAGAGAAAAGAGGAAAGGGCAAGGAAAAGTTGATTAACTACCATGTTTCTATTAAACAAATAATCCATTGAGGATCTGAAGATTTAATTGGTTGGGTCCAGTTCAATATTGCCAGAGATGTTTACCTGAGATCTTCTCAAAAGGACAATCACTCTCCTAGAGACACTGTTCACACCATGGACAGCCACTTTTCATATCTCTGCAGGGTTTTGAAGCTGTGGCCTCCCCCATGACCTGATGCAGACAAGACACTTATCCAGCCTCTCATCCCGTAACCTCTGTTTGGTGGCTTCAGGTATTAATAACAGTGTTCTGGTTATGCTTGGTCACATTTGCTATGACACCAGCATTACTTTCTTCTCATCAATAAGAAATCACATCACAGACTGGATGGAAAGACTCTTCTCATTTATTAAAAAAAAACAGTATTTTTTGAGGGGGTAGTAAAAGTAATGCTTGTAAGGAGCAATGGATGCCCTTTTTCTGCTGAAGTCCAAGTCAACATTCTTTTTTTCTGTCTGACAGGATTCCACCAGTACCTTTCTGGTAATGTGTGAATGCAAACATCATCCCAAAGGTGGCAGAACTGAAACAGACTTGGAATTCTCCACCACGTGCTTAATTGCACCTCTCCTCCTCGTCACCCCTGCCTTGTCCTGTACCCTGCCCCTCCCTTCCCTGCATATTGTCACTGTGAGCTCCTACCTCAGCATCAGCCTGTCTTATCCACCATTCTTGTGAGTCTCTGTGTAGCCAGACAAACAGAGCAGCTTGTTGATTCTGCAGCTATCCACTTACCACATTGGTAGCAAACATAAATGGTTTGCCTACCTGTAAGATTTCAGCAACAATCCCAAAGCAACTGCTCAGCACTAATATTCTATTTTGCTGGATTATTTCCAAACAGTGTTTATTCAGGTTAAGTTTGTATTAAGTGCATGGATTTTCTCAGTTCACAGAAGTCATCTCTTCCTCAGATAACTCAGCTGACTGTCTATATATCTGTTTGCACATACATATTTCGTTGTGCAAATCATGCTTCTCTTTCCAATTAGAAGGATTCAACAGGTGGCAAATGGCAACATAATAAAAATCTGACAGCCAGTTGTCAGTTTTCTCCCCATTTAAAAGTTATCCAAACTGTAAGGATTTTTTGGCCATGTTGAGCCAATAATATTCTGAATCTTCCTTTGGAGTAGTTAATGTAAAATAAGATAAAGTGAAAAAAAAAAAAAAAGACAAAGAAAGACTCCCCAAAACCCAGTCTCCAGTACACTAATTAAAAAGATCCAAAATCATCAGTCATCTGAAAATTTAGTTATTGGAACACTGCAAGCTAGCTTCATTTGGCACAAGTTACTCAGTTACAGCTGCTGTGATCATTTACATTCACATAGACTACATAACACTGTGCATTGCTTGTGGTTGTGATTTTTGACTCCTTGTCCTTCTAGGCCATAGGAAATACAGGGACCTGAAGAAAGAAAGCTCTGTAATTTATTGCTCAAGATAGATATCATTTAGGTTTTGATGCTGATATGCTTATCATGGCTGTGCTAGTTAGTGTTTCATTCTAACAGAGAGCAAATCTCATTACAAGGCCTGTTTCTCCAAGGGGAAATACTACTTGCACTGTTGTGTTCATTGTTGATAGCATACAGAGGACACAGTAATTGTGTTCCAAAACTACTGATGATGTCTGAGCTTGCCTCTTGTCACAATGGCACAGATAACAGCCATAAGCAGTGATAAGCAGTCAAACCAGGAGAGACCTAGAAGGTCAGAAATCAATTGCTTCCAACTGATCGATTTAGGACAGACGGATCCTGGTGGTTCGTATAGCAGCTGTAAATGGAGGCAATTATTCCACTTATGGATAATATACTGTGAATCTCTTGGTAAATCCAATCTTCATACAACTGAAAATCACGTATATAGGACCATGATTAATTTTCTTTCCCTTTGTTAAGAATATTGGTAGTAGATATAATACTACGTAAATTTAATACTTGTTAACAGTTTCTGTTTCCTGTTTGACTCTTCCCGTGTCTACTTATATATTTTACATAGCTTGTGCAGCTTCTAAACAATAGAAGAATTTACATGATACTAACTCTCTTTAAGACTGAACAAGAAGAAAACAGGAGAACTTTTATAAAAGGCCTGGTAATTTCTTTGCAGTACAATAAAGTATTCTGCTCCCAGAAAATGTCCACCTTGTCCCCTGTTTATGAAATAATCTCTTGATGCTGACAGCTGCCCTCCACCTGACTTAAAAGAACATATTGACAAGTTTGCTGCAAAGTCACTCTGCTATCATCTGGAGACTTTCCTCAAGATTCAAGATTATTTTCAGGATATAGTCTAGCATGGAAGCTATGCAGATCCCTTTAATACTTTTTCTAGCCTTCTGTCTTCCTATATCCTCTCCCTGCCTCAACTACTTATAAAGCCACTCCCTTGCTGATTATTTTCTGTGGCTTCCACAGCCTTTAGCATCCACCAAGATTTTCTGATCCTTTTGTAATTTCCTGCAGAGTCTTCTCCTCTCCACAACACCTAGAACTGCTCATAGGGCATGAGGGACTCTCTTACATAATGTTCTGCAGGTTTCTATGGTACTTCCACTCAGTTTCCCACAGCAACCATATAGAGCAGGAGACATTTTAAGATGTACCATCATCAGTTATAAATCCTTCTCAAAAGATCCAGATAACATTGTTTTTTCACATGGTCATGTCCAGCTAAGACAGAGGCACCATTTGGTGTCAGTTTTCTAAGTTCAACAATATTGCCTCATCCCTGTGAGTCAAAGAAAGAGCGGATAGTCATCATCCTAGTAACAAGAAATGCAAAAAAGTTTAAAGTCTGGAAACATTGGGGTTTTGAAAGTGTTAGCTTAAATCGGTCTCTGTGGGTTTGGTACCTTAGTCAAATGTCTAGGCATGTCCAGCTGCCTCCCCCAAGCAGCTGGACTAGTTGGATTAAGCACATTATGTACAATTCTGTGCAGAAACAATGCTGAACTGTTGACTGTTATCAGTATTCACAGTCATTTAAGGTGAATTCACCTTACAACTTAGGTTCTGAAGCTGAACTTGGTGAAAAATTCTTATCACCTTAACTAAAGCTTACCTATTATGCACAGTTTGGTCTTCAGCAGCTAAATCCTGTTTGGGTTTTTGCTTTGGCCTCATGTGCCATCTGTTAGCTTGAAATTTCAATGTAGCAAAAGTTTACACCTACTTTCAGTGGAATTTTCTTTAGGTTTTTGAACAGATTATCTTTCTTAGATGTATGAAAATTCTTGTTAGTGTATTCTATTCATGCCCAAAATACTTGATTGTATTATCTTCCTGTGTTGTTTTTGTTGTTTGGGGTTTTTTTTGTCAATATGCCATGTTGATGCCTAAATTTTCACTAAATATATTTTCACTTGAACATTTGATCCAAGAATTACAGGGCAAAAAGGACCTTCAGTCAAACTCATCAACATAAGGCAGTTAATACTTCTTTTTCCTCTATCATTTGCAGTTTTATTACTCATCTAACCTGAAGAACACCTTCTCTCTTCAGAGGCTGTTGCTTTTACTTGTCATTTACATAGGCAATGCTTTTTGGGATCTGTTCTCATCACAAGTACCTCCTAATGGCATCTCTTTCTTCCAAGGCCACTACTGTCAGACGCCACACCTCACTCATGCCATTAGGGCTTCTAAACTTTTTAGGTAAATACAAATATATGGGAGAGGTAACTAACAACACCAGTGGCACATCAGTTGCAGCGTTCATGTTTTTTTAGAACTTTTATCTCTCAGCTATTTCAGAATTTAGTCCATCCTAGCTGGAGAGACAAGCAGATGAAATAACAGGAGATGAACTCACCCTGTAACAGGGAAAAAAACCACTTACTGTGGATTCATTGCTCCCCACACCTAAGAGATGAGTTTGGCATTCCACATGTTTAACTTATTCCTTACAAGTACCACTGACCACTTATCTCTGCAGAAAAAAATTCTCTGATTTTGTTAGTAATTTGGTCCCACACCTAGAAAAGAAGCTGAAAAAATCCAGAAGTTTGATGTCAAATGTCATACCTGTTGACATCAAAAAAACACAGTCTTTCTTAGCTGTGCCCATTTTAATGTGCTTTTGAAAACCTCTCCTGAAGAATTACTATCTTCTGAAGAAGACAGATTTTCCTTAGCAGCAGAGGTGGAGTTTAGTGTCAGGATTTATCTTACTACATGTAGAATTTCACAGCATAACTCTATATTTCTTTTATATTTAGTCAGGAGAGATGGACAATGGTTGAAATATCTCTCCCTACAGTAAAGTCTGATCCATGTCAGATGGATCATTTCCTGAAAGTACCTACTTTTCTACTGATTGCAAGGTGACTACCTAGATGTGGAAGCTTTTATTCTGGACGCATATATTTAGGTGAATACTGCTCCTAAACAGATGTCTCTGTTTGGTTGGAGAAATCTGTAGATGTTCCTACAAATACTTGGCATAGAAGCACTGAATAAAAAATTACCTTAACTCCTTGATTATTCCATCCCACAAAAAATGTTTGTTGATTACAAGTCCTTACCATTTTTTATCTCCGTCAATGAAGTTAAAATATATGAAAGAGTGTTCTTCAGAAAAACAGTGAGCAAAATTCCCTTCAATTTCAAGTGTATCATATTCCAATACAGTTTGTATATTTACAAGGTTAATTTCACTGACTAATAGCCAGTAACATTTTGTTTTCATCTTGATTCAAGCAGATGAGTCTTCATCAAGTCTACATGTAGTGGAATTCTTTTGCCAAAGATGTAGCTGTTCAACAACACAGTGAAGACACACACACATACCTGTAACAGCCCAGTTTTTGCCTTCAGTTTCTGCCTCTCATGCTTTCGGAGTAATTGATTGGTGTTTTCTTGCTGAATCCCAGCTGCTCAAATGCTTCAACCTATTTTAACCAATGAAGCAAAGCCCTCATGAAGTAAAGTAATTTCTGAAATCAAGCCTAAAAGCTCATGTTCTGGTAGTGCATTCCTGTTAGTTTCATTTATCTGCCCCAGGAATCTTTTCTTCCCCTCTACTGTCCTCACCAGTATTCAAAACCCCACAATTCATTTTCTTTTAGCTCCTACAGTCAGAATGAAACACCTTCTGTGCAGCATTCTTCTTCTTGGCACATGACTATGCCTCATTAGAGCTTTGTGCAGTCATATCAGCCAGGGATTTCCCAGTATTTTGTAGAAAAGTATGATTTTCTAAAGTCAGGGTTCACGGATGACCAAATCCATGTGCTAGTTTTGCCCTTTAGTACAGGTAATAGTTACTCACAGCTGGATGTGAGTAACTCTCTTTCACTTTTGGCATTCCAAGTTGCTGGTCCAGTCCAAATTCTGCTGCAGCTACAGGGCATTCACCAAGCCTTGTCCAAGTGTCCCTGGTCTTTCCACTTCTTTCCACTTGTATGACTATGCTTGAAGGCTAAGGTACTTATGTTAAAAAGGGTTTTATTCCCTACCATTTCTTTAAAGGAAAGGGTCTTGTGTCCTACTTCATGTTGCATATGTACCCACATTAGATCTTGAGAGGCTCAAGAGGAGTCACTGAGAAGTGGTTAGTCTTCTTTCCCATGCACTATTTATGGTGTTTTGACTGGATTTGTTTCATGGAATGACTCTTGCATAGTAGTTCCTATAACTTTTGGGTTGGTTTTTTTTTTTAATTTGAGAGGCAGTAGAGTAGTTGAAGAGATTTCCAGGCCTTCATCCACCCAGAGATTCTGGTCATAAGAACATGTAGGATGGACACAATCCCTTGCATGCTGTTTGAACCACAAGCAGTATTTCTTGAAAGGCAGATGGCCTGATGGCTAAAAGGTTAAAAGCTTTGTTAAACATGTGTGTGTACATTGCCATTGATTGTGGATTTGATGGTATTTAAGTGTACTGTGAAATGAAACCACTGATGTAGGTCCCTCTCCTTGTCATCCTTACTCAATCCCAGTGTGAAACAACCTTACAGACTCAATTTATTAATTGACCACAGAATGTGGGTCAAAGGCCTGAAGTACATGGATGATAACTACTGCGGTTTGTTAAATCTGGGCACATGGAAGTTCACTGCAGCTTCAGTGTAACTTTCTATGTGGTGAGAGGACTAACAAAAAACCAGGATAGAGTTGACACAATACATCTAGCATAGCTGAAAAAAATATTTTCAGGTTGTTATTTTTAAAATGCAGACCTTCAGAGTTCGTTTCAGGAGCTCATTTCACTTGGCAGACTTAGGCATGTGTGGAAAAGAATGTCACTATTCTGAAAAGCAAGGAAGGAAATACTAAGAATATCATCAGTAAGATGATATGCAACTTATATGCAAAACTAACTATTAAGATGATATGCAAATTGCACAAGGTTTTTAGTACTTGTAGGATTGCTTAATT
>VXBC01004518.1:347688-372792 GCA_013399945.1 Ploceus nigricollis
GTGAATAAGGTGCTAGAGGCTATAAAACTCGGCATTAAAATCTACAAAGTTACAAATATATGAAAAATATATAAAAACAAAAAAAAACTTTACGCATCAGTAAAGCTTGAGAAAGAGGGAGGAGTTGGGGGAAGATGTTTTTAAGATTTGTTTTACTTCTAATTATCCTGCTCTGATTTTGTTAGCAGTAAATTCAATTAATTTCCGTAAGCTGAATCTGTTTTACTCATGACAGTATTTGATGAGCAATCTCTCCCAGTCCTTATCTCATCTCATGAACCCTTCATATTTTCTCTTCCCTGTCTGGTTGCAGAAGGGAGTGATAGAGTGGCTTGAATGAGTTTCTGGCACCCAGCCAGGGTCAACCCACTACACACAAGTGTTCTGAACATCTCTTTTCTTCCTATTTGCTCTCTTCGTAGTTTTGCTAGTAAAACCAAGACAAACTGTGGGGTCTAAAAAACATAGGTAGAACTTTACAGCAGGAGGCACTTGTACTGAAATTTAATGCCTCATTAGATTTTAGGAGCCTTTCTATTTCCTGTAGAAAAAAACCTCCAAACCAAAAAACGCCACCAAATGAAAAATCCTGTGAAGGAATCAAATTATGACAGAAGCCTTAAGACTTACATGACATTCTTGGAAGAAAATGAACTTGACATAAATCTTTTCACTTGCAAAAATCTCTTCTGAAATTTCATAAATCTCTTCTGTGAAATTTCCAAGTTCTAAACCAACACAAAACTTTACCTTTCTGCTAAATTGTCCCTGCCCCTCTGTGCTTTATCACTTTTTCCATCTCTGTCCCACATTTCAGTTATGACTTTTTCAGTTCCTTTGGACTACACCATAGATGGGAGAATTTTGTTCCTACTCTTTCACATCTTAGGGCCCTGATTCAGACTGGGACCTTCGGCTACCACAGCAAGATTACACCAAGTTAGAAATATGCCTTTTTTCCTCAAAAATCTTTTCAACTGGCACTACCAAACGATATATGAAGAAATGTAGTCCTATACATGCTAGTACCTCTCTCACATACAAAACACATCAAAGCCACAGATATGATAAGCCAGTAACACCGATTCATCCATCTGAATTTCTCTTCTCCCTTTCTCTGAATATTTCTAATGTGATCCATCATTTTTCATATTGAGAACCCTTCATATCTTATGTTACACACCAATTAATGCAATGTCCTGAGATTAAATCTGAGAAGATAAAATATTAGATGCAGAAGCAGGCCCATTTCTAATAAAGTACCAAGCTTTCTGTAATGGAAAATTATTTTTAGAAAGTTAATAAAGAGATTCATCTTCCAGACCAGAAGCAGTAGAAAAATTAACAATTGTTTAATCATGCAGATCAGTAAGATGCTCAATGTTAAGTGTAAGACTAGTCATTGACCCTTTCTAGTGAATGAATGGATTATTATGTTCAACATTTCAATTTAGCCCAATACCACAAGTGCATAGTAATTGTGATTTTATTATACAGCCACATAAATAATGCAGTATTTTTAATGATCCATAGCCTTTAGAACACCACACTGAAAGTAAGAGAGTAGTACACTCTGTTTAATTTTTACTGACATTAAAGTCATAAGGAGCACAGAAATTTCAACAGCTTTAAAGAAAAAATCAACACTGCAGAAATGAAATTGTCTAGCTTTAGCATAGTACCTGTCAATCAATATATGGATAGTTGATTAGGAAATGAATCTGTAACCTCAAAAAGAAAGTAAGGACATTGTAATAATAAAGTCTGACTTAATATATTCATTATTTTGCTTCTATATTAAAATAATATATAATGCATGTAGGATATTTTAAAATTTAACAGTGTAAACAAAAACCCCATATGTTTCATTGCTTTCCTTAGCTCTTCCAAAACAATATATTCTTTTCGATCTCTGCAGAAAGAGCAAGGACTTTAGGGAAAACACAATGCTGAACAATTGCTTTCAACATGAGGATCTCTAGGGAGGCTCTGTTTCACTCTCTGTGGGAAAGGACCTTTTTGGTTATTTTGTGATTCATCAGTTTTCAGACTGCAGAGAGCAAAAGTCTGAAAACATGAGTGTGATGCAGTGAAAAGCGTTGCAAAAGGAGGCTTGGATGTAGACATTCTGATGTGAGTGGGTGTTATTTGGACAATGAGCAATACTAGCTCTGCTCCTGGGCTTTCTTTTTGAGTATCTGCCTTTCTGACTGACACAGATGAAGAATTCTCTTTCTTCAACTGCTTCCATTCATGCACAAAACTCTTACAACACACTAGTGTGCTTATTGACTCAAAGGTGCTTTCTCAGCTATAGGTGCAAGCATGCCTGCTGGTATTGCAGCAGAGCACTAATGCTTCATTTCACATTTATCAGTAACTACAGCACATATGCGTGTTTGTCTAATGCATACATAATTCTCAGAGCCTGTCTCTTGCAGTTCTCTCACTGTTCTTTGCCTAGCCACCTTTTCTGGGCAGTTTGCTGATATGTTTAAAGCATATGTTTATGGCTGTGGTCACCTTCTCAACAGGTCAGCACCACCAAATGCTCTTTAAGGCTTTTCCAAACATCTTTCGCATTGCTAAAGAACACAAGTAACTTTGATTTGGGATTTTTTTTTCACCAGTAGCTCAGTGTATTTTCTCAGTGTGGTCCAGTCTTGTTGGAGTGCTCCATAATTACTCAGTCACTGATTTGCTAAATCATGGTGTCCTCATGATGACGCCTAGAGCAGCATGTTCTGTATGTCATGCTTTGCATGGAATCTTATTTCAAAAAGTAGCTACTTGGATCTGTCAATAAATTAATTTGAGCATGCTAAAAGTACAGGATAATACTGCTCTCTGATGTTACAAAGATCTTTTAGATATTCTTTGAGCCAACAGAACCAAACAAATATTCCTCAGCCTTAGTTCCTTTGTCTATTATTCTGCACACTACAAGTAATACTGTAATTCTTAGAAGTTCTTTGACTTCACAGCAGCAGATTTGCTTATCTTCTATCTACCAAAACACTCAGATGTAATCAATATTAAACCTCACTAGATGAGTTTCTTTACAAATTGGCTTTGCCATCAGAGTCATTGCTCTAAAACATAATCTAAACTTCTGTCTGATCATTAATTTATCCTTGGCTGATTTGGGTTTTTATTAATTCTGCCAAAAATTACATATTCTGAAATGAAAGGAAAGCAAGAAACATGGTCACATGCTCATGTCTGACACATAAAATTTAAATTGCTGAATGGTCTGTCAGAATAATAGCAATGATCTGTGAATTGTGCTTTTAAGCATTACTTTGTTGACTGTTGTGTAATAAGTAACGCTGGGTTTGAGCTGCTCCCTGCTTGCATGGTGACATTTACAGCAACTTCAAGATGTGGAAGTCCAGGCCCAGAGGAAAAATACCAGTGTGGCCATGAGATGTGGAGTGTGACATTGTCCTGCTACTGCCGTGTCAGAGTTGCTAACATAGAGCACAACGGGTGGATGAATAATTCTAGGAGAAAGAAGAACAGTCTGTCACGACTGGGAAAGGAGGAGGAGGGATACTGAAGTAAGAGATCTTTCTTCTCTCTAATATGAGGACTTCTGTAACTTCTTGATATTATGACAAGGAGCACGTAAGTGAAATGCAACTCTCTCACTTTTCATAATTATTCCCATAATTAATACTACTGTTTCAAAATAACACCTTTTTTTATCAATAATGGTGTGGCCAACAGGATGGAAGGGATCATCCTCCTATCCTTGGCACCAGTGAGGCCACACATCAAATCAGTTTTGGGCCCCTCACTTACTACAAGAAACACATTGAAGTGCTGGAGCATGTCCAGAGATGGGTAATGGAGCTGGTGAAGGGACCACTAGTCTTATGAAGAGCAAGTGGAGAAAAGGATGGTCAGGGTGGACCTTATCACTCCCTGCAACTACCTGGAAGTAGTGTACTTCTCCCAGGTACCAATTGACAGGACAAGAGAAAATGGCCAGGGGAGGTTTAGATTGAATATTAGGAAATATTTCTTCATCGATAAGGTTGTCAAGCATTGGAACAGGCTGCCCATGGAAGTCATAGAATCCTCATCCCTGGCAGTGTTCAGAAGGCATGTGGATGTCACACTTGGAGACATGTTAAATGTTGAACATAGTGGTACTTCATTAAGAGTTGGACTGGATTGTCTTAGAGATCTCTTCCAACCTTAATGATTCAGTGATTCTGTGATTTGTCATTAAACATGAAAAATCCTGATTTTTGAGGTCACTATGCTTATGCTACTTTTTGTCAGTTCTAAACCCCAAGTTAAATAAACAATTATACAAAAGCTATTTCCCATCTAAATATTTTGATGCAGAGACACACAAAAGGTTTCTGCATGTTGTCATACTCGCTGGTTTAAAAATATGACAATTTTCAATTCTTCAGTATTCTTTCAGTCCTGGATGGCCTGGATGATAGGATAGAGTATAACTAGCAGCAAGTTTGCACATTATATAAATTTGGGAGAAGTGATTGATACACAAGATGGTTGTGCAGCTATTCAGAGGGTCATGGACAACCTGGAGACATAGAAAAACAAGTAAACAAGTTCAAAGGAAATTTGAAAGTCTTGCTTCTGGGGAGGAATAACCCCATGTATTATGGAAGAAATATAGTACACCATGTATCACCCACTGGAGACTGACTGCCTGGACAGTGGCTGTTCAGAAGAGGACCTGAGAGGCCACAAGGTAAACATAAGGCAAAAATGTGCCTTTGTGAAAAGAAAGCCAACAACCTCCAGATTTAGGGGGAGCATCACCAGTAGTCTGAGGGGGCACCTTCCTTTCCTTCCCATTTGGAGTAATGTGTCCAGTTGTGGCCTCCCTACAAGAGATAGACACACTGGACCAATTCTACCAAAGAGCCTTAAAGGATTCTAGGAGACTGTGGCATCCTTTAAGCAAGGAGAGGCTGAGACAGTGGGGACTGTTTGGCCTTAGGAGAAGAAATGTCTCAGGGCAATCTTATCTAACTCTAAATAGCACACAGGTATAAGCTAAGCATATGGAGCCAAACTCATCTCAATGGAGGACAAAAGGAGTTGAGATAGAGGAAATTCCATTTAAGCCTAAAACCCACCTCCTAAGTGTGGTCTTAGACTGGAACATATTTTCCATGGAGGTTGTATTATCTCTATCCTTAAAGTTATTCAATACCAGACTAGACATGGCTCTGATCCACCTGCTCTTGCTGATCATGTTTTGAGCAGACATCTTGGACTTAGAAGAAATCCAGGCATGCCTTCCAAACTTAACTGCTGTGTGATTCTGTAAATTAGCATTTGCTATGTGCAGTCGAGTTCTGAAAACTGATAAGTTCTTATTTCTCCACAGTGTATCTCCTGCCTCCTTTCTTTTTTTTTTTGTATACTCCTGACCTTTACATAATAGCTGAATAGACATACACTACCCTGAAAATCTCAAACCTTCAGAAAACATTATCTATACAAATTTACATTTTGTGTGACAAAAAAGTAGATAATTTGACATAATCTTCCAAAATATTAATTCTAGGCTTAGTCTGAAATCCTCTATGTTCTCTGATCTCCTTCTGCACCCTATTCCCGTATCAACAAAAGTGACTTTTAATTAAAGTGATCTCCACTTTACAGTTCTGGAATGCTGTAATTTTTTGTTGATGTTTTCTCTGAAAATGTTACAGTGCTGAAAAACAACATGCGGTACAGAATAGAGAGCAAATTATAATATATATTTAAGATAGCAGCTGGAATTAATGTGATACCTAAAAAACATCTGACAAAACTGGAACTCTGAGAAGTTGTAAGGTTTATTATCAGACTGGAAACGAGACTTCTGCTTAGATACACCAGTAATGTGAGCTGCCTGAAGGACAGCTTGGCTAGAGAGGAAAAAGAAGCTGAACAGAAGAAAATGTCTGCTGGAAAATACTGACAGAAAATGCCAGCTTGGAAGCTATAAACCTGGGAACTAAGTTTATGAACTGGTACCATCCTTGAAAAGGGCAGCTGGTCTCTCAGAAATACTGTTGGTATGCCTAGAAAGAGGAGACATCCTGAGATACTATCAAGAAGTGCAAACACAAGGAACTGAAATGAGACCTTATCATTTAAGAAGGTGGAAAACAGTCTAAGAAAAACAGAAATTTCTCTGAAATAAAGGAAAACCCCATAATCAGTTGAAAAACGGAAATTGAAGCATCTATTGGCTGCCCAAAATGATGATATTCTGTGCCATTTCATGTCCCTAATATAAAACAAGCCTAATTTCTACACAAAGCTGAGTCTCTCTTCCTGAGAGTATACCTTGCCACACCTACTTTTTCTTTTCTAAACAGGTTGAATTCTCCACATTAACTTTCTATGAGATCTTGGGTTCTCACTCCAGATTCTGTACCACAGATCATCTTTGAAGTGAGACAGCCTGTAATCTCATTGGTCCCCCTTTTTGGACCCAGTTTTGGGGCAGGTTTGGTTTGTGCTCTCATTTCTCGGATGGTTGGGTTCACCTCTGGGATTAGTTTGCCCCTCACTTTGGGGTGGTCTGTTACCTTCTGAAATCTGTCTGATTCCATTGATATTATAGATCTATGTAAATAATCTATCATATCTGGTACTACACTGTTGATAAGTTGCTTCAATAATGAAAAGTTCATAGTAACTTGTAAAAATATATACGTAATTGGTAGTTCTGTTAGTGATTGTTGTTTTGTGATTGACTGCTGCTATCATACTATTGACTGATACTATATTATTGATTGTTGATACTAGTTAGCAATAGTTGGATGTATATATATATATGTACACATTTTGCTCTTTAATCATAAGTATAGGTTCTATACGTGATTTTTTTTTTTACTGCGTTTTTTTGTGCCAGTTTAGTTGTTAGTTTTAAATTTTGTGGTGTTTGTGGTAATTTGTAATAAAGCAGAGAAATTTAGGGGATAAAGTCTCCATATTCTTGAGCATTAGGAAATCCTAGAAACCCATGGCCATAATCTCCATACACCCTCTCTTTTATTCTCAACACCCATACGCCTTCATCTCCTTCCCATTGAAAAGTACCAACAAAGTGATATAAAAACCATATAGGCATGTTCTTTGCACACAGAAGTATCTAGGTGGCATACTAGTTGCCGGTTTAGTGCCTCTGTCTCTATTTCACAGTCTTACATAGGGGGTGACTTTGAGTATATATCTGTATAAATCTGTCAATTTCAGGTACTCCCAGACAAAATCAATAACCTCTGCAAGGCTCTTAGTTGCCCAAAAAGTGTTAAAGGCAAAGAGGTGGAAAGGAGCCACCTTTCAGCCACTGAAAGGGACAGAAAGACAGGGAGACAAAAGGAAAGCTAAAAAGCAGTCAGAAAAGACTATCTACCTTGAATTTCCCACCTATAAATGAAACTAATGGTATTTTTATCATTTAAAAAGTACTCAGTTGCATTCAAGTCTGAGTTGAGTGCACTTCAGTCAATGCAAAATATCTCTCAGTCTCATCAGGATGTGAACTACTGATTGCAGGTGGTAATGTATGTGTAATTCCGACAACGTGACTGACATTCTGATTTTATTTTTTCACATGTAGTTGTGACTGCCAGTAGTACTACTACTACAATCTGCCTGTAATCTACTGTATACAAGAAAAAAAGGTAGGCAGAGCATGACAACTCTACTTCACAAAGATTTGGGAGGTTTGAAAGACCTTTCAGCTGGGAAAGAAACAGGAAAATTCTGCATATTAAGGACTATACCTGCAAAATAAAGAACTGCAGAAAAATTTTACTCTCTTGAAGTCTAAACACACTAGGTAGGAATCATCTTACTGAAATTAAGTATCAAACACAGTATTACCAGTGAGCTTCCCTTTACAATCAACAACAGGAAACAGGCGCTTCAGGGGGAAATTAATCAAATCCATGTCAAGAGCCAGATGAAGGACTGGATTAGTTATCCTATGAAGATGATGATTTTTTTGTAACTAGCTTCTATACATACAGCATTCATATCTCACTTTTTAGCTTTTGATACCTATGTCAATCATCAGTCAGAGCTGATGAACTGTACTTAAAAAAAAATATACTTACCTCAGTCTAGGAAAAACACACCTTAAGAGAAATGAGATCTATCCAACTTCCCAAAAATAGCAGAAATATGCTATTTTCTATAGAAAATAGCAGAAATATGACAACTAAGATGCCACATACTTCTTTCAAAACACGCATGTACTCACACTGTTGCAAGGATTTCAAAGAAACAATGCAGTCTGAGCCTGGAGAGGAGGAAGTCCACCTTTTCATAGGAAGTGCAGGAGGAGAGTAACTACAGGAAAAAAAATCATGATTTGCAGTAAAAATTGTATTCCATTACAGGGAGCATAACTTTTACACAGATATTGAGAAGACAGCCAGCAAGAATGACAAACTTTACATTACCCTGTTCTAAATATTATTATTTCTTCAAATAGTTTCTTGTAAAATAAGTAACTCTGTGTATTTGTTTGCCTTTGCCTTTATATCTCCCTGAAGAGCTGAATGCTTAGTCAAGAGTAGCTCCTACAGAAAAGTCATGTCCAGGGTGAGAATGGGTCAGATGCTCTGTTTCTGTCACTGAGTTATCTGAGTGTCAAAGCCTCTGCATCTGGGATGTGAAACAAGTGGACTAAATCATCCAGCTAGTGTGCTCAAAAATTCAAGACAAAAAGTCAAAGGCAAGTCAAAGACAAGTTTTAAAAAAACATCCAATATAGTGAGACCTGAAAGCAACAGCCTCACAAGTGAGCAGCCAGGGAAACTCTTTATGTGCACCACACCACTGCTTACAATAGAAGATGCTTAAAAAAACACCAACCAACCAACCAACCAACAACAACAAGAACAAAAAAACCCCAATAACAACAACACAAAAACCAAAACATCAAATATTTTTCTCCAAAAATTACAAAGCAGTTTGCAGTTTTCCTCAAGAATATGCTGCCTGAAACTTCCTCAAGACAGAAAAAAACCATCTTTTTTACAGATCATTTAGATTCATTGGCAAATTCTTCTGCCAAAGCTTTCTTGTGCAGTTCTAACTACGAAATACTACTTTTTCAATACCTGTAAGTCAATTGTGCTGTAAGGCTAAATTTACAGATTTATGGCAGGATTAATGGCAGTAATCCACAGAGAGTCCCAATATTATAAGGTTTTAACTCCTAAGGAATGATTAAAAAATTTTGTTTATTTTTGCATTCAAGTCTTCCACATCAGTTTAGTGATGTTCAAAAGACTGCATCTTTTTGTGGGGGTACTTTCACCTTTATATGACTGAAATGCAATTAATATTCTCATGTTCTATTTTCAATACATCATCATGCACAATGTTGCTGAATTTGAAAACATTAAATTAGCACAGAATCAATAAAAATTCCTAGAGGAATTCTTTTTCCACACTTGTACTCAATATGTTATTTTCCTAGTAAAGGGTAAGTACCATGGTCTACCTTAAGGTCTAGATTTTGTTTTCATTTATTGTAGAATTAGACACAGATAAGTTAATTAAGTAAATGGACCTGCCCCTCTTATAACCACCATAAAAGATTGTGAGAATCTACCCACCATAGAAGCAATAGCATCCACTGCATTTTAGACTGAATTTTGGTTTCCATTTTTTCCCCCAATTTTCTTGAAGACAAGGGTTAAATAGTTATGCCCTGCTGATGTCATTATCAGAGTGATCAGCAGTCTGCCAAGTCTTTCCCATAAACCATAATATTTGAACCAATGAGTAGGTAGTTTCAGTTAAAGGAAGGAATTACTATTCTTTTAAGTTCTGGGAAAATAAGTGGCTTTTTGGTTAGGCTTAGTAAGTGACTTTTTAGCTCAATGTATTTAATTCAGTGTCATCTTAAATGACGAAAAGAGATTAACATAAATTCAAATGTTGTTGGATGCCCAAATATCCACATTCCCTATCTTTAGAAAAGCAGCAGTTGTAACCTGAATCTTCATAAAAAAAGGTCATGCCTCTGCGAGACACAAATCCACTGGAATCCAGACTTAAAGGATTTTTGTTACTCATACATATGTACTCTGCCTGAAATTTTCAAGGAATGTTTTTTTTTTCTGTAGACAAAATTTGGACGAAAAAAGTTTAACTCCTTTAGAAAACAAAGAATGCTGGAGACAAGCAAAATTAATTCCATTTATTAGCATATAATTTTTTAGAACCTTCCTACCTGGTAACACGAAAGAAATAAACTGTGAAACTTCTTGCCTGCCACTGTCCTGGGCAGCAGATAGCATGTCTATGGTTCTCAGTCCTTTGTTCACTGAAAATAATTCATTTTTATAAAAATGCTACATCCTTCCCAGTGTCAAGCAACAGTTTTAGATCCAACAAATAAGTGATGGCAAAAGTAAAACAATGCTAGAGCCAGTATTTAGACAAGAAAAACATACCGCATTTTTTGGTGAATTGATGAAGAGCAATTGAAAATACTTCTGGTGTTGTTAGAGGAGGTTGTGGATTTCTTTGTACAGTAGATCTTAACTTTGTGTGCTTCATCATCTCATAAAATGGAGGTATGACCTGAAAGCATGCTTGTAATTGTTATGTTTGTTTGACTGCATTGTTGATAGCCAACAAATCTTATGGGAATTTAAGTGAAATACTGCATTTTAAAAGAGAGCTTGTCACATGGTCAAGTCCTTTGCATAATTACTTAACAATTTTATGAATTGTGGCCCAGCACAACATATTTTCTGGTTAGGTGGGAGGTTATTTACATTTAATATACTCGCGTTCCAATTATTTAGTGTTGACTTTGTAAATTAGTTTGAATATCTCTTAAACACTAAGTTTTTTCACATCTTCTCTTTTTGTTAGCAGAAAATAGATTATCCTTTCCTTCTTCAAGTGACATAAAAGCAAGTCATACCCATGACTTTTTAAATTACGAGAAAAAATTTGAAGTAATATTGTAGGGTTTGGTCCCAAGTAATACAATATCTCAAATGATATGTTGCTAAACTCCATGAATCAGATACACAGATTGAAATGCAGCTTCTTCCTTCCTTTAAAACCTGTTGCTGTAGTTAATATTCAGAGGTTCCTATAATTTAAAGAAATACAAATAACTTCCATGAGGCAACATTTTGTCCTGCTGTCTTCACTTATTTTTGAGATCTTTCAATCTGAACATGTCTAGGTAAATGCACATTAATCAATGCCATTTCTGTTAGTCATAAAATAGGTAGTCAATCATTTACCAAAAATAAAGAGATTTAGAAAACTGTACAAATGCAAACACAGATTTTGTTCCTGCCACCTTCTTCGTTCTCACAAAACCCAATCTCCATCACATGATTTATCTCACATAGCATGCTGTTACTAAGATTAACTGTATATATTTAGCATTTCTATGCTGGAGATTCAGAAAATAGTCGTTTTCTGGCAAATCATATACATCTGTTCAGATAGTTAATTTTAGAAGACAAATAACGGCATTCCAAGGAATTAAGGAGAAAATTGCTGAGAATTGAACAACATTGCCTTATTCTTTAAAAGAGGATGTTGTCCATTCATCAGCTTGATACATTTCATTAAGACTGTCAGCATCTACAAAGTGATAAGATAAGGGAAAGCATTCATTTTAATTATCTAGAATATTTCCCCTGTGAAAGTTGAAAATAGATTTAGTTCATTCTAGTAATGAGAGGATAAAGAAAGCAATCATTTTATAGCTAGATACAGTTGAGTAAACAAATGCACCATAGTTTACAAAGACACATATTTTTGCATAAATTTACTTGCCTTTTTTTTTGCTTGATTGGTTGGTTCATTGGTTAGTTTGAGTTTTTTTGGTTAACATGGACATTCATCTTAAAAGCAAGAGCTTTTTAGTAACCTGGTTAATGTTGAGTTTTCTTCCTCTAAAATTACACTATAGACTTTCAAACCTGTTTTTGAATATATATTATCAGTTTATAACTTTACTTTTTTGTACATTGAAATGTTTCAATTTAAGAAACTGTTCTGATTTTGAGTGTGGATCATAATAGAATCTATGGAGACTGTGATATTTTCATGGCTGCTACCTCACCTGTTGGGATCTTTTCTCTTACACTGACCAATGAACAATCATCCACAATCCACTATGCATTTACTAAAAATACATATGAGCACAAATAAATCAAAATTCAGGAGACTTACTTCTTCCTAATCCTAGTGATCAATGTATCACTATCTGTTAAAAACCAACCAAGAGAGGAAATCTAGAAGTCTGCATTGAAAAACAAAAATAAACAGAAAATATGATTATCAGTCATGATACTTAAGATCATTGATGAAATGTGTAAGAGACAGTCCGAAGTTCCCTCATTTTTGCCTCATGATCGTTGCAATGGCAGAGACTGAGATCCTGGAGGCCCTGATTGGAGTTCCNCAGTGGAGGACTATAAAAGACCCCTGAGTTAACCAAGACTTTGAGACTCTCCCCAACAGACACGACGGATCTGTTGGCCAGACCACGAGGATTTCATCCCTCCGTGGGTAGCTATATCCCCCTTCCCCTCTTTCTCTCTCTCTCTCTCTATCCTTCAACTCCTTTCTAATCCTTCTATTGCCTTTGCTGTGGGCACTCAATAAAAGGTGCATTTGTTGTGATTAAACTGATAGTCCCCTGCTGTTTGTCTTTTGCACTTTTGGGATCGGTAAATGAACCATTATGACCCCGCTTGTCCTAGCGGATTGTGACAAAATGCTTCACTAAAGATCATGGGATGTAACCTTGAATATGTGTGGACTTAGATTTAGTAAAGAAGGCTTTTAGTAGTGGGTGATTTTTGCTAAATGCAGATCAGAAAGGTGGCACAGAAAGGTGGCACTTCGTGATATTAATTTATCAGTTATGCTTCTACCACACTGTTAGGCCAGGAATAACTTAATTAAACCATGATAATTTAGTCATAAAGCCCGGACTAAAGAGTGACACTTGTTTTATCAAGTGGATGAAGGATTCTGTTCAGATCAAGACTCTGAGTGAAGCTGAGTTCTTTGGTAGCAGAAAATCTTTCCAAAGAGTTTTGCCAAAACAGTGCATCCACTGCCTGCTGGAAGTACCCAACACTATCCTGCAGCCTCAAAACTGGACAGGATAGGTGCAGTCCTACACAGAAAAGCTAAATAACCCTTTTCAGAGAGATCATATCAAAACATCTACAGTGAAGATTTTTATAGCAAACACAATCTCCTCTCTCCAATAAGGTTGACTTTAGTTTTGCATAATTCTGAAAACATCAGGGTAGGAATTTGGATTTAAAAGTAAAGAGAATTATTTTCTCATATACAGGAAAGTATGATTATGCAGGTATTAGGATGATGCACTGGACGTGGCAGTTGGGAGTGAACACAGTTCATACAACAATCAGGATTTCCACTCTCTACTTACTCATAGTTCTTTCAGCTGCTAGAGTAGAAACTGAATTAAGAACAGAGATTTTCCCACACCCTTCTGGACAAACTGGCAAGACTGGGTGAGTAGTCTGTGAAATGGGTAAGAAATTGGTTAGCAAGACACACTTAGGGAGGGGTGATCAATGGTTTAACTCAGGCTGGCAGCCTGTCACAAGGGAAGTTCCTGAGGAATTAATGTTCCACATCTTCACAGATGTTCTGGACAAAGCCATCTTGCAAAGAGACCTGGACAGGCTGAAAGTGTGGGGCTGGCAAGAACAGTGCGAGGTGTAGCAGAGACAAGGGCACAGTCCTGCACCTGGAGTGACATCACCAAAGGGCCCAGCACAGGCTGTGACCTGTGTGTCTGGGGAGCAGCCTTGCTGAAAGGGACACGGAATCAGGGGACAATCTGTTGACCGCGAGTCACTGGTGTGGCACTGCAGCTATGAAGGCAAATCAGACCCTGTGCTGCAGCTGCAGGGGCACTGCTGGCAGAGAGAGGGACAGAGCGGATCAGCACGCTCCGAGCAGAGCTTGTCGGGCAGCGCCTGCGGGAAGCATCGCGGCTCCTTCTGGTCCTCACAATTCAAGGAAGACACAAAAATGAACAAAGGGCTGCAGAACCTGCCCTGTGAGGAAAGACAGAAAGAGGCCTTTTGTCCCTGAAGACAAGAACGATCAGAAGGGACATCATCACAGTATTCCAGTACTTAGAATGTGGTTACAAAGAATATAGATGTTCTTGCATCACAAGGAGTCATATGGTGAAGACAAGGGGCAAAATGTACAAGAAGACATTTTCTTGACTTAAGAAAGACATTTTTTACAATGGGAACAATCCTTCATTGGAACAACCTCCCCAGGAACCAACAGAACCCTCGTAACTGTAGATCATCAAGATGCAACTCTGGAGGATGCTAGGTAATATCATCTAGTTTCCCTTTCCCATGAAAATGTGGACCAGATATTTTCTTGATGTCTCTTACAACTGTGTTATTCTGTGGTTTGGTTGTTTTTTTCTTTTTTTAATTAATGGCCACATAATTTTTCATTTATCTTTCTCTCAAAATTGAAGGGTTGTCCTCAGAGCTCTAATTATTGTTGTTGGCATCTACTGTAGCACATATCAGAATTTCTCCATGGAAACAGGATGTATGAGGAATCTGAAGTAAAAAAAAAAGAAAGAATTAATTGTAAGTATCAGCTGAGAAGCACTTCCAGCAATGATTATTCTGTCAGCGTTCAGCTAATTGCTCAACATGTTATTAGAAGACTTCTGATCATATTTAAAAGCAAACATAAATTATTTTCCTGAGAAAGTACAAATAACATAGACTTGACTGTGATGTCATTTATATAATCTTTTTATACACTGGCAGTTGGAGCTGGGTCTGGTTACAGTTAACTTATGAAAATTCAAAGTTGCTCTGTTGATCTGCAAGACTTCCTTCAGATTACACACAGTGAGATCAGGGTCTAGATCCTTCGTTTTAATAGGCAACACCTAATTTAGAGCAGCATGAAATTACAATCAGACCTGGAATATGAAAAAATAGTGGAGTTACACTTTTAAGATATAGAAGGCTATAATATATTGAGAATTGAGTGCCCAGTACACGCAGTGAAATATGAAAAATGAAGGTTTATGTTCACACCTGAAATGCAAATGTAAAACAGATGTGTAGCTATCTCCTTTCATTCTATCAACCTCACATTTATCACAGCACAAAAATATGTAACACATCATAATCAAACTGATGGAAAGCCTGTATTACACTGACTGTAAGGAGCCCTCTGTAAGTATATCTGTTTTAATTTGAGCCTGTGAAGTTGGGTCTTCCCCGAGAGCAGGCCCAAAACACCTATGGCTGAGAAATCATTCACTGCAAAAATATCCTAATAATAACTTGTGAATCCCCAATGATGTCAAAATATAAGGCTGCAGTGAATTACAAACTTATTTATACAGGGTATGAGTTGACATTTGCATGTTCATATGTATCTAAAATGGCACATATTTATGTGCATATGAACATATTTCATTTTGACCTATTCAAACTAGACCTAATTTGCTATTTTTTCATTATACTTCAGCTGAATCCCCTGTTACCTCAATTTTTTGGTGCAACATTATTTTCTTACAGTATGACACACTGGATTAGGAATAGAAGAAAATGTGCAGCACCAGATTATAGGAATTATTTATTTATTGTGTCTAGAGTAAAGCAGCCAGGGCTGCTAAATTTCTTTTCTCACTGTTCCACACAAAAGAATCCCTAGTGTCTTTGTGTCCTGGGATAAAATCCTACATGGAGCTTAGAAAATACTAGTACAGCTCTTTTTTGGAAGGGTGTGGTCTATTATTAAATAAGGCATTAAAAACCTTCAGAAAGTATTTTTCAATCCTCCAGGCTACTATGTGGTGTCCTCTTCATGCTCTTCAGGGTTTTGCAATCCCTTCCTGTTTTAACCTCCCAGTAAAATGAAAAATTGACATTATGCTGTGAAGTTCCAGCAATCTATTGATCTGTGGTCTCTTACAATGAACTCATGAAAGAGCCTTCACAGTCCAGAAGAGCACATGATAAAATCAGGTATAGAAGAGGCCCGAACATATGGTGCTGGAAGCACCACCTGGACAAAGGCAGTAACTCATTACAGGCCAAAAATGTTCCTACTTTCAGAACTAAGTGACACAAATAACAGAAACAGAGGTTACAAAAACCAGTTGTCACAGGGATGGATGACAAAAAAAATGCCATTGTGAAACAGAGAACTTCTCTTAAGTAATCTGAAAGATGAAAGGTCATGTCATGGCTCTGGGATCCAACCAAAGCATCCTTTTCCTACACACATCTTTTTGACTTCAGCCAGTTTTGTATATGATTGACAAGATATATCATATTTTGAGCAGGGAGGAAATTCAGAGCAATTTCTTACTACACAGTTGTGCTCCTGCAATCCAGAAGGGCTAGCCCCAGCATTAGATTACCAGATGCACAGGGGTTCACTAATCCATTAGCTATTACATCTGCATTCCAGGGTTTTCATAAGAAATGCAACAGCTGTGAATCTCTGAAGTGTCTCTTAAAGCGATGACTGACTTTGGAGATTATCACTCCCTTTTCCCTTAGAACAGGATGGAGTTTCCCTTGTGGCTTTGTGCTGCTGGAAGGGATTCTGGATAACCTCTGACTGCTTAATCTCTGCAGACCTTGGGAGCAGTGCAAGTGTGGGTGGTGAATGAAGGGAAAAGTTTTCCTACTGAATTCTGAGAATTCTTACCCTTCAGGTGCTCCCTCTTTTCCAAGAGTGTCA
Source organism: Ploceus nigricollis (assembly GCA_013399945.1). Lineage (NCBI taxonomy): Eukaryota > Metazoa > Chordata > Aves > Passeriformes > Ploceidae > Ploceus > Ploceus nigricollis. The sequence continues at coordinate 364,468 of VXBC01004518.1, forward strand.
GTGATCTGCTGTCAAAATGTTCAGGAGACATTTGAAGAAAAATATTCTTCCCTAGGCTGAGAAAAGCCCCATGTCTCAGAGCTGCATGAACAAGTCTAGAAGGGCTGGAGGAAGAAGAGAAGCTGCTTTTTAAATAAGAGAGCGACTTCATTTATTAAATAAAGTTCTTATTCTAAGGAATTGTTTATATTCTAAAAGCACGCTAAGGGCATGAATAGTGAGGAAGTGAGTTAAAATTAAATTTGGAGATAATAAATAGCATTTCATAGAATTGTTGAATCACAGAATATGCTGAGTTTGATCATTAAGTCCAGCTCCTGGCCCTGCACAGTGCCATCCCCATCCCCATCACACCATGTGCCAAAGAGCATTGTCCAAACACTTCTTGAACTCTGTCAGGCTGGTGCTGTGACCACTTCCCTGGGAAGCCTGCTCCAGTGTCCTTCCACCCTCTGGCTGAAAAACTTTCTTCTGCTATCTAGTCTAAACCTCCCTTGACTGAGCTTAATGTTGTTTCCTTGAGTCCTGTCTCTGATCTTATTTCAAGGCAATGCAAGCAAAAATAATGAATTTGATTGCTTCAGGTTCGAGCAATCAAACTTGTGTGAAGCTCTGCAGACAGTTGTTAGCAAAGAAATTTTACTGAAAGGGCTACCCAAACCACAAGCAGGACATTTAAGTTGCTTGTCCCCTCCCTATCCTTAATCTTTGCCTTTTGATCTTAAATTATAGAAAGTCTTCAAGCTTTTCTCAGATCTTAATGTCAGATAATGAAGGTAAAGATAGTTCATCTCTCTTTCTGAAAATTATGATCTTTGGTCTCTCAAACTCCAAGGAAAGGCAAACATAGATAATGTTGCCAGCTGAACTCCTTCCTTCTGACAAAACACAAAGCAGAAATTCATGCTGAGAATATCCTCAAAGCCAAATGAGTTACATTCATACCTGAGTGTCTATAACAGGCTGTATTTCATCTGGAAGACCACAGCAAGCCAGGTTAAGTCTGGCCTTCACAGGAAGGACTCATTTTGGCTTTTTACCATAGATCCATATTGAATGAGTGCAGAATCACAAGGTGAAGGCATCTGAACTCAAAAGCGCCCTGCATTTCAGCCCCAGGGTACAATCCCTCTTGAAAATGAAATCAAGAATATCAGGCCAATGACTATGAAAACATTAATGTATTATCTTTGAACCTGTACCAATGTGTATCTCACTTTATAAAAATTGCTTTTCATCTGGGACCTTCTGAACCATGGCAAATCTTTTACCATTTAAGATCCCCGTTATGATTATCCCTTGATCTTGAAAGTTCTGGCACTGCTTTCTACTGTAACGTCTCCTTGTCCCTTGTCAGGGAAGGAGGCAGAAGAAAAGGACAGGAGAGAGAGGATTAATTTTTAATTTGGGCATAGTTAAAGTGCCATTTCTGGGCATTATAGCAAGTAATTTCAGACACACTGAAGACAAGTCCTAAGGTTTTTGATGATCAGGTAACGAGTATGAAGAGAATTATCCTCCCAAAACAATATCATTTATTTTAAAGGTGAACTCAGCAATTCAGCATTATGTCTTATATGGATAAATATTTTGGCTCAGTTTGTATCACTTCTAGCTATATTGGCTAAAGATTCTTTTAGCATATATCATATCACTGAATTTTACAGGATGAAGGAACTTCCATGGTTCCTGTCCATAACACATTTTCCAGAAGAGTAGAAGGTACCATGTCTTTGTTTAGACTCAGCTACTATTTGTTACTGTTAGTTTATGCTATTTCTCAAAAATCTAAGAGCTGTCTAGGAAGAATAAAGAGATTCTGTTTTTCCAAGAGCTACCATCTGTGTTGGATTTAGGGAGCTTGTAAAAACTTAATGTCAAATGAAGTTGCATATTTTCAGTGCTGAAAGATGAAGAAAAATTACTTAGAACAACATATTTGTTTAGAGCAGTTTATGTCATTTTATTACTTTATAAAATATTCAGGCTATTTCTTCTCACTTAATAGACATACTAGATGAAATGAGACACAGATTGAATAGATAAGGTGTGACCATGGAAGAAAATTTCATAACAATACTAAAATATGAAATTAAAACAGATGTTGAAAAGTTTAAATGCAAAAGATTCAAAATTTTCAGGAACATGTGTATGGGATGCTTGCAGCTTAAGCATCAATTTACAATCTACATAGCCTAATTTTCAGAGCTGTTGACTATTCAGTTGCTCTTGGTCCTCTAGAAATTACATTTAGATACAAAGAAAGTTTGCAAATTATACTAACTTCTAACATTTTTACCCACACTGCAAGAGTGTCCCTTTACAAGAATTTTGAAAAGCCTTATTAGTACAAACTGGATACACATTTTATCTACTTATTAATAGGAAACTGTATTGATTGTTCTCCAAACACAGTTTGTTAATAGATCAGTGCTCAAGCAAGGTATGAGAAACTGAAGTACATAGCAATTTCTAAAGCATAAATACCAAGAGACCACATTTCTTTCTGTCATAACTTTACATAAGTAAGTTCTGCTCCTACAGAGACTGTGGATCAAGTGACATGAGGGCACAAGGGAAGCAGATGCTTCTCCTCTACCAGAACACCAGTGCAGGACAGAATCAGAAAAAAAATATGTAGTCTATGACATTGGGCAAAATGGAGCAAACATGACCTTGAAGCATGCACAACTTTCTATACTACACAGAAATAAAGTAATTATGCTGTAGGTGCCTGCAGTTAAAGTATATAGGAAGTTAACTGGGTGTAAAGTAAAGAAAGAGAACTTAGAAGAGGAAGAAAGTAATCTCAGAGAGTAGTTTTAGTTGCTTTATACTTCCAACAGTGGCCAGTGTTTATATTATAAGTCTTCAAAGTCTACTTTATTTCACAATCTTTTTAACTTTTCACTTTTCAATTGCTTTATTGAAGAGGGGATTATATCCCATTTTGTCAACTGTGAAGCTGTAAACTAGTAGATGGGAATGTGCTTCTTTCAAATATTTCTGTTTAATGCAAGGAAGGAGATATTACAGGTTTTGATATGATTCTCCTTGCAGATGCTTGGTTGCCTCATCTTTTACCATTGAACCCTTTATTTTATGAAACTTTAGGGTTTGTTCAGAGTAAGATAACATTTTGATATAGATTTGAACTCTCAGCTCATGCTGTAAACTGTTCTTTATGCTGTCTGATCTGGTTTTCAATCGCTTTACTTTTATAATGATTATCTTATCCTTAGTGAGATATTAATGAGATTAAGAAAAGATGGTTGTCACTGCATTATCATTACTCACATTGTCCACCTGTGAGTCTTTTCTCTTTCCATGTCCATACACGTACCTGCACGGTATTTCATACAACAAATGCCATTGATAGACCAGAAACAGGCTTTTGCAATTTCTGGTCTTCATCCTGCAACTGCATCTCACTCTGAGGCGCACCTGAACTACTGACATCAGAAAAGGAAAAAAAAAAAGCAGTAATGAGTCACTGTTCTATCTCCAAACTGCATCCTGTGCAAGGGCAGGAGGGAGAAGCCATACTGAGCTGGGTGTCTTCCCACCTCCTGCTCTCACTCAGCCCTGGGCCCTGCAGCAGGACAGCCTAACCTGGGACTGCCACAGGCTCTGAATCACCAGGATCACACCATCTAAGTGGCACTGGACTGTGGCTGTTGTCATGCCCATATCCAACCTCTGCCCTCACCCACCCTTCTTTTTCTAAAACCAATGCTGGAAAAGAGGCAAGAGCAGTCCATGAGGGCCACCCAAGACAGAACAGATGATTTCTATACAATAAATAATAACAAACTGCTTTAACCAGATCCAAAGCAGAGCACAGTTGTTCCAAAAGAAATGGAAAAAGCATATAAAATTGTTTGACAATTACTGATGTGTTCGATTAAGACCCATAGTCCTTATGGAGTAGGAGGGGGTTCACTTAGGACAATAACACTAAACTTCATTCTGGCAAAAATTCCATTAATTTCATATAATTGGTTTCACTTTTCAGTTCAGGATAAACATATTCATTTACAACAGCAGCTACAGAAAAAATGCCTAGCATTATTTTCCTACACCTATCAACATCCCCTCCCTTCAAAAAAAATTTTAAAACATATATGTGACTTTACTGTAACAACAAACAAATTCAATAACCAAATTTATATTGTCTAAAAGCAACTGTATATGAAAGCCCACGTATTAAGCAGGATAAATGGATGAAATTGTTTACCATTCCATCCAAATGTAAAGCATAAAGCTAGAAGCTAAAACAGAAAGGAAGGCAGAGGAATTCTTTAAGGCATTTATAAGACCTCAGAATTAGCGTTTAACTGCAGTGCAAAACGATTTGGGATGAGAGCAAAGCAGATAAGGAAATCTTCTACTTTTAGCAGCCCTTTGTTTTTCACGTCAATAAAAAGTTATCCCACAAACTAGGCCAGACCCCTACAGGAGTTTTTGAGATGGCTGTTGTTGAATATTCTTCTCTCTGATGGCTGTGATGGTGCCAGGAACCCCGATGGAAAAATTCCTTGTAGGAGGTGCAGCTTAAGGCCTTAAAGCAATGTAATCCACTCTGGATTCCTTCAAGTTTTAAAGTATGCAAGTGACTTCACAATCACTAAATCTATGCTTTGGCTGGTATTTTTTCAAGTACTCCTGCATCTTTGTAGTTCAAACTGAAACACAAACATTCTTAGAGAGACCAGAAAATATTTGCCAAAAATTCTAATGGCAAGTGTTAAAACAGCTCTCAACAGATTAAATGCTTAGCTGCTTTACTCTTAGGCCACAGAAATTACGCTAGTGCTTGACTTCCATCTTTCAGATAAAAAAATTCAAAGAAGAAAAATCAGATACTGAAACTTAAGGGAAAATTTGGGATCCTCAGTACTGAAAGAAATCATATTTATTGGATTTCTGAACTGTTCAAATTCTATCGCATTTCTGTAAGTAGAGAACATGAAGAATTTATCCATCTGTAACAAATTCTGCACAGTGCGGATGGTAAATGAAAGATTTTTCTCAGCTTCATGAAAGATCATTAAAAAGGCTTCCAAAAGGAATCACAGTTGTAAGCAAAAGCAAAAGCTAGAATTCATGAGAATTTTAATCAACACTTGCTGATGTAAAATTTTCTGATTTTCTAGGCTTCTGTGGCTCTATATGGCACATTGGTGCTATGTAAGAATGGTATAGCTTTATGGAAAAAAAGAGGTTATATAGCTTTCACTTAAATATTATTGTCCAACACTTTATAATAAAAAAAACATAGACACTCATATAGGTGTTCAAATTGAAGGAAGTAATTGCTTCAAATCACTGAAAGATAAAAGTTATCTGTCAGAAATTAAGAGGCTGACTGGGTAACATCAATAATCCTCATTTCTTATGGACTGAGGTGACTCTTTTGATGAATTGTGAGAACAAAAGACTCTTATGAAGATATATTGAGCTTTTATAATTGCTTTAGTAATTCCATTGATACCAAAAGAATAACATAAATAATGTACCCTGCCTAAATAGAAGATACCAAACTTCCCCAACTCCCTGACTAAAGGTTATTTTCAGAATTATACATGCTTTTACAGACATGTGCCTTCAGTGTAGCCTTCCTTGGCTAGCAGTCAAAAAACTAACATGGTCCCTGTACAGCTGGTGTTGAATGCTGCAAACCAGCTATAGTACTGAATCCTCATAAGGGTAAGGAACATAACATTGGTATGTAAGGGAGCATCACTGGTTGGAGGTTGGTGGAGGAGGCACAGCAGGATGGGAACTGACTTTTGGCCATGAATGGTGACACGCATCCTGAAACTGAACAAGGAGTGAAGTCACAGCTTGGAAGCATGATAGAAAGCATAATAGGTTAAAAAAGTCTTGGTCTGCCCCTTATGTGACATTTAATGACAGTTCTGCCATGCCTACTTGGGCAGAGGCTGGGATTCTGGCAAGCATTTGCCTACATCCTAGCCAGTCTTGGATGAAGGTGGTTTGAAAAACTGATTACTAAAGCATGATTTGGAAGCTTGATTCCTCCTGGAATCCAGAAATCTCTTCCTGACCCTGGCTGATAGCGACTCAATGGACATCCTGTCTTGAAATGGCCATGAGGGTTTTTTGACAAGTTTTTAGTAGGTAATGGTATATGGTATCAAGAGCTCCAAGGCCATCTGATTATAGCAGGGGTACCAGGACAGTTAGCCTGGCGCATTTCAAAGTTTACACGTGGAAGTTAATGAAAGCAATTGGCCATCTTTGGCAGCAGATGTTTCCTTAAAGGTATATAAACAAGCTTTTAGCAGAGTCATCCAGGTCAGCCCTGCAGGCTTTCTTGCATGTGACAAAACCAGATGTGACAAAAATAACATAGCAAATCACTCTTTCAGGAGCCTACATTACCAAACTGTGTAGAATAGAAATATTGATTTCTCTATGTACAATTTGGAAAGGGTCAGTGCATTTTAAGTGTCTCTTAAATGCGTTTAAAATCAAAAAGGTTTCCTTTTAATGTGTAGTGGTGTTTTGGTATTTTGCGGCATAGGTTCATTGTCAAAGGGCTTTTAGGTAGCTATCATCCACTTAGATGGATATGCCACTTAAACAGATGACAACTAGAAAACAGTTATTCTCATCTTTCCTATTATTGACTCGATGAATTTTGCCTGAAATAATTAGGTTTAGTGGTGTTTCAAGAACAAACTGACCCTTTCCACATTAATCTCTTGCCAGGACATTGATATTCTAGAGTTCACATGAATTTACATCTCAAATGGCCTGAGGCTGTTACTTAAAAAAAACCCCAACCAACCAAACACAAAAATTACCAAACTTACATGAGAACCTAAGGCCTGTGATTTGAATAATGAGGCACTTACTGTGATCATCTGAAAAACAAAACTTGCTTAGTATTCCTGATAAGTGATTTTCAGTTTCAAGTCAAAACTTTCTATATTCTGTCTCTAAGATAATTTGTTAGAGAAAGCTCCTATTTAATTTTTACATTATGTTTATGATAGATAATATATTTTTTGGTAATCTGCAGTTAATAACCAGTATTTGACATATGAAATGAAGAACCTTTTGATTCGAAGACCCTAGGAACCCTATATGATGTCAGGATCATTTTTCAGGAACTCTTCAATAAGGTATCTTTCCAGCCTATCTCCAATTATATCACTGCTTCCTGTCAGTCATGAATGAATGTACCAGCAGAATTTCCTCTTGAGTCTTGGCACTTCACCAAATTAAACGGAATTGGGATTTCAGCTTTTTCAGAGCTTAGATATGTATTGCCAATGGTCTTGCATTACAAAAATATTTTGATAAATTCACCTTTTAATGATTATTACAGAAAAATACACCAAAGCCTGAAGAATTCCATGTCTGTTTTTCTTACTTTTTAGAAAAACTTCAACTGCCAGGGACATGTCTCGTTTTACCCAAAAGTTTTTGACGTCAGGACTGTAAGGTCTAAAAAACTCCACTCAGTTGTTTGTTGATAACATCACAGATATTGCTAAAACACATTTCATTCATTTCCAGCATTTGTCAGTGGCATTTCAATGGCATGCATATGAGAGCTTCTAATCCATCAAAATTCTTTGGAATAGAAACTTCAAATACAGAGCCTGCAGAACTAGGTCTACAATTACACATTTCCCAGAATTTTAACCTGCCTCTAGACACAAAAGTAAGATATTTTAATGGACAAAAAGGGGGTTTTCTGTTATTTTTTAATATTTACCAATAAGTTACTGCACTCCAAGGAGAAAATTATTCAAAGGCAAGGAGAAAAAGACAAATACTGAAAAATTAGTACTATGCAAACCATCCACTCACTTTATTGTGAGGCATGTCTGAGCCATAGATACTTTTAAGGTACTCAGAATTAGTCAAGATTATCCATATGACTTTTTGGTCTTATTTTTTACAACTGACTTAAAAATATTACTTTATTGTTGCTGAAAGAAATGGTGTCATATCAAATTTGGGCATCGAATGGGCATTGAATGCCCATTTCCTCATTTACCTTGATTTTTCACTACTACTGTGCCAAAACGAAAGGTAAGTATTATGCCAAGTGTGTACTTGCTGAACATGTTTGGGCATATGATATCCTGTGCTATGATATGGTAAGATGTTTTTGTCTTCTAGTAATTCCTATATATTAAAATATATGTGTTCTTTGTGTTACTATCATATACAATGATGCATGAATAAATACAGAGCTTAAATCCCTGGGGAAAGATGTAGCTTTTAAAACTATTGGTAAGTGAAAGTTCTTCATTCAAGGATGCTAACTCATTTCTAAATATC
>VXBC01004518.1:372809-384861 GCA_013399945.1 Ploceus nigricollis
TGGGCTCCTTTGAACACTTGGTAAGGATTCTGTACCCAAGAATGAAGACAAAACTAAACCATTTTGACTGCTATTTTTAGAAACTCAAAAGGACAGCAGCTCTGCAATAGATAAAGTAGAGCCAACCACAGCTTTTGGTATCTCCCTCAACCAGGTATATGGGAATTTGTCAGACTGCATCACGTACCTCCAAATCTCTCAGTGAATTAAATGCTACCAGCACTTTGCTGTCTTACCTCTCCTCATCCACTCCCACACAAAGATACTTTCCAATTAGATTTTCTATCACCAAGGAAAAATTAGGATATTTCTCCACTTGTAAGCAAAGTGACCTGGAGGATTTTTAGGACAATACACTAAAGTTGCCATACCAATCTGAATGAAGACAACCTGTGACATATTGACTGGGTCTCTAAGAATCATACATTGGTATAATCAATATGAACGAGTGAGAAAACAGCTCCCAGCCATCCAGCAGTTCCTAAGTCGGCTGAAATTTTCCCAAATGGAAAATATTTTCTTTTTAACAAAGGTTGTGAAAATATTTGGCTATGAAATCATATCTCTTGAAGAACACATATCATCTACTTCTAACGTTGAACAGAGAGATGCTCTGTAGATAGGAAGTATTTACCTTTTGCAGCACAGACAGAAAAATAAAACAGAGGCTGTACCTTCTTTATAAAATAGTGTCAGATATATGATTGAATTCACAATCTCAAATACACTGCTTTTCCTGAAACTGCCTTTAAGTGTGGAGCTCTGCCTGTAAAATGTTCAACAGCAAGACTGAAATGCAATTCTTCACATTTACAAAAGATGAAAAAGCAAAGGATAGCTGGGGTTTTCTCAGCTTCGTATGTTTTGTAGGTGGGGTTTGCAGATAAGACTCTGCAGCACAGCGTTGGTGTGGTTAATTGTACTAGTTGCAGTAGTCTTCTGTGGCAGCATCTTGGAGGTCCCCAAGTTCATCTGGTTAATTAATGTTTATATCCTAGCACTCAGAGTACAAAGTGGTTGACCATAAAGTGGCACCCCTCCATAACTGGCTCTGCTTTCACTAAGTTCTTATTTATAAGAACTGTTGCAGTTTATCAGTGGTATTCTCTGACTCACTGCCCCCACTGAGACCCTCCCAAACTACATGCCACTTTACCCCCCTCCCCTTTCCCACTGGGGCAGGGTGGAGTTGGGAGTTGGAGGCACGGAAGGTGAAGATCACAGGTTAAGATAAGAATTTACAGGAAACAGCAATGATATAAGAAAACAAACAGTAACAGCAACAATATTCATTCTAAAAGTACACAAAAAAGAGGGTCATTCACGTACAAAAATGGTAAACACAGACCCTGACACAATGAAAAATGGTGGACAGCCTCTCATCCACCTTACATGTTTTTTCTACTAGAAGCCTTGCCCTTCTTCCCCAGAGCAAGAAACCCCCTCCCCCTGCCCCCAGCAATGATTTGAGATGGTATAGAATGATATCTGGGTCCTGGTCACGCACCCTCAGACATGCGCCCCCCTCCCAGCTACTGTAAAAAGTCAACCCTGTCCAGGCCAAAACACACAAACCTCCTATATTTCAGTATTGCTTTAAAGTGTGTTTTCAAGTCTCTGTATGCCTAAGTCATATTACTCAAAATACTGAACTTGAATTCTTGACTTTTGAGAAAAACTATGTAAAAATAAAATTTTGGCAAAAGTAAAGTTTGAATTCAGTTTTTAAGCACAAAATGTCTCAATTATTTCAATGCCTCTTATAGACATTTTAGTGTAAAAATAAATGAGATATTGGAAGGTACATCTATTTCTGTAGTAACTATATTGAAACTTTTTGGTGACTCATGATGTCTTCATTTTATTTCATGTTCTATTTTTGTTAAAATATCTTGCTAATGATTCCTTCATAGGTGAATGTGAAGACCTTTGGTTTGTCACATAATTAACCTAGAAGAATCCTAAGCTTTGTCATGGTACTGTCACCTACTCAGTATCCCACCCTGCATGTGTCCAAGCATATTTATAAGTCATCTACTTCCTGACAAAAAAGGAAAATCCCAGTGGTTCACCAACATACATGCAACTTGGTCTGGTAAAATGGTGGCACAATATGACTTTGTTTTGATGTTATTCTCTACTATAGTACTTTCTAAATGCACCAGTGCATATACTCCTGAAACCTGCAGTCAAAACTTGAGAGTAAGGGCCAATAAACTCAACTACTAATTTATTTAATTATTAATTATTTTATTTAATAAAAATCAATAAATCCATTGCACAGGAGGACAAATATTTTATCCAAGTTACTGTTTACTTAGTCCCCCCCCTCAAAAGTGACTTGAGATATGATTAGATACACAGATGGAATGAACATCACATAAACAAATACACTTACTTCTGGAAAAAAAAGGGGGTGCAAGCTATTGAAAAGGCTTAATGTTTTCCTAAGCTTACTTATCAGACATAATTACCCATTTTGTCTGTTGATTTTTTGTCAAAAAATTCCCTACAGCCTCTCTTCGATAGAATCAAGATCTACTCAGTTTCTCAGGACTTTTCCTATTTGTTGTCCATCCAGAGAAGAAAAACAGGACATTGCAATTTAGGAAATCAGAGTAATCAGTTTGCAGGAAGGCATGTTTTATGCAGGCTTCTGATTATTAATGTCTTTACCTTTCAACTACAAAAGTACATTTCAGAAGAAGAAAAAATTTTATAGATGAGGAATGAGTTATATCAAACTGACAGTAACAGGTGATTATTCCACTTCAGACATCAAATGCATGCCATACAATGTATGAGAGTAAGGAATCACAACAGAATTTTTAAATTCAAAACCATATCACCCTTTACATACTCTAGAATGTCCAGAAGAAACTGCAGACATATTCTTACAGAGAAAAATGATAGATAAATATTACGACTCACATCTGAAGTCTGAGGAGAAAAAACTTGAGCACTACATTCTTTTGCCACTAGGTTAGCAGTAGGATTTGTGATTCACTTGCCACGAGTTCTTATCTGTGTCTAAGGCATGATATCAACCATCAACCTGGGGAACAACCAACTTAGAATATAAACCAGCATACCTGAAAATACATTTCCTATGACATTATTCATAAAATCTAAGCTAAATGAACATTTGTGGAGGATCTAAGAGCAAAGAGGAACACAGCTAACACTGCAATATTCATTTGTAGTGTTAGCAGAATTCCACCACCGCACACAGTTCCACCACTCATAAGAACTTCTAAGGATTTAAGCCCGAGGTTACCCATATTTCTTCTAGAGGGAGCATATCTCATGGGAAACTTTCCTGCCAATTTGGAGGGAAGACAGAGCTGAAGTATGGCATTGCTTCAAGAAGCAGATAAAGGGTTCAGCGGTAGAATTTCTTATTAAAACCCTGGAATGCTGGTGTATATAGCTAGCGGATTAGTGGACTGAGCATCTGGTAATCTATTGCTAGAGTTAGGCCTTTATGGATTGCTGGGAGCACAACTGCAGCATAGAGGTGCTCTGCATGTCCTCCCTTTTCATAAAGCCAAAATGTTTATACAAAAATGGCAAATCACCCTGTGGGCTGATTTACTGAAGCTTACTCCTACTTAATTCTGGAAGGCCTTTTAACTTGCCTGCTGAGATGCTCTGCACCAGCTCTGACTTCCACAAGAACTTCAAGGTTAACTCCACGTGGACGATACTAAATAGATGATCGAAGCCTGGAGCATCAAACTGGAATACTAACTGTTTTTCTTCTGCCTATAGAATTGCATATTGGAGCCTTTGTGCTCATGAGTTGACCTCTCACTGCAGCTTTTCTGGAAGATGCCCTTCTTCCAGCGTGCAGAGCTGAAAAATGCTGACGTTGATTGGTCTTTATTGCTCAGGCAAGGTCTGCCTGATCCGAGCGCTGCTGCTGGCAGGCAAGCTCTTGTCTTCCAAATGGCACCAGGATGGAGTTTGTCAGGGAGTGGTAGGTGGAGCAGTACTGGAACAGCACTTTCATTTCAGATGGGATTTACTGTCTGTCCCCTGGAGACCAGCAGCTATGGGGGCTCCCTGAGAGGGCAGGACAGAGCCAGCAGCCAGGAGTATCCCACCACACCAGTTAGGGAGCAAAAGAGCTAGCCCAGCTCAAGGAGAGCTGAAAATCAGGCCCAGGAGGGGCTTTGGCCACTGCCTCACTGTCCCCTTGCAGGGCATCTGGAAGGCCCTGGCACTAGAGGAACACAGTTGTCCTATGAGCTGGTGGTCATAGGTCCCAGTGGCAAAAACTCCTGGAGAGGCATGATGTTTCCAGGCTGTGACATAAAGTACAAGAGGTATAAAACCCATGGGCCCAGTCTTTCCACTGAACAGCAGAAACAGTGGCATCCTGATCCTCAGTTCAGACTCCCTCTAAAAGTCCATTTATATTTCAAAAATTATTCTGTGTGGGCTCACATGCAGATTTTAAGTATCAAGACATTACCAGTCCGACTCTAGACTTCTTGGGAACTCCTCTGTGGTCTTTGATATTAATCAGAACATGCTTTGTTTTGGGCTAAGATACAAAATCAGTAATGAAGACAATTTCTCTCTAAAAATAATTTCTTTCAAATTCTTTCTTTCCTTCTTTCTAGGATCTTTGTAAATTTGAATGTTCCAAGGAAAAAAAAAAGTGCTTTTGAATCCTCAACCTCCTTTTGGTTTCTTGAATAATTTCTCAGAAATATAATAAGCAGAAAAGGAACAAGGAATATTTTCTAAGGCTTTAAGCTTTCAGAAGCATAACTTGCATTAACATGTCCTGCCCTCGCAAAAAGATTGGAACATAAATTGCTGCCTTTGGCTTCAATGCAGGATAAAATTAAATCGGTGAAGACAAGAGAGAACCAACTCTGTGTTCTAATAACCACATGCAATAGCCCACAAAACCTAGTAGTAAGGAAGAGGAAAAGTTGGACTGCTGTCTAATGAGTGTATGTACAGGCCTTGAGTACAGATCAGCAACTTGAGTGTCCTAAATGCAGACAAGATTCCAAATACTGTGGCATATGGCAACAGAACTCTTCAGCAGAAACTACACTAGTTTGCAGTCTGTGAGAGTACATACTTACACAAAGTTCATAATTTACTGTAATATTACCACACATCGGTCAGGGCAATCTCAAACACACATACAGGCTGGGTGGAGAATGAGGTAGAGGTGTTGAAGACCAGGCTGGACTGGGTTCTGAGCAGCCTGGTCTAGTAGATAGTGCCCTGCTCACAGCAGAAGTGTTGGAGCTTGATGATTTTTAACCCAAACCATTCTACGTTTCTGTGATTGTGGCACATGGGACATTGGCTCAGTTACAGGATAAACACAGTCCTCCAGAGTCAATTTCTTCTAAATGGAGATGAGAAATTATATTAGAAGGAAAATTATGTTACAGGCAAGATTTAGCAACTCTGCTTATATGTAAGTGAATTCTGACGACTTGTATAAATGTGAGCTCTCTGCATATTGCACTGCAGAGCTTTAAATGGTCTTGCACTGTGACCCAAAAATGGTGTTCAGACACCTTGATTCTTTGCATCTGTTATGCATTTAGTTTTCAAGGATCTGCAGGAAAATAAAAATGTCAGTTTTTATCTTGTGCACCATATGGTTCAGGCATTTTAGATCTGGCAGCTTAATCTCACAGATCTGGCAGTTTTAGTCTCACTGTGTTGTTTTTCATTTTTTAAAACAAAACACTCCCTTTTAATACATAGCACAATGCTAAATGAAAACCCCCACGTCGTATGTATCTAGTATGGTCTCACTCATAAATGTTGTTACAGTGGTGTGTGTGCTGGAGGACTTCTGGGTTCTTGGACAGAAGACAGCCATAATTCATACATGGAGATCATAACATCAGGGATACATCTCAACACAGTCTTATATCATTCCTCTCAGCCAACAGCATCACCTCTTTAAATGTAAATTCTTGGGAGCTCAGTTGCTTTTGTATTATTCATTCAGACACAGCTTTGCACAACAGGACACTGATCGACACAGGGTGCCATGAAAGCAGAAATTACAATGATTCTAGACTTTCAGCTTCAGGGTCTTTCCCTTAGATATTGCACATTCCACTAAGGTACAGCTTTGCCATTTAGGATATTAGTTGATGTGAAAGGATGTGTATTCATCTGAGACAGATCCAGCTGGGAAGGCTTTGTTGTGACTGAAACTGTAAGCTCTATAGACTAGAAAGGTGGAGATGTTTGCTTAGATACAATTTCTTGTCTTCATATTATTACACAGTTATGTTACAGAGACCACTTTTCTCTGACTTGCAGCAGTAACAAAGACCAGAAGAACTTACTCTTTCTGTGTCTCTTCATTATAAGCCAATAGGAAAATGCAAATACAAAATTGTAGTCTTCTGCTGCTTGTTAGCTGATGTAGTAAACTCACTGCCTTTGTAGTATGACTTATTATTGCTAGGGTTGGCTTCGTAGTACTTATAGGCATCTTAAATACAAAATTCTGTTTATGGTAGCTGTATAACAAATTTACAATCCATCATGTTTTGGACAGTTTAATATGGAATTTGTTTTCAATGTAGTTATTATCATCACTCACAATTACATCATTTGCATTTTATAAAACAGGAAATAAAATTACTTTTAAGTCTAAAAACTCAGTAGGAAAAATGTGGGAATGAAGCAATCTAAATTATATTGACCAGGGTATTTACATGCAAGCGGAGAGTCAGAATATCATCTTTAAAAAGTAAGAATTATTCTACAATGTGATCTTCAGTCCATCTTATCCATCTTTCCATTTCTCAATCTGACCAGCACTGGATGCTTCAGAAGAATGTATAAGAGTGTTACAGAAGTGGCAGTAGAATTAAAGTCCTTTACAGCTGTATTCATCTAAGTTCTAATAGCTAAAATTCAGCTTAACTTCTAGAGTTTCTGTCTAACAAACCTGTTCCTTTCTAAGTGCCTACATCTGCAATAACTCTAAATTTTGAGACTGTAATAACCTATTTTCTTTTTACACTTGCTAGATTATTGCCCTTGATTACTTGCTGGGATGATGAATTCCATGGGCTCAATATGCTGCACCTCTGGAAACCTACTGCCTTTATCAGTTAGGAATTTTAAAACTTCTTGTAAAATTGAATAGCTCAAGTTTTGCTAGTTAAATCATATATTCTTGAATCCTGATTTAATTTACTTCACTGACCACTTTAAACATGCATGCACTAAAACAGCACCTCTTATTTATTCCCTTTCTATAATAAGATGTGTTTTCTACATCTGCTAGAAAAAGCACCCCTCTTTCATGTTTTACTCACTTGCATTGTTAACACCTGACCAAGACTATGGTAGAAAACGGTGAAACTACTGTTACACACAGGTAAAGGTAAACCACTATACACCTCTGTGCTATTGTTTTCCATACTGATCAGCATACACTCTTCTCTTGGAAAGAGATCTTGATTTTCCTTTGTATTTTGTTGCATGTTGGCTATTTTGCAATAGGTTCATATTGCATTGGCCATGCAGATGCTCTATTCCTTCACTCACAACCCTAAAGAACTCAATAAAATATGGAAGTCAAATGTTTTCCTCCACTGAACAACAGATGATGCACTTATTTGGATTAGATGTTGTCTGCCACCTGCCTGCTGCAGAGGGAAGGTGATGGACTCTCAGTATGAGAATCTGAGCCTTGGTTGAGAGTTTCAGTTTAAAGATGGACCAGGGCTCAACACAGCAAATAATTTCAGGGAAGCAGAAGTGGTGTCCTACTCTGCTTGCCAATATATTTTTGGCCTTAGAAAACAAAACGGAGAGCTTGCTTTCTGAGGAGTTTCAAAAACTTCCGCTACCTTCCAGTCCTTCTGAAGTCACTCTGACTTGAAAAGCTGGTAAGGTCTGACAGTTCTGTCCATAGAAACATGGTGCCTCTTTTCTTCATGGTGTGGAAGAAGGCACCATGTCATTACACTTCTGCAGTAACTTGGCTCTCTTTCTTCTGCAAAATAATAATATGTACTTATGTTCCATTACAAAGCAGATCTTTGAGACAATTCCTACAAAGCAAAGGGTCTAAGCCTGTGTTTAACTCTTAATGTCTTTTCTTGCCTCATTTTTAAATTGTGAACTCTATAAAGCTTTTCAAAATGCATATTGAAAAAGAAATCAAAGAGCTGCACAGACCTTTGTTTTAGTTTAAAAGCTTCATCAATCTGTCACCTTGGGATTTCATGTCCATCAGTCTTATCCCTGGAACATGTTATGTTCAGAACAATCAATGAAGTGTCCTTTCTATAACAGAGTAATAGCTTCTAGAAATCTGAGGCCACTATTATAGACAGTGGTTGCTACAAACTAATAGAAACTAAATGGAATGGGAACAACAAGCCCATGAGAACCCATATGAAAAGGACAAAACAATTTTAAAAATCTCTTTTCAGGCAAAAAGTAGAAATTAAATAGTGCAAGTAATAGAAAACTCACAGTAGTTGCAGGGTGACAGAAAAACATACAATTGAAAGAAATCATGAAATACAGACACTCAAAAGAATGGTATGCACACTTCTTGCAAGTGCTCATTTTTTACAATTTAGGATTTTTTGGTCACTGGCAAATGAATCAGATTTACAATGCAATCCAACAAAAAGTCATCACAGACACCTCTTAGGATGGTGAAATTTAAATTCAAAAAAACCCCAGTGACCTAAAAAAGCAGAAAATAATACTGCTGCTTCTTTAGCATACTCGTTTTTTCAGTATAAACATTATATTAAACTTTGTGCTTATGAACCACATTGAACTTAATTGCAACTGAAGTCACCCTTACCTACTAAGGAAATGGGGTGAGTTTTTTCCCATACAAATATATCTCAGACCTGCTCTAGAAGCAGAACTGCTATAAGTGAGACAAGCTAGTGATGAAAGATAATCAATCCTTACAATTTATGCTACTTGCTATCGGTACAAATTACACGTAGCTCAACAGTCAGTAATCCTAAAAAAGCACTGCAAATAACCAGAAGCATACCAGAATACTTTTAGTCTTTCCTTTTTTAACAGTGAATGCAACTAGCATTCAATTTGCAGGAGGGAGGCAGTCACAGTTTGGGACTTGGCTTTTTATCAGTGATCAAGCGATGATGATGAGGACGAAATGAATGAGTGATCTAACAAGAGAGGTGTTGTCCCTATTGATTGTGCACTTCTGCAGTAACAGAAAAAAGTTCCTACCAACACACGTAGTATTTAGAAGCCTGGTTGCTGTTCAACATCAAATTATATTTTTAATTATATTTTTAATAGGCATCTGAGCCTCAGAAGTTTAATTTCTATCAAAAATCAAACCATGATTGGCCACCTAAATCCCACCAGTGCCCTTGGAGAATCTCCTTTGGAGTCTAAAAATGGCAATTTTACGCTTAGAATATTGCCTATAAATTGCAGAGAATTACACAGCGATGCACTTATTTCATCTCTTATGCCTTATCAACTAATAATATTACTTCACAGGTTTTTAGCTAGGATTCCTTGTTACAGAGAAGCTGTAATACGGGAATTCCCTTTGGTTTTCATTAATTCAATACAATTCTGAGACTCGCAGATTCAGCAAGATTTCATATTGTAATTTAACTGGCCTTGCCGGTCAAGAGCATTGATTTGATCCACTTGGATGAAGACGAGAACACCTCAAGAGCATGTTTTGTGTTTGGAGGTCGCTGACCTCCAGTCAAAGGCTAGAGTGCAAGCAGGCATTATTCCTGTCATGTCTGGGGGGAAAAAAAGACAGTTGACCAATATGCATGAAATGGTCTCTCTCACTGTGTTGTTTTCATTAGGAGATGTCACAGAGTTCGTAAAAGTACTTATAAACACTCTGAAGCAGTGTAACAGGTAGACTGTGCAATAATACAGAAAAATAGCAGTATGCAAAATAAAAATTAATTTCAAGCTGTGAAAAGCCTGACAAGTGTTTTCACCTGGTAAAGACAGCACCTTGAGACCTCTTGATACCTCAAAATATGAATAATTGTATCAGGTGTAGTTGGCTCTGTATAAACCCCATATCAAGTTCTTTCATACTTCAGAAGAGTGATATTCTTCTAAACAGTAAACCAGTAGATATTGAACCTGATTTGCTGACTCTTTCCTTATTTTCTGCGGAAGGTAGAGCTGTAAATAATATTAGTTTGCTTAATCCTTTTTTATTGCAATGACTTCAATACATTTGCCTAACACTGAATCAGAGCAGAGGAAGGATATCAATCTTAGAACATGTCCAGAAGAGGGTTAGTAAGATGTTTAGATGACTGGAGCACCTCTCCTACAAGGGAAGATTGAGAGAGCTGGAGGTTTTCACCCTGGAGAAGGCTCCAGGGGACCCCCACTGCAGTCTTCAGCAGTTAAGTGGAGTTTATTAAAAAAGAGGTAGAGCAACTTTATACACAGGCAGATAAGGATGGGACAAGGTGGGACAGTTTTAAACTAAAAGAGCAGACATTAGAATAGATATTAGGAAAAAATTAGTTTTTGTGAGGGTGATTGAGTCACTGGAGCAGGTTGTCCAGAAAAATTGTGGGTGTTCCATCCCTGGCAATGTTTAAGGCCAGGGTGGATGGGTGTGGTATTCACATTCTCTGAACAGAGAGAGACATGATTCTCTCTCCCAGGATTTTTCCTGGGAAGTTATGAGATGCAGTGAGAAAGCTCAGAGGAAGAAGAAAATTCTTATCTCTATTCGCTGCTCCTGTTGTTTAGCACATGTGGAATGTGTTATGGAGATTGTTTACCAAAGAGTGATTTGTTAATTGGACACTGGTGATGGTTGTTTGGATTGATTGGCCAATTGGATCAAAGCTGTGTCGTGACTGTCTCCAGACAGTCATGGGTTTTTCTTTGGTATCTTTTTAGTATGATATAGTTCTAGTATAGTATAGTATTAATGTAATATAATTTAGCTTGATAAAAGCAATTTATTCAGCCTTCTGCAACATGGAGTCAGAGCACGTTATTCCCCACGCAGGGGGGTCACACCGCTTTGATGGATGGGACCTTGAACAACCCAGTCTAGTGGAAGAGGTCCATGCCTATGGCATGCAGGTTGGAACTAGATGATCCATCCAGTTCAAAGAATTCCACAATTCTATATCTCTATACTGGAAGTATAAGTGTGACAGAAGAATTTCCAAGCCAGTTTTAATCTACAGAGACCAACACAGCAGCTGGAATACAGGCCTATCAGGGATCCTGAACATATTTTTCATTTCTAGCATGGGCTCAGGTTTTGGCTGTCATGTTTTGACACATTTTCTTCCCATCAGAAAACCCAGTGTGAACATTGTGTAAAGCAAAAATACATCATCTTCTAAAGGTTCCACTTATCAAACTCAAGAATTGTTAATAATCAGCACCAAGACAATCAAAGTTCAATCCCAGTCTTTTTCAGTAGCAGGTTAAACCTACTGCCTACATCTTGGTCATCTATAGATTATTTTTAGAGTACCACAGAAATGAATCCTTCATTTCTACCATGCATCTAATTGATACTCACCTTCCAAGTTTGCTATTTCTGGCAAGTTTTGAAAGAAGGGCTTGCTCTTGTTAACCCTGGGAGCTAACTGCTGTCACTGTTTACCTGAACTCTCAGATGAGGAAAGTGTTCAGCCTTCCATCTAAAAGAACTGTGTGCCCACAACTCTGGGATTTTAACTTCACCAACAGAGCTTTAGAGAAAATGTTGGCATGCTTGGCAATGGCCTTAGCAATAAATACCTCAGGCCTCCCCTTTTGGAAATAGATTTTTCTCCTTCTTTTATCAGAAAAATCACTATATAAAAATACCATATTTTGGGATATTTTAGTTATGTGTTTATGGCATCAAGACTGTGAAATGCATGGGATTTACAAATGCACATGCAACTATGCTTAGGACTACCAACCAAGAGAATGGGCTACACAACACCAGTGGAACTTGACTATAATGTTCTCCCATACGGATTTAAGAAGCTTTCTTAACAAAAGTGCATCTCTTTTTTTTTTTTTTTTT
>VXBC01004518.1:385282-401195 GCA_013399945.1 Ploceus nigricollis
GTTTAGGTGTCACCTAAGAAAAGTACATTAGAAACATCTGAAAAGGCAGCCTGAGGATAACTGTCTTTATGTGCAAATGGAAAATTTCCAAAACTCAAAATATGAAGGTATCTTGTACACCCAGGCTAAGCTGTGTATACTTCTCTATGCAGAACAGAAGCAAAGGAACAACAGGATTCAAAAAAAATGAGCAGGATAAAAGCAAAGGAAGAGGGTTTTGGTTTTGAGTGTATTCTGTAGAGTACAAGAATGAAACTGGCTGGCCTCAGCTGTTTCAACAAAACTTATTTCCATATGGTAAAATAATATATTGCAGAAATCTCAANAGGAGACATTAGGCACACACAGTTCATTCTCTTCTAATTCACACTGGGGGAATACAGCATTAATAATAGAGAGGCTCTCTGTACCTGCAAACTAACTCCTACTTGTTACAGAAGTGTATAGATTAGGCCCCCAGCTGGTTCAAATCACAGCCTCTATTGGAGCTGCATCAATCTGCAGTCATCAAGAGTCAAACCCGCCTGTTTTCTAAGTGGTAAAATTACAAGCCAGTCAAATCCAGTTGTTTTGCCATTAATCACATTGGAGCAACANTGTACCATTGCTTTTATTGGTTAGGAACAATAAAAAACCTTGTCCCATAGTTTTCCTCTGGGGAAAAAAACAAAAAAAACCCAAACAAACAAAAAAAACAACCAAAAAAAAAAAATCAAACTTAAGAGGAAATTACAGCTCTGTAATTTTCACACTAATGCAGCAGAGGCCCTCATCACCACTATGTCTAGCTGAGGTTTATAGGCTACTGTTACAAATTTAAAGAAAAACACAGAGAAGGCCTCCATTGGGAGAAGCCATTTAGTGAACTGTCAGTTTTAAAACTGAGTAAATTTTTTTTTCCCTTCAGCTATTAAAAAAAAAAAAATCTTTTATTGTCCAATTTTTAGATCTCAAGAGCTAGAAGAGTAGGAGACATTAGGCACACACAGTTCATTCTCTTCTAATTCACACTGGGGGAATACAGCATTAATAATAGAGAGGCTCTCTGTACCTGCAAACTAACTCCTACTTGTTACAGAAGTGTATAGATTAGGCCCCCAGCTGGTTCAAATCACAGCCTCTATTGGAGCTGCATCAATCTGCAGTCATCAAGAGTCAAACCCGCCTGTTTTCTAAGTGGTAAAATTACAAGCCAGTCAAATCCAGTTGTTTTGCCATTAATCACATTGGAGCAACATTTTTCCCATGCTTGAGAAATTGTCAGGAGCTATTGCGTGGTTTAACCCCAGCTGGAAATTAAACCCTATGCTCAAGTCCCTCCAGCCCCTCAGGTGAGAGAGACAAAAGGCATATATCCCAAGCTGAGGCAAAAATACTGGAAACATCAATGAGATAAGNACTTAAGAGGAAATTACAGCTCTGTAATTTTCACACTAATGCAGCAGAGGCCCTCATCACCACTATGTCTAGCTGAGGTTTATAGGCTACTGTTACAAATTTAAAGAAAAACACAGAGAAGGCCTCCATTGGGAGAAGCCATTTAGTGAACTGTCAGTTTTAAAACTGAGTAAATTTTTTTTTCCCTTCAGCTATTAAAAAAAAAAAAATCTTTTATTGTCCAATTTTTAGATCTCAAGAGCTAGAAGAGTAGGAGACATTAGGCACACACAGTTCATTCTCTTCTAATTCACACTGGGGGAATACAGCATTAATAATAGAGAGGCTCTCTGTACCTGCAAACTAACTCCTACTTGTTACAGAAGTGTATAGATTAGGCCCCCAGCTGGTTCAAATCACAGCCTCTATTGGAGCTGCATCAATCTGCAGTCATCAAGAGTCAAACCCGCCTGTTTTCTAAGTGGTAAAATTACAAGCCAGTCAAATCCAGTTGTTTTGCCATTAATCACATTGGAGCAACATTTTTCCCATGCTTGAGAAATTGTCAGGAGCTATTGGGTGGTTTAACCCCAGCTGGAAATTAAACCCTATGCTCAAGTCCCTCCAGCCCCTCAGGTGAGAGAGACAAAAGGCATATATCCCAAGCTGAGGCAAAAATACTGGAAACATCAATGAGATAAGAAAACGCACAGTAACAGCAACAATATTAATGACTGTAGTGTATAAAAGAGGGTGATTATATGAAAAATGCTTGCTGAGTCCAACCTGATGTGATGTGACTGCTGTCAGAGCCACCCTGCTGCTCCATTAGCCACTTGCTCCCTCAGAAAAGGAACAAAATGGCAATGACCTCTCTGCCTGGCACCTTTTTTTTTCCAGCTGATGCTACAACCCACTTCTTCCCAAAAGGCAGAATCCCCCAGTTTCACCCCAGCAAGGACATGAGATAATATAGAGTAACAATCCAGACATGGCACCAGCCTTCACTCCCTCTCAGCTACTGTGGAAAATTAACCTTGTCCTTGGCTGATACTAGGATTCCTATCCAAATCACAAATACTTTTATAGCATGAGAGAATATATTTTAAAATAAATTCCATGTATTTGATGTTACTTTGATGTTTTCTGCATATTAATGACTCTGTAAGAGAAATTAATATATGTTTTCAATAATATTCAGTGTTTTTTCCCCACTGGTAGCTAATTGCCTCTTGGTGATGATGTGTTGAATATATGCAGATTACTTCACAAATTAAGACTGTGCCAAAATAATTCTTCACTTAAAACATTAACTTTCTATGTTTTCTTTAAAATATTTTACTATCCTACCATTTCCCTATTGATTCAAAGGTAGTAAAAAATAACCATAATATTGCTTTGATTGATGTATGATGTTTAATTTCTAATGTGGTTATTAAGGAAATACTTTGTAAAGAGCTTGCATTATGTATTTGAAAGACAAATTAAATCATAATTAATGTACACTTGCAGTCCAAACTTAGAAATCCTCTTATTCTTCCCTGAGATACAAGGACATTTCAGGATTGGTGAGCTGAATGACCAGCATTAGTCCATTAGTAAGTTACCCTTGAATTAATGAAACTGGGCACAGATAAAATTTCAAGAAAAACAGCACCACGTTGCGTGAAACAGATCTGGAAACATTATAGCCTTTCACTGACCCCTAGATTTTCATCCATTCCAGTCTAAGCATAAGTGAATTTGCAAGCTTGTATGTTTTCACTAGGTGCAATTCCAGAACATCTTAATATTCAAAGTCCACCTCCCGCTGACCTTTGCCTGTCAGAGGCAATACCATATTCAGACTACTACCTCAAAAGCTTCCAAAATCAAAGTATGAAATCTTTGCCAGAGAAGAGAAGAGTAAACTATTTAGCCAGCACCTTATCTTCACAGAGCATTTGGAGCACTGATGAGCTTCTTTTCTCATTCAATCAATGTGCATTTAGTTGCCTACCTGATTTGAAGCTCTATGCTGTTTTAAATTAATCTTCTGCTGATGGTGATTGTAGCTAAATCTTTTCTGAATGGATATAACAAGGATGCCACAGATTAAAGTTGCCTTTAAGGAGATACTCTGAGGCTGGCAAAGATTAAAGACATCAGAATCACTTATTTAATTATTTTTCAGATTAGGTCTCCCCCTTTCCACTCCATTCTATGATTTACAGTACTGTGGGATGGGAAGAGAGATCAAGACTTTGTTCTGCAAGTCCAGGAAAGACTTCAGAAAGGTAGGATTTCAAAGTCTGAGTGTCTTTTACAGCTCAGTTCCATGGGCTGGAAAATCCTACGCCACGGTGTTGCAGAAGCTTCCTACATTCCACCCTTATTGTAAAGATGACCACCACTTCTCAGACAGCAGCAATGAAATCACTAGAAATTATGGGTCTGTGTAATCAAAAAAAAATGGTACTGAGCTGTGAACCTGAAAGATTCAGCAATGGGAACTAATCCAACTGCTTCAATCCACCCCACTCAAATACTGGACCCTTTGCCTAGTACAGTTTCAAAATACTGTTTTCCCTTGGCTTATTGAAGTATCTAGAAATTAGGCAAGGTGCTTTATTCCAAGCACTTTATGTAGAAGTTTCTGTGCTCTCTCTGTCTAATGAAGGTATAACAGAAATTTTTACTTCTAAAAGTAAAACACCTAGGATATTTTTGCCCTGATTCATCAAAGCCTTCATTAAAAATACAACCATTTCAATGGCATAATAATTAACATAGAGAAATTACGAATTAAGACTTCAGGGAGATCTACATGAAAAATATAGAAACATTTTCTTTCTAAAAAACAGAAGGAGATTTTTACACAGATGTTCAGTAATGAAGGGAAATTATAACAGCTGGAACGTTTTGTATAAACACAGGCTAGATTTCTATCTCTTCCCGTCTTCTTTCATTTAATTCAGCTACACCTATCCATGTTTTATATTAACCTCCTAAATGAAGAGGGTTTTGTCATATGTGATTTTTAAAGCATTACGTTAAGGTCTTGCTTTATGGATTACAGGCTATTCATATCCTGTTAGCATTCTTAGATCAAATTAAACTGATATTATGGAATGTAAAGTGATATATCTGCAAAGACACAAGTATAATTAATCTGTACCTTGTGATGATAGACAGTTGGGATTTCTGTGCAAGCAGAGGCTTGATATTTCTCTCACACAAGTTCTACATTGCTAATCCAGTTTCAGTAGCTTTTCCTAGTGTTCATTTACAGAAGTAATATGACAGTGAGGGATGTTTTCCCTCTTCAATACATAAGAAAATGGAATACTCTTTCCAAGATAGCAGTACTAAAACAGTTAAATGAGAAGTTCCTGAAATTATATCCATTTTAAAGATTAGGTGGCTGTTCCTATTAGTGGTTGTTCATACCTCTGTCACTTTTGAGCTTTTGAACCTCTACAACTGGGGAAAATGAGGGGCAGGAAAATTCACAAAAAAAATATTAAAATCTGAAAATATTTTGCCTCTTTTTAAAAATTTGCCTCATCCTAAACCTAGCATTATTGCCATCCACAGATATATGGTGATAAAAGTTCAGAGATGCTGGATTCCTTCAGGAACTTCCATGGATTTTGTCTGCCTCACATAAATCCATAATATATATTGAAGCCATGTATTTATTGATGCCAAGTGACAGCTCTACAGCTATATTAGTGTAGTTCAGCACCAGAGATCTTCACTACTCCTCATTTCTCATTATAATTCCTCTCCCATTTCAGACAACACAGGCTGGTGCTGGTTTCTTATGAAGCAAATAATTCTCCATGTTTTGCGTTCTACATGGTAAGCATTTGGTCCTCCATGCTATGCAAGTAATATACAGTCCTTGGTCTGAATTAGTGTGCTTCAAATCTTTTCAGAGGCCCAAAATAAGTGAAGTGGACCTACCAGTTTGTTTCTTTGTTTTAGCACCTAGTTTACTAAGTCCAACTAATAACTGCTAATGAGAATAAACTCAGGACTTTATTTGCTTCTGCAAGACTTCAACAGGTACCAACATGCCCATTAACTCCCAAGATATACTATGACTGATTGAATGTAGAAACTAGAATTTCAAAATTCATTAAGAATATTGTTGAGAATTTCTTTACTCTCATGTTGGTACCCGATTTGTGAGCATGCTTTAGAGGTGGAAGTGTATATGGTGAGCAACAAGCAATGTGATACCTAAAAAAGTAATCAGAATTCATCTCCTACATGGCTTTATGGATTTTGTGGATTTCATGGATTTATGTAAGGCAGAAAAAAGCTATGTAAGTTCCTGAAGGAATACAGCATCATCAAAATTTTATCACAGCTAAGATATGACCCAAGGGTTAAATGGTCAATTATATGCTTGCAACAGCCCACTGGGCAATCTTCCAGTCAGATATCCAGTCACCATTGCTGAAGCTCAGTGAAATTTACACCATGTCCACAGAATGTAAAATGACTGCAAGAAATCTCATATCTCAAGGTGACAAAAACAGACTATCTGATCAGGACTGCCCGTAGTTTTCTCTGAAAAACCACATCTTATTTATGTTATCCAAACTTGCAGGTGTATTCTATCTTTGCTTGATAAAAACTTGATATAAATAATTGCTTTATGAATGGTTTATGAATTAGTGAATGGAACCCCTTGGGAACCTGCCCTCAACAGAGCTGACAAATCTTTAAGGACTTTTTCCTTGGAGTAAAAAAGCCCTCTTTCCCATGCATAAGAAATTAGGCAAGGAGGGCAGGGGACAGGCATGGGTCAGAAAGACCCTCCTAATCAAATTATAAGAAAGAAATGCATATGCAGTGGAATCATGTATGCTGGGAATAATACAGGGATGATGCCTGCATGTATACAGACTGGATCACATAATGTACAGCCGGAGCTGGATTTGGCAGTGAGTGTGAAAAAAATTATTAGGAAGGGCTTCTACAAGTACATTGGCCTGAAAAGGATGATCAAATAAAATATACCCTCCCTAGAAAATAAGATAGGAGAGATAGTGACAACTGACATGAACGCTATGCATGGGACAATTTCCCCTCCACCAGCTGCTGGGAGCCTGGGGACCCCCCATGAATGCTCTGTCCAGCCCCCAGGGGAGCCAGGCCAGGCATGCAGGGAACTTTACTGCTCCAGTTCCAACATCAGGTCAATGCAGATGAAAAAAACTCACTGTAAACTCAAAAACATTTTTCCCTAGTTTTCAATAATCTCTTTTCCCCTCATCTCTCAAGCCCCTGAGTCTTTAGACAGGACTGGAGAGGGATGAAGTCCCTCCCATTGCTGAAGATCAGGTTCAAATCTGCAAGCCTGGAGAATTTTTTCAATAAGGGTGCTTATAAGGAAGACAGAGAGACAATTTTTACTGAGGCCTGCTTATAAAGACAGGTCAAGGAGAAATAACTTTAAGATGAAGGAGGTGGGTTTAGATTAGATATAAGGAAGAAATTTTTTTTTTATGATGAATGTGGTGAGACACTGGAACAGGTTGCCCAGAGTAGTTGTGGATATCTCATCCCTGGAAATGTTCAAGATCATGCTGTATGAGGCTTTGAAAAACATGTTTTAGTGAAATATGTTGAGGTTGGATTGCATGATCTTTAAAGGTCCCTTCCAACCCAAACCATTCTATGATCCTACATTACTATGAACTTTTATCCTTATAGCAACATTGAATTTTGTATATGGTTAATATAGCAAATAGGGACAGTCAATATCCTGTTTAGGGTCATTATGAAATTACTAGGGGAGGCAAATGAAAAATTAGCTCCCTTGCAGCACAGTTGGTCATTCTGGAGATGGTCCAGCAATGAGGTTGTGTTCTTATGTGTTCTCCCAGCTCTTAAATCAGGATTACAAATTTAGCTGAAGTGAGTAAACCACCTTAGGTGACTGGTTTCCTCCTTTTTCCTTACTCCAGTTACCTGCTTTCTGGTTTTCTTCCAAGACTACCCCATGTGCTTTTCCAGTACAAGCAACTGTGGAGCAAATCAGAGCAGGGAACAAACCTGGTAGAAAAAAAAACCCTCTTATTTAAATAGATTTTTTTTTTTTTTTTGCCACACAGCCAGACACAACTACAAAGGTGGTAACATTTGGTCAGAGAAACACTTAACTACATAACCTGTCAGTAAGTTCTCAAAAAACTGCTGCAGGTCTTTCAATGGGAGCCTGCATTTGACCATCTTCTTACTGGAAATCCTGATGTTATTGCCACAGAAAGCAAAACACTTGATGTAGTATTCACATATACTAGAAAGGAAGTGTGTAATTACTGTGTATTTCTTATCTATTATGAATGAAAGCAACCAGAGAGAGCCTGTATTATACAGACCTACACAAAGAAAGGGACTGTTTAGAAAATCCATTGTGTTTTGCAGCAGTAGCTTGTTCTCTGCTTAACTCATTTCCTAGCTCCCCTCACTATGTCATAGGCAATGTATATTGTAAAGTCACATTTGCACCAGAACTGGAATCTCTACTACTCACAAAACACCAAGCACTAACAGTGAAAATGCATCTTCATTCCAACTCAGCTACTGATTTACAGAATCATAGAATCATATAGCTTGGAAAAGACCTCTAAGATTACAGAGTCGAACAGTTGTAGTGCTGCCAAATCCACCACTAAGCCATGTCCCTGAGTGCCACATCTACACATATTTTAAATACCTGAAGAAATGGTGACTCAACCATGTCCCTGGGCAGCCTGTTCAAAAACTCTCCAATTCTTTCCTTGAAGAAATATTTCCTAATATCCAATCTAAACCTCCCCTGGAACATGGCAAAAGGCCATTTCCTCTGATTCTAACTCATCAAAGGTTATACCTGTCTAAAACATGAACAGCCACTTTCTCCAGAAGAATGCTGCTAAAGGTGTCCTGTTTCTGCCCAGGACATGGTTAATTTTTGCAGTAGCCAGGAGGGAGGTGATTCTATACTACCTCATATCATTGTCAGGAGTGGGGACAAAAGACATTTTTCTGGGGAGAAGGGGTTCCTTCTGGTCAGGAAAACAGTGGGGGAAGCCATCTGATAATTGGTTACTGTTGCAGGCTTTCCATGTGAATCTTTTATTTTCTCATACATTTTGTCATCAATATTGTTAATGTTACTGTTTGTTTTCTTATCACATTGCTGTTTCCAGTAAGTTCCTCTAATGTCAACCCATGATCTCTGCCTTTGGTGCTTCCAGCTGGAGGGGTGGGCAGGAAGGGGAAGCGGTGTGTGGTTTTAGCAGGAATACTAAACTGGAGAATAGCATTCCCATGACAAAAGACTTTGATAAGGTCCAGGCAGACAGCGTCCACAACCTTTTACACATCCACTGAGCAGGTCACTTGTCATAAAAGAAGACCAGGTTGGTCAAGCAGGACCTGCCTTTCACAAACCCCTGCTCAGAGGGCTGAGTACCCTGAGGATAACTGGTCTGACTATTAACTAATGATACAAAGAAGGCACTAAGTACCCCAGTCTTTTCCTCATTCTTTACTGCAATGTTTCCCCCAGCATCCAATAAAGGATTGAGATTCCCCGTGGTGCTTCTTTCATTCTAATGTATTTGTAAAAACGTTTTTTGTAATCTCTTACAGCAGTGGCCAAATCAATTTCTAGCTGGGCTTTTACCTTCTAACTTGCTCCCTGTATAACCTAACAATATCCTTATAGTTCTCCTGGGTTCCTGTCCCTTCTTCCAAAGCTAGTAAATCCTCTTTTTTCCCCTGAGTTCCTATGAATGTTCCCTATTCTTTCAAGACAGTTTTCTTCTCCACCATCTCATCTTTCAGTACATGGGGACAAGTGTGCTCTTGTGCCTGTAAGATCTTCTTTTTGAAGAATGTCCAGTCTTCCTGGAACCCTTTGTTATTAAGAACTGCCTCCCAAGGGATTCTTTCAACCACCATACTGAACAGGCCAAAGTGTGCCCTCCAGAAGTCCAAGGCAGTGGCTTTGCTGACCTCTCTCCTTCTCTGAGAATCAAAACCTATCATTTTGGGTTGCTGGCCTAAGCTGGCCACCACATCACCCACCAGTATAACAACAACAGCAGGTCTAGTAGAGCACCTTACCTGGCTGGCTCCCTCACAAGCTGCATCAGAAAGTTATCTTCCACACACTCCAGGAAACTCCTAGTCTGCTTCCTCTCTGATCTGTTGTTTCTGCCTGTTTCTGGCAGATATCTGGTGAGTTGAAGTCCCCCACAAGAATAAGGCCAACAACCACAAGACTTCTCCCACCTCTTTACAGAATATTTCATCTACCTCTTCATTCTGGCTGGATGATGTCTAACAGACTCCCACTAGGATATCTGCTTTGTTGGCCTTCCCCCTGATCTTTAACCATAGACCTTACTGCTACTATCATTAAGCTCTAGAATATCAAAACACTCCCTGACAAACAGAGCTACCCTACCAAATCTCAATCATTGTCTATCCCTTCTGAAGCATTACTGCAGCACTTCAGTTGTACAAGTTAACCTACCCTGTTTCCATGATGGCAACTATGTCTTTGTGACTCTAAGTCTATGTGACTTCCTCCTGTTTGCTGTCCGTGCTGTGTGCATTGGTGTACATGCACTTCAGTAGAGTTATCAGTCCTGTCACTTTGGAGAGGGGAGAAGCCCTAACTCCTATGTGAATATAAAGTTAAATCTATGCCACCTTGATCTGGTCTTTCTGTATCAGCTATCAGGATACAGCAAAGAACACCACAGGAAAAGGTAACAAATTATTTTTCTTAAGGTAACATTTTTATATTTTTCTTTTTTCTAGCAGGGTAAAGTTTCTGACATAGTCAGGATTCTCTCAGACACCAGTGAGTTACAGGAATCTAGAAACTCAGTCAGTTTCTCAATTTGGTTAGAAGAATATGGTGCTGTGTTCTCTGAGCTTGCAAGTGTTTTTACTTGGATGTTTTATGTTCTGCTCTCCTGAGCCTCCATAAATAAGACTCTAGAAGCCCATTTACTTCATTTGAGTCATTTTAACAGAATATTGAACAAAGCATTATCTCCTCAAAGAGAACTGTTACATAATATATTTATGGATTTAAAAACTGATACGTGCTCAGAATTGTATGGATTTATGTGCTTGAGAAAGACCTAATGGATGTAATTTATAGTAAGTATGTGAGATTGATACCCTTGTTTATTGGTGGCAATAATCTATTAATATTTGAAATACAGTTCTATTCCTATTATTTATACATACTTTAGAACATAATTCATCTTATTTCTGTGATGGTTTATCAGTAACCTCTCCACATTTCTACTAATTACATTTTTACAGTGACATATTTTAAGGCTATACTGTATTTGTCTCCAACTTTGAAATTCATGGGCAACCTTAAATTCAGAACTTTAATACAGTGTTTTAATGTTTCTTAAGAGAGGAGAGCAGATGTAGGTATGGAAAACCTCCAATTCAAAAAGAGGAAATAAATATGAAGCAAGGAATCAAAGGATTTTAAAGTCATGTCAGACTCTTCATGGGGAGTGGGGGGAGGAGTAAAAGAGTACAATATACATTCTAGCTGCAAGTATGTCTTTAAGACAAGATACCTGCACCATTTTTTTTCATCTTGCTTAGCTCAAAGTGCATAACACTAGTATAAAATCAGAACTCCTTGTTGGGATATCTGTCTTACAGACATGCTTACACAGGATTTATAGCCAGAATCTAGGGTGAATGCATCCATATCTGAATCCATTCAGACATGAAAATGAAGCTAGAAAAGGTATATTAACTCTTCTGTTTGACCTAAAATTTTGTAAGACATTATTGGTTCTGTTTCTGAACTTGACCAGGATTGTCTACCTGCCACAAAAGCATACAAGAAAGAGTTCTTTGATAAGTACTGTCCAGTTGAATGCTGCAAGTACATTTCTTACACACAGACTTTGACCAAAGTTTGTTCACTGCTTTCTCTCAAAATGCAGCCAAAAGAGCACCTCATTTTTGTAATAAACCAGCAAATAAAGCAGTCACATAGGTAGCAGAGAATCAGTTTGTAAGCCTCCTCTGATGGGATTCAAGCCATGAAAACACCCAACTGACCCTGTTATACATCACCAGAAAAGATATAGAGAAAATTAAGAATATGAACTGACATCCCTTTCTCCTACCAGCTTGAACAGTAAGCTACCTCTTTTTGGTCTGAGAAATTTTATACTTTTCCCCCAATCATGATATGTGTGCAGGAGAAAAGAACTTGTTGGAGACAAGCAAAAAGTTGAGGAGCATAGTTTGAAGACCTGTACCAGCAAGCCTGTCAACATGGAGGAGTGCCTTAAGATCAAGCACTGAGGGTAGTCTAGCATATTAAGATAGCCCCTACCAACTCCTCGACCCCTCTTCAAAGGGATAAAATTTTACCACGTCCCTGCTTTCAGGTATTTCCTACTGACTTATTCAAGTTACAGATTTTCTGAGGCACAGCTCTGAAATACAGTGCCCTTACTTACTATAAAATGAGAGAAGGGCCTACAGCTCTAGGGTTTATATTTCAGTCCTGCACCACACCTTTGACTTCCAGATGTTCATATTTATTGGTTTGAATTCTCAATTTTAAGTGGCATCAGGTCAGCTCTTCATAGTACTCTCATAGAATATACCAGAAGATCACTAAACAGTCCATCCTTCAAAACCAACCTGATGTGAACAGTTATCACCTTATTTCACACTGGTTCAGCATTTAGCTCACTTACAATTTGTCTTTAATGAGGTGATAAGTCTTTCAATTAAAAACAAACACTGCAGAGAGACCTTTGCTCTTCAAAGATGTGCTACATAAAGATTTCTCTGTTTCCACACCCCAAATGCTTTCTTGCTGTAGGTTGCCACCCTTGCAGCGCAGTGTGTGTGGATGATTCCTATTTCCCTGCCAGCAAACCAGCTGCATTAATTTCAACAATTCATGTAATAGTTTGAATTAACTTAGGTTATTTTGCCTGATCTGAATTAGGAAGCATCCAGGACCAGTTTAACAAGACACAATAGTGGGAGATGGAAATTTCAAACAATCCAAGAAAGATATCCACAGGGAGTGAACAGTAACATCTTTAGCTGATGCTGCTGCACTCATAAGGGAACATCTGTCCATTATATAAAATGTAGTTTCAGAGTCAGTAATACTGGAGCTTTGAACTACTGAATTACTAGACATTACCAATTTGATTTGAATCAGGTGTAGATATATAATTGCATTTTTATCAAATAACCATAGCAAACAATCCCTGATCCAATACAAAGTTGTGGCAAATTATGTTTGTTCCAAAATAAAATTTGCCTGCAATACCACAAGCAAAATACATTAAAACCACTTTGGGAGTGGAAGGTAAACATATTACTTTGGTAGGTTTTATCATAGTAGTGCAGCTTTTTTGATCCATATACAAGTAATGCAAATCAAAATGACATCTCATGGAATCACAGTTTGAGAGAAGCTTGTTCCAGCCTGTTTTGGTTTGGGTTTTTTTTGGTTTGGTATTTTGGGGTTTTTTCTTACTTATTTTAAGAGGATTCATACTTCTTAGGTTTTGAAGAGATCCCCTTACATGGGAGCAAAGGGAATTTCATAGAACAAAAAGGGGAGAGGTGATCCCTGTGTGTCGATGAAGGTATGGAATCCATAGGAACGATTAGGGTACCGCTTATAGGAAATTCCTACGAACTGTAGGAAAACTTGCAACAACCTTGCTCGTATGAAATATTGCCTTATTTCTTAGCTAATCCCATGGTAATTAAACACAGTGAGATCACTGGGACCAGAGTCACAATGATCAGAGTTAGAAAGATCTCATAACATGGTAAAGGGCCACAGCCTCACACAATGAAATTTTTGCACATTTTTTTGATTTTTATATTCTTTTGACTCAATATTCTAAAAGCTTTCTCCTGAAGTTCAAGCCAAGTTCTATTGCTGATGTCTTTATGAGTTTCATTTTTGATTGCATATGCAAGTAACCCAGTGATTGAGCACTCCTTCAAGAACTTGTTTCTGAAATTACACTATGAAGATCAAACATTTCTACACTTCTATTATTAAAAATTATAATGCTGTATGGGGCAGATGACTGTAGAGAAGACTTAGATTTACCTTAAATATTGCTTGTCTTAACTGTTATCATTAGATTAAAATGTGCAGCTGAGAATGAGTCAAAATCAAAGCAATCAAGCCTATCGCTCTTGAAGTAGAATGGAAACAAAACCCAGATTAGAATTTTGAATGATCATTGTAAAGTTAGAAAAAAGTCTAGGATGAACATCTCTTGAACTACATATGGTTTAAAATCCTGGCCAAGTTTCAGATCAATATTCAATTACAACATTTAGACCAAACATTTAGACCATTTCAACAACATTGCAGCTCCTTTAACATCTAAGACTAAGGAAATCTATAAAACTAAATTAACCAGGCTACTAAAGGTGCCTTTAGTCAAGTGAAGTCTGTATGTGGAGAAAAGCCCTGCCCTCGCCATTTGTATAGACGTGCCGATGAACAGGTGAGTGGGTGGTTGGAAGAACACAAGTCTTCTCTGCTCATCCAGACCACTTTTTAATTGACAAGGGAGACAAAGCTTTCTGCTTTCTGGCTGCTGGTTTAGGTCATCTGTGCAAAATCTAAAGCTAAAAAAAACCCCAAACCAAAACCAAAACCCAAAACTAGAACCCAATGCACATTAAAAAAAGCCCAAAACTCAAAGCAGAATCACCACCACCAGCAACAACAATAATTTTTAAAAACGCACAAAATCACAAAAAAACAAACACACTGCTCACAAAAATTTGCAACCCAAAACCAACCCCCTATAATTTTAAATCTGTAGATTATTTTTTGTTTGTAAAACTAGGAAGGCAAAGAACTAGTTCAGGACTGATATTTGCACTGCAGATATTCTAGCCTCTGTTCTCTGAATTGTTTCTGTTTGGGTTGGTTTTTTGCTTTTTGTTCTATTGTTTGGGTGGTGTGTGTTCAATTATTTATTTCTATATTTCCTAGAGGCACTAAAGAGAATCTGGGTTTGAGTAAATTAAGTTATCCAAGACATTTAAAAACTTACGGTCATTTTTTATGAGTACGTTTTGCACTTTTAGTTTAAATTACTGGGAGCTTCATACAGTGGACATCTTTTCAAATGAAGTCATTATCCTCTGTGTACTCAAGAAGATAATGGGACACTCCCTCAAGAAGATAATGAGACACTCCCTCAAGAAGATAATGGGACCGTCCCTCCAAAAATCCCTTTTACCATAAAATTGCAATGAATTTTTCTGTTTGGGTAAAGCAGCAAATATTATTACATACTCCTGAGCACCATCTGCTGGTACCTGACTAATTCTTTATTCACTAGAGCAATTACTTTTTTTTCTCAGTGAGCAGCTTTGTGTTTCTATGATTTGGAGTCTTAAGGAGGGTGGGGGCATCAGAGCTGGGGGGAGAGTTCCTAGTTTTACTAGAAAGGGGGGAAGCTGACTAAATTGAAAAAAAGACTGTATTTCACAAAAATATTCCTGTCACCCACAGCAAATACATTACAAAGCTATCTTGGTTCTTACAGCTCATTTTTGGAATGCATCAGTACCTTGGAATACACAGTTTAGGACCTGTAACAACCCATGCAACCTAGGGCAACAGGGGCTTGGCTACATAGACTCACTTGGGAGGACAGCAAGAAAAGATTACATGAGATACCAGGGTATAAATATATAATGGGTCTTAATAAATTATGTGGGTTTGTCTCACAATGGCTATAGTCATTACAGTTCCAGTATGAAGCAATAATCCACTCTCTAGAAGCGGTGTCTTGGGAGACAAC
Organism: Ploceus nigricollis; assembly: GCA_013399945.1. NCBI lineage: Eukaryota > Metazoa > Chordata > Aves > Passeriformes > Ploceidae > Ploceus > Ploceus nigricollis. Next base: position 400,519 of record VXBC01004518.1, read on the forward strand.
AGCAACCACTGTTTCTGCATTGTCCTTCCAGTATCTCCAATATTGACTTGTCTATGGAAAACAGTTGGCTAGGAGTTTCAATGGGAAATGTCTTTTCAGATAATTTTTTTAAACTGCGCTCTGTGAAAACTGAAATATTTCATTAAAAGAGTCCAACAAAACAGGCATGGCTGCATCCTCTCTGGACTCTAACAGCCAGCTCAGGGAAAGCACTGGAACCACCATGGGCTGCAGTTGCAGGATGGTATCACATTCCTACTAGGCATCCAGAGCTGGAGAGAGCCTCAACTGTAAGTTTCAGAACAGCCAGCTTCTCCCTGGGAGACCCATAGCCAAGTCGTTAAGTTCAGAATGTGGATTCCCAAAGGAAATAATAAAAGACCTCTACAACTATACCCTAAATAAATTATTTGAATCACTGCTAACTAAAGGTCCTCAAGTTCTTCATCCCACTGAAAATGCTGGAAAATTGATTTACTTTTTCCAAAGAGAAGAGAATATTTTTTTAAATTTCCATGGAGGGGAATTTCAGTTGCCAGAGTGTTCTGAGCAAGATTACTCAGTGCATTGCTGTCTTCCTAAATCCAGCAATTGCTAGTCATTCCTTCGGGAAATGAAAAAGGGGCCAAAGCTCTCCTCTCTCTCCAAACACATACACACACAGACACACACACACA
>VXBC01004518.1:401253-420510 GCA_013399945.1 Ploceus nigricollis
AGAAAAGATTACATGAGATACCAGGGTATAAATATATAATGGGTCTTAATAAATTATGTGGGTTTGTCTCACAATGGCTATAGTCATTACAGTTCCAGTATGAAGCAATAATCCACTCTCTAGAAGCGGTGTCTTGGGAGACAACAGCAACCACTGTTTCTGCATTGTCCTTCCAGTATCTCCAATATTGACTTGTCTATGGAAAACAGTTGGCTAGGAGTTTCAATGGGAAATGTCTTTTCAGATAATTTTTTTAAACTGCGCTCTGTGAAAACTGAAATATTTCATTAAAAGAGTCCAACAAAACAGGCATGGCTGCATCCTCTCTGGACTCTAACAGCCAGCTCAGGGAAAGCACTGGAACCACCATGGGCTGCAGTTGCAGGATGGTATCACATTCCTACTAGGCATCCAGAGCTGGAGAGAGCCTCAACTGTAAGTTTCAGAACAGCCAGCTTCTCCCTGGGAGACCCATAGCCAAGTCGTTAAGTTCAGAATGTGGATTCCCAAAGGAAATAATAAAAGACCTCTACAACTATACCCTAAATAAATTATTTGAATCACTGCTAACTAAAGGTCCTCAAGTTCTTCATCCCACTGAAAATGCTGGAAAATTGATTTACTTTTTCCAAAGAGAAGAGAATATTTTTTTAAATTTCCATGGAGGGGAATTTCAGTTGCCAGAGTGTTCTGAGCAAGATTACTCAGTGCATTGCTGTCTTCCTAAATCCAGCAATTGCTAGTCATTCCTTCGGGAAATGAAAAAGGGGCCAAAGCTCTCCTCTCTCTCCAAACACATACACACACAGACACACACACACACACATATATCTTAATATCTCCTGGAGCCATAGTGATTTCAGCAAATGTTTTCAATGGGCCCTGTAACTTTTGCATTCTGATTAGTTGAACTCCCAGCTCCCAGCAGTACTGCTTCACTTAGCATAAATTATTTATTTATTACCAAGAATTTCAAGGGGATGAGGAATAATTCAGCTTGATAAAAACAACTACCAGAAGGAGACTGAACTTCCCATGTAGTAAGAGGGGAAAATTTATGTTCATTGCTTTTCAAATGAAAACATATGGAAGGATGACTCAACTGGACATGAAAATCCCCCAGCCTCATCACTAAAATTATTAATAAGTGGATCGGGTTTGTAAAAGAAAGCAATACTAAATATATACTGCTTTATATAAACTAAAGACCTCTCTTAGCATTTGAGGGAGACCGAGTTGTTTTCTAGTGTGATTTTTTTTAAATCCTGATGTCATTTTTTGGACAAAAATCCAGAGTTTTGCGAATCATGAAGAAAGCCATAATGTAACATGAATTTATTGCATACTGTAAAAACTATCTCATGAGACCAACAGATTCTCTCCTCTGAGCAGGAGGAAAAGCAGGAAAAGCAGAACTGAAACTGGGAGGAGGAAATATCTTTTCATTCTAATTAACTGTAAAAAGCTGATTGCATTAAGGAAAGAAAATACCTACCCAGAACCCTTCATTGCTCAGTTTTACTGGGGCATCAGAATGTAGCTTTTACTGGTGGTACCACTTTAATCTGCTGTTCATGTGTACAAAAAACAAAAAAACAGACAAAACCAAAACAAAACTGAAACACAAGCATTTACACAAATTTTATTTGATAATAAGGTAGGTTTGATGCAAATTTCAGAGCACAGAAAGGGTTGAAATTAGGTATTGGCATATATGTGCTAAGGTGGTTTATGGTGCATTCCTGCTCACCGTAGCCCTTTTATTAAGTCAGGGTACATTTGCCAACTCACCCTAGATGGTTTCTTGACACCTTTCTTCCTCTGCCATTTCTGTGCAGCATTAGTAGGGGATTGGTTTGGTCATCTGTACAAGTTAGCCACTCTCAGATAATCGCTTCCAAAAGTATCACCAGTGGTGAATCAGCAGGAAGCTGTGTAGGAGGCTGCTCATTACACCTGGGGACTGCTCTCACCTACTCACCTGTTTAGATATATTCTACAGCATCTGCAAGTTGACAAGTACTTCAGCCACTGCAGAAGAATTGTAGTCCCTTGAAGACAACAATTATTGGAGGCTAATGCTGTCATAACAATCCTATCTTCACTTTTAATCAATAAAAACCAGATCTACGTTATTAGCTGCACTGTGATAGATTTCAAATCTGTTTACCTAACTGTTGTCCTGAGATCGAACAGATAGGGTCAGCGAGAGCTCCCAAGGCAGAAAGTCAACAATAACTAGGAAAATGAAATAGTTAAAGGAAAATTGTTTTTGACAGCTGCGGCATTAGGACTGAAGAGACCAAATCATATTTATTGTCCTTCCACTCCTCATCTGTGACTCCCTTCTGCACTGCGCCCCTTTCCCAAAAAGCCTACAGCTCTCCGGAGATTGCATTAAACAGAGCTAATAAGAGTTACCGGCGGAAGAACCCAGGGCAAATACTGCCATCAAGCGTCCAACAGACCTGTTTGCAGTGCAGACTCTTCCATCAACATCTGCACATGGAGATGAGGGTGTTAACTCACGGCAGCCATTGGTGGGGATGTTCATGTACAATTCTCTCTGATACAAAATCAAACAGTTAACAAATCTGAACGTACAGGTCAATGCAAACCCATCCTCCTGGGGACAACAGAGATACATTAGAGTCTAAAAAGTGTAGCCAGGATGGGAAATCATTCTCCCCATGTCTGGGCTTCTGTAGCTGTACAGCCTATTCCATTTCCTGGAATGCCTCAAAATTGAATTTAAGTGTTTTCTCTTGGTTCAGAACTTAGGTGTGCTGTCAAGAGCTTCAGAAGAAAGAGCACTTAAGTATGTGAGATCACTGCTGCCACCCTCATGGGCTCCCATTAATGTGGGTGTCTTAGTCAATGCACTGACCACAGTGCAACAACGCCCTACAACATCCGAAAGGATCTCCCAACCCACAGGACGCCCCCAGGGCACTGCCCACCCAAAGGCAGGAACCAGCTCCTGGGCCTTATCCCTTCTTGCCTCTTATTTACTTGTGAGGTGACACCACACTCACTGCCTGGCCCTCTGACTCACTGGCAACAAACCCTTTTCCCCTCTTTATCTTTTGATCTTACTGCTCAATTTCAACAAAATATAACTGAATGTACGTAGTTTTTGAAAATTGGTGATTTCCAGTAAAAAAGAGAAACCCTAGCTGAGTTTTATTCTTATTAATCTTGTGAGATGGCTGATTCATAAAAGTAGCAGGGAACAGATGCCTTCTCATTAAAAATATTTATACTTCAATTTTTCACTGTTTATTATTTTAAGCAGGTAATGTACCAAGAGTTCTTTGCAGTCATAAAAAAGAAAGTGTCCTCTGATGATGTTAATTTTCACTCTGTCGATTACTAGATGAACGATGTAAATAAAAGTTTTGAGGGAATTGTGTTCAAACAACAATAATCAGTACAAAAAGCAGGAGCAGGAAAGTTTTCTGGTTAAACTGTCTTCAGAGAGGCTTGAAGGAGACTGATGGTAAACAGAAATTGTGCAGCTTCTTGAAGCCTAGGAAGTACCAGGACAGGGTCTAGGAAGTCGAAAGGCAGAGAAATAGATTAAAGAAATGGTAAAATTAAAGGATTAAGAAAGCCAACTGAATTTATGAGGAATTTACAATAAAGAAAGCTGTAGATTAAAGCAGAAACGTGACTATATGGAACAACCAAGGTAAAAACATAGAAGAGATTAAATAGAATTCATAGCTTCAATATTATACGTGGCATAAAGGTGAAGACTAAAAGCCTGAATATGACATAAGAAGATAATCAGATAATCAATGTCTCTAAATGGAATCCAAGACTCTTAACAAGAATATAATTTTATAGGCAGCAGTGGGTTAATTATTCCGTGTGTATTCATTATCAGTACAATAGTAATTAGTACTACTGGCCATAGTTGAGCTTTGGGATCCTTATACTGACAAAGAAAGGGAATCCTTACTTAGGAAGGCTAGATATAAACAAGACAGGAATGATTTAATATGAGTGTTGAAAAGAGGGAGATTACAATTAATCCAAGTAGTATAGATACCACAGCAAAACAGAAGGTGGGATTTCAGTATCACCAGAGGGTGTGGGCAGGGAGTTGGCTGTTCCTGTGTCTCCACAAAGGATCTGGGACCAAGGATAACCTCTCCATTTGGGAGCTCTCACAAGCAGCAGGGGAATCTAGCACTCTCTTTCAAGTCAAACTTTGACTCTTGGCAGGAAAACCAATATGAATGTACACTAAAGAATGCATCTGTCAGTATGCATGGACCAGATACTTCTTTTTCATTATTTTGTCAGGGAATCAGGGTACACATACGAATTATCACGTACGAGAAACAGGAAGAATAATGCTGACATTCACTATTCAGACCGGAAAGACAGCTCAAAAGACCAATGCTTGCTAACACTGTCACTTTAGAATAAACAGAGACTTCCTGCTCTGACAGTCTCTGGTGTGTGGCCTATCTGGAGAGCCCCACACATATATTACATTTCTGCTACCAAGAAATGTTACTCCTCTGCTTAAAATTACATCATTTATTAGAGCTTGTTTCCCCTTTCCAAGAAAGAAAGGGGTCAGGAAGTGCACCTAACCTTTCATAGTTCTACACATCAATCACTATGAGGACGGTAATATGATTCCCACACAGTGTGGTTTGGTGCTGCCTAACAATTAATCTTATATACAGCTGGTGCAAGACAACTCTGCAAGGCAATTTGCTTCCAGTGGAATTTTCAAATATACTTTAAAGCACTTAAGTGTAATGCTTTGTAAAATGAATAATCCATCACAAATAATTAGAACTGTCCTTAGAAGATTTGGCTACTCAGTCAGAAACAGATGTGTCCTGTTACTGGTTAGACATGGCCTGAAGAGTCAGTTTTTCTGATAGAGGGTCTGACTTGGATGGTAGTTAGCAACTCCAGAGGGTGTCAATGGACAGCCAGTTTAATGTGAAAGAAGTCCACAAAGGAAGGCGAGAATCGAAAAACAAGTACCAAGTACTTTTTCAGTGCTTAAAGGGACATGTGACGAGCTATTTACTTTTTTTTTCCCCATGTGGTATTCACTATTTAACTGGCAGTTGCTAGTTTTCTGCAACACAATATCTTGTCTCTCATTATGCTCTGCACCTGGTTCCATAATTAACTAGAACATCTTCCCCTCAGGTTGCAATTCCTTCCTGCTTTTAAACTAATTATGTACTTTTTAGTCCAATGGTAAACAAATTCTTTTCCCCTTCACTACTTTTAAGCTAGGTTTGACTCCTCATACATACTGAATATGCCTGACTCACTCTACTGTGTTGTGTTTGGTACTCAACAAAGGTTTGGAAATGGATTCTGGAAGGATTAGAGGTTGACTTTCTTCATGGTACACTCTCACCTACTTCTTAAAAAGGTCTCATTTATTTACCAGTAACATTCAAGGATCTCATAGACTTATACAGGACAAAACACATGGAATTTAAAGACATGTAGAGAAATTCCAACCTGTCTGCCAAAATTCAAAGGAACTACATGGGGAATAAGAAGACCAAAGTGAACAGAATCCTCTGTGTAGAAATTTTGTGCATATGTATCACCAAATTTCAAAAGTGTTTTTAGCTCAAGTTAGATAAACAAGATAATGTCATCAACCTTTGGATCTAGGTCACACAAATCTGCTAGATGAAACTCTGTTGTTGACAAATCTGGAAGAAAAATTACACTAGTGATAGGGTGAAATGAGATAATTACTTTTTTTCTGTCAGCAACATAATGAAAAATTATCTTTAGGTTATGCTGTGTCAGTTTTATGAACAGGTTACTCTATCAAGCAGTATATTTTAAAAAACTCAAAAAGGTCATTAGGTCAGGAAATATTTAGCTGAAAGTGTACTAATGAATGAGCAGTACATACAGCCTGTGGTACAGAAACATAATTAGTATTGGAATTTTTTTATGCACAGGCAAACGAGAGCTGCAAAAATGAGACTGTAAATACAGATTTCCCACTAACAGATTAGTTGCACAAATACAGGATCCACTGGTGAAAGGAGGAATAATTTATGGTACTGGTTGTTCAAATCCACTTATGCCCTGTTAAGTCCTTTGCCTTGACAGACAAGATGTAATTTTGTGCCTCTTGGACCTTAAATGAATATCCCAAATTTCTTAGTGAGGAGTGGGAGATTGCAACTCCTTACACTAAACCGTGCTTAGAACATATATTCTTAGGCATAATTCCAGGCTGGCTATCTTGCAAGATGAATTTGACTGTTTCCCAGACAAAGCAAACAGTGCAGGGCGTGGGTGAAACGGTCCTGCTGGGATGACACAGTGCACAAACACCTCCAGACTTCAACACTCAGTAGACTTCAGCTGGAAGAACTAGTCTGGGCAACTCTGCTGTGATGCTGGGGCAACCCAGAGGTCTCCATATTGTTCTCTAAGCCGGGTCCTGCCTGAAAGCTATCAGGATGATAACAGTTTATCTGTGTTAACAGCGGTATGTTAAGAGTGCTATTTAGCCACTGTTGACCTCTCTTCTTAACAATTCTCAGCTGCTGCAAAGGCTTGAACTTCTAAATATTCATTAGCAATTCAAAAGATCATTTTAAATAGTGCTTCTCCCTCCCCTGGAGGCAGCAATTTTGAAAAATGCCCTGGAGTGCACATGTTGTCCTTGGTTGATGTAGTGTTTCAGAACCCTGGAATCTATTTTCTATTCTGAAGCACGTTTTACTTTGACTTCTACATCTGGTCAATAAATGCAAAATACACAGATAGAAAAAATATAAAAAGGGTGCTTAATCATATTTAAGTATTTCAACGAACCAAGTTCTTGATATTCAAAGCATAGGATTCTTTCTTGTGAAAGGTTTTCATGCTTCTATTTCTTTCAAATTACATTCAGCAGTCAAGAAATGACCTTTAAGAATCATGCTGGGTGTTCCCATTGCATCAAGCAGAGAGATGCTGTATCATCTCTAGTGCACCTAGGGAACCAGTAGGAAGGAGACATTTAATACAGTAACTTAGAATTCAACCTAATTTGTCTTCAAGACTCCATACTGGTCTCATTTTGGAAGATTTGCTCTTGCTGTAAACCTCTGGAATATTAATTCAAAACCTCCAAGTGTGTGCTTGCCCTGCTTCCAAGTCATCCACTCCACCAAAATTTATGTATGTAATTAAAGTAGTGTTTAGTGGAAGTGTATGAATAGTGTATTTGCCATTCTCTCAGAGGAAGTATCAGCATCACACAAGCAAAAAAACAAAATAAAACTCAACTAAAACAAACAGATGGACAAACAGTAAAAGCACAAGTTAATGAGTAAGAAATTTGCCCAGAAAGAGCTTGTATTATATAGCATTTTATGTCCTTGGATAGGCCTTGTTACCTGTCCTAGATATAAAGTACTTCTAGTATTAGTACACTAAATCAGAGGTACTCAAAGTAGCATGCATCCTCTACCTCCCATGATTTTTTTTTGTATTCTTAAGGAGCCCCTGATGCTAGAGGTGCTGTAAATTAGAGCATAACCCTTAGCTCTGTTATTCCAAAAATAGAAGCTTGCTGAACTGCCAGTGTGACAAGGTGGTGGTTTTAAAAAACAGGAAAAATAGGACCATTTGCTGGCAGTTAAGACAGTCTTACAGAGGCTTCAAGGTTAAATCTCTCATCAGTGCTGCTGCTTTTCAAATCTAAACAACTTGGACTGCAGTTGAAGGTACAGTTCTGTACATAAATGCTCAACCTTACTTCGATGGTTCCAGCTCTATAAGCTGTGCTGGTTGCCATTTTTACAGCAGTGAATCTTTATTGTCTGCATAATGAGTGTCTCCACAGGGAACCACACTGAGCACTGTATATTCACAGTAAATTACCTTGGATCCCAATAACAGTGAGTGATTTATCATTAAATGTAGGAATGTAAGTACAGAATTTTTTAGTCTCTCTTCATTTCCCAGCCAGTGAGGGTTCCCACTGCCTGGTTTAAGCTCCCACTTATCATCATCCTCTTGCAGTTCCAAGCTCCAGAAACCCTATTAAGTGTGCAAAGAAAGCAATAATCACACAGAAGAATAAGTTTTGTGTATGCGTATAGCTTTTCTTGTAGACAGACATCTAAACACTTTCAGAACTTTTGCCCAGGTTTTTTAGTTTTCTGGTCTATGGCTGTGCTTTTTTTTACTCCTTTTGAAATTCTTTATTAGAAGGAAAATGTTAATTTGTGCTGATAGAGCTTGAAAATCGATACTACACTTGAGTTTATACTGCACTGGCAGGATATGTCTATTTATTTACGTAGAAAAAGATCAAGAAGTAGGATTGCAACAGCAACAAACAAATACAAAACAAGCACTGAAGAAAAAAACAAACCAACTTGTCAGATTCTCACCTCACTTTTAAACAAGAAGTAATAGTTTATGTTGGTTTATACCAAATTGTTTTGTTTTAAGAAGAATACTTTCTGAACTGTACACACATTCACAGACTGAGTGCTAGTTACAAAAATTATTTCCTGTGATCTTTTGCACTGATAACGTAATGCTCTCGTAGAGAACCAAATCTCTCAAACAGGACGGTCAGTCACTAGCAGATGGTGCAGGACTCCCCATTGCAAGCGTTGCAATGGCATCTTCACTGAATCAGATCAGACTCCTGAATTGTGTAATTGAGATAAATTTTTACAACTCTAATGATCCTGCTAGATTCTAGTCCTATAAGCAGGATAACTACCCTAATAAGGGCATAATAAATTCCTATGGGCTAATTTTATGTACCTACAAAACATTCTAATTATCTTGGCAGTGGACGAAAGACTATTCAACCTTATTATTCCTGCATACGCTGGAAGAGTTTCTAGTCGTTATTCAAATTTTCTTATCTACGCACATTTTGGCCCGGAGCAGCTCCCAGGATTACTCAGTTCCTCCACCCGGCATGTCCATTGACACATCTCAATGTGCACGTAACACCTATCAACTTGTCTCAGCCTCGTGTGGGGGTTGCCAGCATAACGCTCTGGGAATCCAGCACTTGGGGAGATCCAGTGTCAACTAGGCAGTTGCTTTGAGACAAAGCAAGCTAGGAATTCATTGAAGCAATTTGTCACAAATGAGTCCACTCTCTCACCTGTACAGAAACAAGCCAGGAAGTCCCCCTGAAGCACTACAGGTACACCCAGAGGCACACCTTTGTATACAGAGTCCTTGCAAATGCCAGCTACACTGCAAGTAGAATTACAGAAAGAATTTTCATTTCTTCCTTACATCAGTATTTTAAACTGATTTCCCAACGGGGCTGGTCATACCTGCCTTTACAGGAAGTGCAACAAGTAATTGTACCTGTAATTCATTTTGCTCCTCACAGGTCTAGTTTTCACAACAGGAGTGATTGGCTGTCTTGTTGACTCACTGTAGCATTTCATCCCACTGGGATGGGAATTTTGCAGAAAGGTAAAATTACTACAAAGTAAAAATAAACACGTGCCCAGGATTCCTTTTTTTTTTTTTTTTTGACTTTACACAGGTATTTGCCACAAGGTCAAACACAATAGCCCTTGACTTTCCTCTGAGAAGTCTTTCCCCCCAAATTCATTGCTTTTGTTAAACATGCACTTCTTTTGCAGTGTTTCCATCCTGTGAAGGAGCAACTTTAGTTCAACTGGGAAGTATGCAAATGTTTCATTTCTACTGTCACAGAAAAACGAGGAAGTGAAAAAAAAAAAACAACAAGAGAAACAAGGAAGAGAGTAAGTCTGCTCAAATTCATACTGATTTCAAAAGATCTCAGAGGGAGAGCTGCAAGACAGAGTAAGAGCTGGAGATTTACTGGGCCAGAGTCCATGACTAGCAAGAAGCAAAAACTGAACTCAGGGCAGAGCCTGGGAGAAATACAGGCAGCACCTGGTCACTGAGCCACCTCATTTACAATCACTTTGTAAAACATAAACGATTTTTAAAAATAGAGATCCAGGGGTTTGTGTCCACATGTCATCAAACTTGACACCATTTTGATTTTTTAAAACTGTTTTTATCTTACTAAGAGCTTTTCACTACCTGCTTTTCCCTTAAAAATGTAAGAGCAATACCTGACAATTTAGAGGGGAAATTCCCTTTTCATAAAAACAAGTCCCAAAGTCATACACTTCAAAAAAAGTTTGTGTTGAGGGACAATTTTACACACATAAAAAATTGTGTTTCCTTTCCCCAAGACAGTACTTTCTTCCCTTCACCCTTTATTCTCAAGATGATGTGGAGGGTTATAGTTTATCTTTGACACTGATATGAAAATATTTCTAAAAACTGAATAGGCCATACTGCAAACACCTGAAGCTTGTAGGTTACAGATGTTAACAAAAAAATCTCTTTGGCCCATGTTTTTCAAATATGGAAGGCGCCTTTTTCACCCTGAGAAGTCAGAAGAGGGATAAGCAGGACTGGCTAGATAAATGTTAGGATATATAGCAAAATGTAAATCAATCTTCTATTTGCCAACCATTTGTCAATGGTAACCATGGTCTTTTTCATTCAGCTTTCCTCCGAGGTGCAGTTTACTCAGGGCATGTATGAAAAATTGGGATTTGATTATCTCAATGCTTTTGAAATTTTTAACTAAAATGTTCTTGAAATCACAGCTGAGTAATATTAATGAAACTATACATAATGAATAGGAACAGTTAAGAATGTAAAAATTTTGAATTTTTGAACTTTGTGTGTTCTAACTATGAAGTGGCTTCTCACAGTTCAACAATGAAAAAAAAACCCCAGAATTACCTTACTCTTTTTCAGATAACTTACTCATTTCTTCATACTCCTGCTCATCTTCTCTATGCACCTAGCAAATTATTAAGAATCATGTTGCTATATATTTGCCTGCTGTGTGTACAGTAAGCTGTGCTGTTTGTTAATATTTTTATACTACCCAAAAAACCTTTCTGGCTTTCACCAGTCTGTGTGCCAATTTCAGAGTAAATTGAGCATTGCTGTGCTGTTACTTGAAGAACAAAGAAGTTCTGAATGCTTTACCATGTGACTAGGATTTCATAGCAGAATTATATAGCAATGGGAAAGTTTCATTTGCTAAGAAAATATTCTATTTACTTGATACAGTATTCCGTTTCTTTGCCACTCAGACCTCTAAGCAAAAAGCCAGCTGAAAGCCTCTCCTTCTAACAAGATTTCTTGTTTCCTTCACCTGCATTAGAATACAAGGTAAAACACTCTTAGGGTGTGATAACATTCTTCTTCCTTAAAAAATTTCTGGGGAATTAGAGAAACCACCTTTCTCATGTTTTGAGGAAAGGATTCCAGAAAATAGCTGGTTATATTCAAACCTTTTTAAAAAACATTAATTACAAAAGTTTATGCATTTTCTATGTTTTGGTCATTGGTATGATAAAATAACAGTAGTTTGCTATGTCAGCTCTACATACTATTGTAAAAATACCCAACATGTTAACATTAAATTTTCTTTGGTCTGTCTATGAAAAGTAGTTTCTGCTTTTCCAGATTGTTGTTTTAATACAATAAAATGCTTTTCTTCCCTAGTTTCTCAGGCCTGCCAACTGAAAAAGCAGCATTATTTCAATAAATTCATAAACTTCTACCATTAAACATGGAAGTGAGAAGCACCCAGGAAAATTATTCCTTCAAATGAAAATAAACTTCCTCCATGTATTTTTTGCACTAGGAAAAATATAAATCTCATTTATATGTGAAATTCAGTGAGACAATCAGGCCTTTTGATTGGTCTTCTGGAGTTCATGCAGAAATAGTGGGACGTAACATAAAGTTTCTTATCAGTATTCTTTGGAAACAACTCTAAGAGGAGTTTGGCGACTCATATTTGTTTCAGCCTAGCAATTAATCTATTCTTGTAAAAACACCCTAAAATTTAAGAATGTGAATCTTTAATGCTTTCTTGCAGTGAAAGGAATCACATAAGAAGAAAACAGACATCCAGGTTTGTTATCAGTTGAAATGGTGAGATGCAATATTCCTCAGATACATAACATATCTTGATATAAAAAATATATCTTCAAGTAAGTATTTAAACCAACCAGAAACAGGAAGGGTTTGCTGTAAATCAAATATTAAATAAAATTCTGACTAATCATGTCAAAAAATATCAATGAGTTACCTAATTTTCTTTAAATATATAGTCCTCTGTCCACCAAGAAATAACAATATTTCATAGTTTTTATAGTGATTTTTCTTGGATGTGTGGGTATTTTTGTTTTAAAGATCCTGTGAGTTTTCTAAGATAAAATAAAATTCAAAGGAATAAACCACACTGAAATTATTGAGTCAGTGTTATTCTGAGATTTTTTTAAATGAGAAAAACAGTTTTAAAAATTATCTAATGGGTTGTCTAATGGGGACAAGGAACTACCTTGTAACTGCTAGGGGAGTAGAACTTTCCTCCATCCATGCAAATGCAGATTATAGATTTTAAGATTGCATGGACTGGATTTGAAAATTATTCATTTCATTGTTTCCTCTACTTTCTTGTGGTAAAAGCATGTTCAAACTTGGAAGGGGGAAAGAGGGAAAAAAGGAAGGGAAAGTGGCTGAGGTATGCAGAAATCAGCAGGCAATTGTATAAAAACTTGTTAAAGATATTTGCAGTTATTTCTTGCTGAAGATCATTGTGCAGAAATAAGTAATTAGTCAGAAAATGTCCTCTACTCACAGGGCAAATAAAATTACCAATAAACAAGTTGATTTTAAAACCTGGGTCTCCAAAAATATTCTGAACACTGCAAACCTAAAAATCATTAAAAACCATGCACTCCTGGCCTAAAAAAAACCCAGCTAGTCCTCCTTTTTGAGCAATAGTTATAATATTCAGAAAGCACATACTGCAACAGTATGATTTATAATACTGTAAAACAGTTGGAAGATTACTCAGAAAGATGCATCATCTTATTTTTCATGTAATTGTTCATTATTTTGAATAATATATTCAGTCATGCCAATCCATTCTGGTTTTATACGTAAAACAGGGCAGTTTTTTGCTTTTCACAGGGTGAGGCATAACTCATGACATTTTCCATCTGCATGTAAAAAGTTATGAATGTAGGCAGCTAATGAATTCATAAATATACTTTGCCGTATTTCCAAGAAACAGAACACTGTCATTTTTGCTGTTCTTAATGGCAAAATTTTTATTCACACAAATCCTGACATTGATGTCTGTAATAGTGCTAGTGTTTTCAGGACTTATACAGAACAAGCTGTGTACGCAAAGTCCAGAGTCAACAAAAGACATGGGGAAGAGGCCCAATTGATAGTTTTAAGAACATCTGTTTTCAATACTGCAAATTGCAAGCCTGAAAAAGTATGATAAAAACTCTTCAGTTAAGGGTGAGTAATCTGTAGACAGACAACCAAAAGACTAGGTGCCATGAAATACAGGATGCCAACTGAAAGTGGCTTTACCAGGACTTGTCAGAGTTTTGAGTGTTCACATTCTCGTTTTTTCTCCTGCTAGGTGAAGTCCCCAGCTACTATGAAAATAAAGCTACCATAATATCACAAAAATAATGACTTGAGAATGCCTGTAAAAAAAAGAGAAAAATTTATTGGCCTTTCAAAATCTGGACATGGAAGTTTTCATCCCACGCAAGTGAGGAAAGACAGAAGTCATATAAGTACACACATTTGCCTTTAGGACCACCCAGAGATACACTGTGTAAAATATGTTTCTTGCAGGTATCCTCCATTCCTGTCTCTGAAGGCCGTTTTCCACGCTGGCCAAAAGGGGCCGTGCTAGCAGAGCGAGAAGGTGGAGCTAGGTGGGAGTAAGAGTAACCTGAGAAGGCCTCCAGCCAGCTTGACTTCAAATGATACCGGTCCTGTGGATGCATTTACCAGGTCCTGGCCGATTCTGCCCAGCGCTGCAAGTAGCTTCCAATATTCACCCAAAAGCTCCATACCAGGCACATGGAGCTGACGGAGACCAACCGTGATCATTCAGGAGTGCACAATTTGGCCTTCCAGGTAAGCGTGGTTTCCTTTGCTTTCTGGGAAAGAGGAAGGAGTAAAAACATTGAACAATGTTGAATTCAGACCCTGAACAAAGAAAAAGCATTTTCTGCGCTCTGCCTGCAGGTATTTTACAACGTTCTACGTGCTGATACCCTGCCAAGGTACACGGCTCTTGTGAAAAAAAAGCTGAGCACAGTTGACTTATTCAGGAGAATGCTCTACTCAGTGGTATACAACTAGCTTTGAAAAGTGTCCCGACTTGGTAATATTTCATAGGCTGGTGGATCTCACAACTGGCTCCCATCTGCTGTATCAGTTGCTGATTTTTCCTTAGGATTGGTCATTTACAGTTCTCTTGAAGAGAAGGTCAGCAATATGCAGCAGACACATAACTCATCAAAGCAATGTATTTCAGTAATATGAGAAAAATGATAAAGTAATAATGTAATCAGAGTGGGGCATATCATTCTTCCATACATAAAGTAAGCGCAATTGTCTTCTACTCTCGAGAAGAGCACGAACAAGATAAGGAGCCAACCCAGAAGGTTTTGCATTTTCTGGATATAAAGTAATATTAACAGCCGTTTAAAAAACTCAGATTTCATAAGCGGAAGCACAAACCCCCGCAAACAAACAAACACCACAAAAAAAAAATCAAAAAATCAAAAGTACTTAGTTGTTGTTTCTTAGTGCCCAGTATCCCTGTGCTTTCACTGGAATTAGAGAAGACACAAACAGAAACTGGTGAACCCGCAGCCCGGCTGGCTCACTGTACTTGTTGCTGAAAGTAGAATAAGTCGGAGAGAGACAGTGGCTGTGAAATACTCTGAAGAGGGCTATATAAACAAAGTAGCTCCTTGCTCTCCTTTGCAGTCTCCGATCCTTACGTTGCCCCTGATCTCAGCTAGCAGGAAGTGGGTCGCTGATGTGGGTATCTGCCGACACTATCCAAATAACACAGAGGGGTTTTTGTAGTGGCTAAGCATGTGGACTATTACATAACATCACCGACATTCAACCGCTCTGTGTATTTATTCATTGCGCTATACGGACAGAGAAGCCCGTCAGGAAATATTTAAGGAATGTAGGTAAGAGAGTTAACTCTTAAAACAGTGGTTAGGGCTTTCTCCTGAGTAATCAGAGCACCCTCAACTCATCTCTGCTTCGGAGCAGAGAGATAAGCAAATTGAACTTGAGTCTCCATCAGTTCAAGTGAGCGAGATAAGAGGTTTTATCCTGTGTGTTCACACAAAATATGTGCCTAAGCTAGTGCCATCCGCTCCCTAAATCTGTGCTTACAAACTCAAAACGGAGAGGAGTCCCTAGCTGGAAACGCTCGGTGTTGAACTCTCTTAAATGGCATAAGCTAAGAATCACCTTTTTCCTCAGATCTGTGTAGCACAGTATAGTAACCCAGATTAACTCTCTGCATTATGCAGCTAGTTTACCCGGGCCATTTTTATTTACTTCTACACTGTTTTATCTCTGTTTCAATATGTAAGTCTCTACCTAGTAAAAATAAGACACAGAAGGAAATAGGTAAAATTCTGTATTCAAACAAATCACAGTAAAAGCCACTGAAAAGTAAACAATCTCATCATTTCCCACTATTTCTTGTGTTTAATGCTTTTCTTGCACAAATGAACACTGTAATTCCTCCAAAATAAATGTGTCTTACTGTATTAAGCAATGAGTATCTTACCTAAACCACAAAATATAAAAGTGTTCTGGAAAAGGTGTAATTTAAACCATTTTAAGTATCCATAGGTACCTTCAGATGCACCCGAACCACTTAATGATTAATGCACAAAGGGATAAAGTAAGAGAGGGACAAAGTAAATCCGAGTTAAGCAATTTGTAAGGTACCTAAGTTAGTAAAACAGTTCTCAAAGTAATGCAAAGCAGCTCAAGGCTAACAAGTGATCGATGAAGGATCATATCAGATCTTTATTAAGTCAAGAATGAGAAGCATTGTGCTTTCTGTTGCAAAGGGACACTAACAGGATGAAGAAGTTGTAATATAGAGTAGTCTGCTTTTTGATTTGTCACACAGATGGTCAAAGTTCGATAACTATGAGCTCTTCTCAAATTCTCGGTTGCTATTGATATGCAAACACACACCTCCATTTTTACTGTGGTAGGATTTTCACTGCATCACTATTTTCAATGGTAGTGTAGTACACCCTCATTTGACGAATGTTAACTTTCAGATAGGATGCAGCACGAAGTTATATTAACACCATTAATTGCATTTTTAAAAATGCCTGGTTCTGCAAAATATCAGCTGTTTCTTTTGTACACTATGCAGTTTCCACTTGAGCATAGTGTTGAAACTGCAGGTCCTGTATTATTACCTTCTGATAATGCCAGTACCTGGGAGACCCAAAACCAACTTTCTCCCTTATTAACAGCTCAAAATGGTCTCAAAAGACAACAGATGATAAACCCCAAACATACACCTCTGCTGTTTCTCTCTTTGTCTCTCCCTTTTTGATATTAGGAATACCTCAATTACCAACAGCCATTTGGGTGTAATACAGTGAGTGAGCTTTTTCTATAGGTTTTAAGACAATATATAGCTTTCTTTACCCATACTGCCAGTCTTCCCTACCATGTTCCTACCCTTCAGTAATAAAGTATTTAACTTAATAAAACCCAATGCAGTTGTTAAGACTTACATGCTGAAGTTACCTGCTTTGGATGCTGCCTTGCAGGTAGAATCAACAGATTGCTGCACTGTTTATAATGAGGCATTCAGATTGTTAATTTATTTTCATCTTAAAAATGTCATGTAATTTAAGGAACTTAGATCATTATCCTCAATTCAGAAAATTGTTCCTCCGAAGTGTCTATGTACCAGCGTAACAGATTGTGTATCTATAGCTACAATAATGTCATACATCATGTGTGGAAATGCTGCTGTGTCTCTTGCCTTCCAGGTAGTTTAGTCAACCTCATACATGGCACTGGCTGGCTGCAGGACCACTACACTTGCCCACAGTTTCCTGCTCAGAAACTCTGCATCACTAACAATAACCCCAAAACTGAGACTGGATTTACCTAGCTTGTCTTCAGCCCTCATTAAAGAGGCAAAATTTTTATCTAATCAGTTCTGATGATTCAGATCTCTGATAACATTAAACATCAAGTCACACTTACTCCATAAGGAATGATAAAAGCTGCATCTTAAAAAGGAACAGTAGGTGGGATGAATAAACTGCCCTACAGTTAAAAGCAACACAGAGGCAAACATAAATACAGCGCAAATGGAAGAAAACAGCTAATAAATATTTATTGTTAACTGGCCTCCTATTCCTAGCATTATGATGGATTAAACAACCTGTACCTGTTTCTGTAGCAGAGCACAGCACAGTCTTAAGAAGTTGACTTGAGGAAGGATCCCCTTTAAAATTCTGACCTTTGCTCACAGTGCATAGGACATTTGTATTGCCATAATGCATGCATCCATTTCATTCAAACAAGGTTAAAACATATCCTAAAAAATGCAATTTCTGTTTATTGCCCTTTTTCACAGCTTCCTAGATACTCTTGTCTGACTGGTTAGGACCATAGATGTTATTAAGAACTTATATTTCATGAGAATCACTGTTATGTTTACTTTTGGAAATGAAAGTGGTATTGCACTGCATTATTTAACCAGATCCAGAGAGGAAATTATGTAATCCTTTTCCACATTTTCAAAACTTGCTTTCCAAAGCCATATTTGGTTTGGTTTTTTTTTTTTTTTTTAATTAAAAACTCCTACATTTCAGGATAATAGCCAACTATCCTATCCTGACAACCTAAATTTTTTAAGGAAAACAACAATGTACTCAGAGGTGGAGAGTCTTATTTACAGTCCTTTTTCAAAACAGCCCACGAACACATAGCCTGCTAAATTTACATCTGGCAGAACCTTTTTTCTTATCTGTTGTTTATACAACTCATTTGCTGTAGTTTAGTACATGGATAATGAACATTCATCTTTCCTGCCTTGTAGACTGAGTTTTATAATTTGACAGGTATTTATGAGTGCTGTAATTATTAATTTAAATAAATTCTTCCTCAATATTTAAAATGCATTTAAATTCCAGAATCATGGCTCTGGCTAACAAAAGATAGTACATGAGGGAAAACCTAGATGAATGGTGTTCAGGGTCACTGAATATTTAAGAAAAGTAAGATTTGTAACTGTAAACTAGATGGCTTCACTTCTTCTGCAGGGCAAATACAATTAAAAGTCTCATGAGATACAAAAAAATCCGACATTATAACTTGAACTATTTGCTTTTGAAGCATCTGTTTTCCACTAAGTTTCTTGAGTATCCTTATTCTAATCTCCAACATAATGTAAGGACACACCCTTAAATCATAAACAGTTTAAGCAGCTGCCTCTATGCAATGTTGGCCAGCCTAATTTCCTCTCTAACCAGCATGAGCTTAACACCGTCTACTCCAGAGCGTCTGCTATTGTTAAAAGCACAATAGAAGTTATTAGCCCTTTGTAAAATCCATCCTCCTTCAAAATCAAGGAGGAGATGGCAGGGAAGATCAATGAATGTAGTTGTGCAACAATACTGGGTGAATTAATAGCTCATCAAGAGGGAACTAAACAAATATTGAAAGAACATACACAGTTGAGACAACTATGTCCTTGTCATTTAATCAAGTATTTTACAAGAGGGGAATTCCAAGCTCTTAAAGTAAAGCAGTTTGTGAAAGCAGAAACACGGCTTCAAAACCCTTTTCATATTACAAACATTCAAAATAGATGGACCAATTCTGTAATCCTTTAACTGTGCACTAAAGCAAAGAGAATTTTCCCATCGAAGCTTCTCTGTGAACTTCCTGCTCTCTCATGTCACCTGGAGGTCGAGTAGGTTCAGAAGTGACTTTACATGATGCTGTACTGGCCTGTGCTCATAACAGCATTGTGCTAACTGTAGTTCCTAAGGCTTGAACGCCCATTTTCTCTTGCACTGTTTTGTTCTCCAGACATTTACAGGGTGCTGGAAAAGGATACTGAGTAAACGAGGTAGAAGGTTCCTGCCTGTGCTGAGTTGCTTACATATAGCAATCAGCAACAGTAGGTGATAAGTGCAGATTAACATTTTGTTGAGGAGTTCCTTCAGCACCTCAGTAAGTAAGCAGGAAAGGAGAATAGGCAGTGTTATTTGTCACTTGAATATTTCTGTTCTTATTAGAAATTAAAAATAGATTTTTCTCTTCAAGCAGTAGGGTTAAATAATATGTTTTCAC
>VXBC01004518.1:420691-442564 GCA_013399945.1 Ploceus nigricollis
TACTGAGTTCCAGCAATTGTGTGATGCTCTTACTGGTTTTGTTACGTCACTCATACATTCATATATTTTAATTATTCTATAAATGAAACTTCTTATGTAATTATTGCACTTGAGCAGTGGGTTTACCAAAGTGACTTCTAGAGGTGTCTTCCAACATAAATTTTTCTTTACTTCTGTATTTCATAAACAGCGACTTGCATGCTTATTGTTTTTCACACATTTACTGAAAAAAGTTCTAGGAAATCTCTGCTTTTTCTTCCTCAGCAGCAAGTATAGAAATCTTCAAAGCAACAACCTCAGGAGTGTGTGTGTATGTGAATTACAGAACTATAGCGCTTTGACTTTGCTATGCTATCCTGCGTAGTATTTTTAATATATCTCAATGCTACAGTTAATCTCTGCTTCTTGTGATTTTTTTTTAATTGTATGGAGTGTTCAGTAGTTGTGTTTGTTGCTGGCTGTAGGGGCAGCTACAGCAAACCCCTACGATGGTATGGTTAGAAGGCAAACAAGTGACAAGTGCTTCTGAAACAGAAATACCTCTCTTAAGAGAAGGAAAAGATACTCTTCACCTAGAAGTGAGGAAATTGATGTATCAAGGCCACAGCACTTGAATACACAGCCTCTTGTGACTCCTCTCTCTTCTCCGAGACACAAAAAGTTACAAAAACACTTTGACTGAAACTGATTTTTTGTGAAGTTTAGAGGCAAAGTATCCTTAAGGAAAAATGTTACTGAGCATTGTTCTAGTTCCTTCTAAGGCCATGTGTCTGCTAAAAGGCAAAATTCAGTTCATTTCTAGCAGTACTGCTTATTCCTGTCTTTAGAAATTTTTATGAATTTACTATGATTCAGGTTATTTTATGTTCATGTGGAAGTGATTGTTTTCATTGTAAATACTAATTTACTGAGTCTATTACCATGTAAATAATGAGATACTTTGTGCAGTAAAATCCAGTGAAATTACCCTAAGAAACCGCTGCCATAAGAAACCACTGAAATACAAAACATTCACAACAATTGCAGATGTAAGTTACCTGAAATTTTGTTTAGGCAGCTTTCTTACAAAATCAAGAACTAGATGTTCTAGGTCCATTAAAAAGAGATAACTTATCCTTCAAAACATTAAGGAACAAGAAAATTGAGATTCAGGATTTATTTAAAAAAAATTAGGAATAATTGGGCTGGTTACGACTGTCTTCATCTCTCTGATAAAGGTATACCTCAGAGGATTAATGTGGTAAAGCTAACTCCTCTCTTTAAAAAGACTCTGAGTGTTTTGTCCTAAGAGCAGTACAAGTACATGTTCACATTTACTCCGTATGTGTAAGGAGAATAAATACTGGAGCAAAGGTACTAACAATTGGGGAAGGCCCTAAATAGTCCATTTTGCCCTTGGTGAGAATTTGGCCTGGATTTTTATAAACTTGTTGAACCAGTCCTGAGACAATGAACAGCACAATTCACCATGGGAGATATGTGAGTTTAGTCAAGAAAACAGCAGATTCACGTTAGTTGAGCACCAATTATGACCAAGGCACCTTTGTGCACTAGTGCAGGGACTTGAACAGCCAAGCTTTGCACACCAAGTTTTGGGCTCCCTGTTGTGGTAAAGTTACACAGAGAATTGTAGAATAATTTAGATACTAAAAGACTGTAAGATCATTGAGTCCTACCATTAATCTAGCACCACCATGTCCCCAAAATGCCACATCTACAGATTTTTGGAACGCTTTAGGCATAGTGAATCTGTCACTTCCCCAGGCAGCCTGTTGCAATGCCTGACCACCCTTTCAGCAAAGAAATTTTTCCCAATATCTAACCTAAACCTCTCATGGTGCAACTTGAGGCCATTTCCTGTCACCCATTCGCTTGCTTCCATGGTAGCCCAGGCATCAGATTATAAATCAGTTCTTACTATACACGAGAAAGGCTTTCAGCTTCTGATTTGAACCAATATAATTTCTGGTTCTAGAATGACAGTGATGATGGTGTGGGTGATACAAATCTGAAAGGCCTTGGAGACAATTCGCAGAGAATCAAGAATTCACAAAATAAGGAAACAGTGCATATTAATCAGGTATGTTTTTTCTTTTTTTCCTTTCTTCCAAATAACCTTATGAAAATTAGTAAACCTCAAAGTTAATGTCAACAACGTATTAGTATATCCAAGACAGATATTCTAACAAAATCTGAATAGATTTAAAATGTGCAAATAGACATTTTAAAATGTATAAACAGACAGGGAAGTATGTTCTATTCTCAAAAAATACATTAAAGAAAAAAAAATGACACGTGTAGGGTTCAGAAAAAATGTATTCCAATGTCATAATGGATTCATACAAGATACGAAAGAGGCATCAGGAATGGTAATCAGAGGGAAGACTGGACAAGGAGCTGCCCTAAAAGCATTTTCTCATAAGAAGGTGAAAAAAGAGAATCTGTAATCATTGGTTTTAGAGATATAATCTTTCAGTCAGACAAAGAATTCCTATTACTAAATATCTAATAATAAATTAATATTTAATTATTAAATAAACATCCTAAATAGGGAAAATTTCAGACAAACACAAACTTGAGGCAATAAGTCCTGTGTAAAACTGACCAGAGAAGAAGAGAGCACAATGCAGATTATTGTTATACTAAGCACATTCACTTTGAATTCTTTTGACTATATGTCTGTTTAAGCCCACATACTGAGTATCCCACTATGAAAACATGAGACTCAGGTTAAAAAAATCCACAGATATTTTACCATTGTTAGGTATNTATTTTCAGATCCTCACTTCAGAAATAACTTGCTACTCTAAAAATTCTATTCTATTGTAATCGTATCTACTTGCCAAGTTTGGTAATGGTACTCAAAGCAGCATATAAGAGATACTTGATGCAGTGGGTGCTCACCTATCTTCTGTTGTTTTCTTGAATATGATCAGAAATAACAAAGGCATGGTGCAAAGTAATGTCTCTGCTCTCAGAGTTGAATTAATTCCAGATATATAGTGATGGAAAGGACCACTTAGACTGTTCTGATAAGCACTCCTGGGAACTAGATTGGAATCTGAGATCTTAGGGGAGAGAGGTGGTAGATGGTATCTATACCTTCATCTTCAAAAAAGCTGACAAAAAGGAAATTGTTTCAGAACTGATGAACTGATTGAAACTGTAGAAAATTGGAGAAAAGTACTGACATCTGTGAAAGCTTTATTTTTATCAGAGAAACCAATTTCCCACGGTTCATCTGAAAACATTCTGCCACTACTTGGTGCAAGAGTATCAGAGATGTGTATATTTGCACCAACAATTTCTCTGGCACACTGTGACAGAGGCATAAGAATTTATTTTGAGGATCTTTACAATATAGATTTAGCAGTGTCTCCCTTTGCTGGTGGAAGTCCACATGCTTCACACAGCCCTTAGGTAGCTCTCAGCAAGGGCCAACACTTCCCACAAACCAGACTTGGTATCATGTTTGGCCATGAAAAAAAATGAAAGGGGTTTGCATCCATTCTCCAATTTCCTTTTGTATCTACACACTTTCACACAAAGTTGTCTTTGATTTCAGATTTTCTCACATTTTAATGTCATTGTAGGAAAGCATTTGTGACAATAAAAGAGTGATATAGAAATATTTTAAGCATATTAAATACATTGTGAACAATGTGAAAATATGTAGATTGATGCTTTTGTAATTGAAATACTCAAAAGAAAAAAACAGCTTATATTCTCAAGACAAACCATATACTTCACAAATTCAGAGAGCCAGAGTTCAGGCTGTGGGTGATCCAGGCCCAGGGAGTATGTTGTGGCATGGGGAAAAGAGATAGGAGAGCATGACCTGGCCTAGGCAGTGCATGAAGTGGTTGCAGTGGGAATGATGGTGGGGATGAAAGCAGTATCTGTAGGACATGAGCTTCAAGCTGTGACCAAGAGAGTTGACACAATGCCAAAGGGAGTGTAGCTGCCTGCAAATGTGAAAGCGTGGCGCTTCCACCTGGAGAGATGGGGCTGTCCTGATTTTATAATGTGGGTTAAAAAATCTGTGAGAAGCACTGGTATGCAATAGATTCCAAATTTAGGCTCAGGAATAAATGATATTTACATATTATCACCACTCAGTGTCCCTCAGATAAGAAGCTACCTTGTACAGCCATTGAGAAGAGTACTGCCAATTACCAAAAGTAATAGTAACTTAGTAGGCATTTTTCAGGTTTGCTTTATTTCACAATCAAGACCAAAGAGGCAAAGAAATTGAGTTTAGTGAGGATGCAGTAATATGTTGCAGTGCAGCTCCATAGAGCTCCATAGAGCTGCACAGCACCCTGCTCCAAAAACTGCAGCCAAGAGGACCAACAGACTCCTGCTGGTCTAATGCTGAGCTTTCCCTAGGAGAGTAAACAGCAGCTTCCATGTATATACTCCTCTGGTCTCACCATGTGTTAGTTTTGCTTTTGAGATTTTTAAAGCCTCAAGATACTTGACAGGCTGAGAGAAAGGTGACTGTTCAGCTGGGAGAAGAGAAGCTCCAGGATCCCACTGTGGTCTTTCAGCACTTAAAGGGGGCTTACAAAAATTAAGGAAGAGGAACTTTTTATAGGGGCATGTAGTCATAGGACATGGAGGACTGGATTTAAATGGAAAAAGGGTAGGTCTAGATCAGATATCAGGAAAAAATCTTTTACTGTGAGGGTGATGAGACCCTGGAATAATTTGCCCAGAGAAGTTGTGGATGCTCCTGAAGGTGTTCAAAGTCAAACTGGATGAGGCTTTGAGAAACCTGGTATAGTGTGGGATGTCCCTGCCCATGGCAGGGGGTTGGAACTCTGGTCTTTAATGATCTTTGAGGTCCCTTCTAACCCAGCCCATTCCATGACTCTGTGGTTCAAGTCTCTCCCTGGCAACTAACTGAGAGCTCTCCAGGGCTTCTGGCAGCACCTGCAGCAGGACAGACAGACAGAATGCAGGGGCCAGGGCAAGGTCTGTTGTGGGCCTTGCTTTCCACAGCAGACTGGGGAATTGACTTACTGTAAACAAAGTGACAGAATAACAAAAGGTAAACTCACCTGCAGATTGTCACTGCCACAAAAGTGGCTGAGCACTGTATGCCGCTCTTGTGAAGAGGGTAGGACATGTCCACCAGGCCAGGCCAAGACTCTCTGTCATTGCCCTGGTCATGGCCAGACACTCCAGGGCAGTCGGCCGGTCGCGGTGCTCAAAGGGAGAGGCGCGAGTGCCACGTGCAGGTACACTGCTGTCTTTGAGCACAGTGGTCGCCTGCCCTGGGCCCTGGCCGTTCTGCAGGCCCCACCACGAGCATGGAGGTAAGTAGCCATGGGACAAGCTCCTTCCTTGTGCCCCACCGGAGCGGGACGGGGTAAGAGGTGCAGCATGGGCGTGACAGCCCCCACCGGTGTGCTGAGCAGCTTCGAGGGGCTGTGCCCTTCCTGGCCACCTCAAGGCAGTCCTCAGACAGGGTGCAGGGCAGCCTGTAGTTGTACAGAAACTTTAACAGTGCCATGCTTATGTGGACTCAGGCAACAAGAATAAAATTGTCGGCTTAGTTAACTTTTTAAAACACTGAGCCTCACCCAGTTTAACCAGTCTCCATATACAAAAGTTCCCTCATATTAAAGTTCTGCAAAGAGACAAGCAACAAAACCTGGGGGTGTCTGTAGGAGATGCTGGGCAAGCTGGCTAGTTCACAGCTTGCCCTTTTCAACTGTATGCAGTAGTACTACCTATGAGGCCCTGCCCTCTTCAGCTCTGAGTAACGCTGGTATTTTCCCCCCCTTTATTTCCCTTTTGAAAATGGTGTTGATGGCTTGGGAAACTCCTCAGCTGGTCTAAACACTGATCACAGATTTAGTGGCAGATGGGAGAGCTGGAGCCATGAATGCAGTGCAGACAGGAAATTCTAGAGACTGCTTCAGCCAGCTGCCAGTGGGATGCTTTTTTGCACCTTACCTAAGAAGCGTAAACCCCTCTGACAACCTCGGCACTGATCTGCTTTCCAGGGGGATGAATACATCAATATTGAGAGTGATCTGCATGAAAACAAACGTGCCTCCATGGATGATGAGCAACCACGCTTGAAAGGGTAATGTGTTTTTTGCATGAGTAAGTCTTCCACTCCATCCTGGCCTAAGCAAAAAGCTGCCACTGTTTATGCTTCTGAAGTGACAGCTCTAAATTTCACTGCCATACCCCTATGCACAGACCTTTGTATTGCCTAGCAATTTTTGTAATACAGAAACACAACTTGTTTAAAACTATTATACCTTACAAATGACATCTGTGATTGTGGAACAATCCTTTTAAAGCCTTGCAAATTAAAGGAGCAATATTTTTTTTTCTGGTACAATAACTTCATTTCCAATATTTCTAGAGCAGTGTTTTTTACACGGAGGTCTTAAAAAGTGCTCTCTTTCAGGAAGTTGAAGGTCCATTAATGTCTTTCAGTTTGCTCCAGCACAAAGTAAGAACAAAATAGCTGTGAAAAAAAGCCATTTTAATGGAACAAAAGTTTTACTTTGTGTTTGCTCTACTTCCAAGTGATCACAGAGTGAAAACACACATCCACATTTTACTTGAGAATTAGGTATTTTTGTGAAAACTACAAACCCTGTTTAAGGCATTAAAAAAGTTAAGACACAATACTTAAAATCATATTAAGTGTTCATACGTGTCACTGATTTCTTTCAACAGATAGTACTGAATAGCCTGCAGTCTACTCAGCCCTTTTGAAAGATCAGTCTGTTGATAACACAGATTCACTGCAAGTGCAAGGTTTTAACATTCCCTTCTTGAGTACATGCACAACAGAAAATTGATTTCTGAGTTACAAAATGCGAGCAAGAATAGTTTTGACATATATAAATATTTTACATTAATGTGTTAAAGTGAGATCTGTTTTTTCAACATCACCTGTTATATTTCAAGGCTATAGGATCAGCTTTTAGAAAAGAATGTTTCCTTATTAAATTAATCATATTTCATAAGGAACATATTTTTTCTGCCACCTTTCAGAACAGAGCTGCATATTTATAACCTATGTGCTTGAATATTTAAGATATTCTGGTATCAAAGTCATAATAGCCTAAATTAATAAAATAAAAAGGAGAGAGAGAGATGTTAGATAAAAGAAGAAAATACAAGAAATTGTAATCTTAAAGTAACAATTTTAAATCCCAAAAGTCTCATAAGTAGCAGTAACAGTATTTTTTTCCTTTTACTCGGTGATGGATGAACCATAAATTTGATAAAGTAACTGCCTTTTTCATCTATTTGTCTCTCATTTCTCCTTTTTTTCTTTTCCTGTTGTATCTAATCTTTCTGCTGAGATTGGGTAGATAACCTAATGTTCTTACAGGTTAGAAAAAAATAGTGCTATGATTTGTGAAGCAACAGGAATTCCCAGAACTGAAACTGAAGCATCAAAAGCAATCAAAATTTCTCCGAGAACCTATTACTCTTTGTACTTGCGAAGGAGTGTGTTTCTGCTCTGTTCTTCAGTGCACTGATATAATTTAAATTAATATTTCTTGTTTCTCTCCAATTTATTTTAAATTAATTTAATTTTTTGAGTGCATAAAAGAAGGGTATTCATGCTGTATTTCAGTGTGCATCTAACTCCAGCTGCGTTTAACTTCCAAACAAGTACAGTCCGGATAATTAGCATCTCTAAATATAACATTGCCTTTATGGACTGGGAATGCGAGAGACTGCTTCAGAGATGTGCCTCTCTAAAGCAGTGCCTCTGAGATGACAGAGACATGGCTGTAATTTTTTTCCAGCTTGCACAATATGAAGGTGTATTTTTAGCCACTGCTTCTGTAATAGATATATGTCCACGTCACCAGCATATTTAACATTGGACATCTCTGTTGAATTAACTCACTTCACAAAAGAGCTGTACTTCAGAGGGTAGCAGAACTGGCCTGCTGACTTTGGCCCATTATGTAGATGACAGATTGTCCCATTAGATATCTGCCATATTTTCTTTTTCACCTGTCCAATATCAACCCAAAGAAGTCCCTCTCAAAAGGCACTTTATATTTGGCACTTTGAGATCCAAATATAATCGTCTCCAACTTCAGTGAACTTCAGTGGAGAAATTTTGACCAATTTAACACAATTTTCTTCTGCAAAAGCTTACATTTCTATTCTTTGTTAATCTTTTTTTCGTAGACATTTAGAAAAAAGGTATGATGAAGTCTGTGAATTTTGCAAGAAACATAAAACCAGAATTCATTATGTGGTCTATGGAATTTTAATAACAGGTACAGTATATTACACCCAGGATTGCTGAAGCCTTATTTATTTACATGTATGAGATTATAGGCTGCGCTGTCTTTGTCTGGCATAAAAACTCTTGACTCTCTTCAACAATGTATTTCAAAGTAGTTAAGAGTTTAGTCCCAGAGAAAATTCCAGATTGTAAAATCTCCACTCATTCTCAAACATAACGAAAGCACAAATCTTGCTAAACTGCTTCTCCAGCATGTTTAAAGTCTGACTAGCAATTACACTTGAGATAACAGCATAGTTCAGACTTTGTGTCTACTCCATTACCAGCTGACTCTGAAATTACAGTTTCAGTAACTTGTCCAAGACCATGAAATCACTTTAAAAACTGTCAGGCACTAAATAGGACTGAACTTAACTCATGAGGCTGGAAATGAAAGTTTTCTTTGCTGACCCATATCACTCGATATTCACTGCAAATTTTTTCTGGAGTAAATGTGCTTAGGAGAGTATGCACCGCAAAATCATTCAGATATTCTTCTTTCTCCCTTTCCTAATTAGCCAGTAGGTTGGTTTGTTTCCTTCTACTTCACCAAGTTTGTTTTTGAGATCTTCCTACTTGAACACTGGGAACAGGAGGACTTGAAATATGTCTATGAGACAGTACACTAGGAGGTAGTTATAAAGGTGTTGCTTGCATGCTGAGTATCCTGCCCTCATAACTCATCTTGTCTTGCTTTATCATAGTACAGACATATTCTGGCTGAAGAAAGTGAGTGAATTCTAAGAATATGTCAGGATTTCATACATTAATTCCATAAAAACCAACTTGCATCTTGCATTACAAAAATCAGTAGTCTTCTTTTATTGCCATAGACAAAATCCAATAATTCTTTACAAGAACTGATTTTTTTTTTGGCCAGCATTTATCTGCAGTGAACCTGTCAAATAAATAATTTCATAGCTTCTTTATGAAATAAATTACTTTTAAGCTTCACAATTACTTGAGGTCATTAAATCAGTCAATTGACATATAAGTGTTTGTTTCTAATTTTATTGGATAAACTCATCCTCTTTTGAAAAAAGGAGCACAACTCATGCTTTTAATTCATACCTTTTACACAGGAAAAAGAAGTTCATGTAGATGGGTTTAATTTTCTGAGTGATTAACATGTTTAATATGAACTTACCTTGGCAAAAGCCAAGGTAAGTATGACAGAATGAAAGCCACCTTTCATATAAATGAGCATATCATAAGTAACAAAACTATCCAAAAAAGCAAGATTTTTCAGTATTTAGGTTGGGAGTCAGAAAAGCACCAGAAAGATAAACACAGGCCTGACTTTGATCACCTCTTATAAATTTAAAATTTGATCCTGTTTTTAAAAAGACCAACCTAACTGACATGTATATTCTTGTTTCTGTGACAGCATACTTGGCAGTAGTTATTGCAGCCTGCAGTTTGAATTTTCAGAGAGCTTTGCCACTCTTTGTCGTCACTGTCCTAGCCATATTCTTCGTCTGCTGGGATTTTTTCATAGCTAAGTATGAAGACAGAATTGCTGCATTCTTTTCCCCTGGAGACCGATGTCTGAAAAAACAGTGGTTTTGGCTGAAATGGTAAATATTAATTATTTTCTATTTTTGTAGAAGGACAATGCATTAGTCAAGTTACCCTTATGATTTTATTTCAGCTTTCTTCCCCATAAGAACAGGGAGATGTGTCAATCACACATATCTCAATAAAATCACAGAATAATTCAGTCTTTACCAGGAAATATCAGAAACGCATTCAGGATTTCAATGCAGTAGGTAGGGATCAAAAGTCAGAAATCATAGAAAAATACCACAAATTGAGGTGGGAAAAGTTCGTGGTTGAAAGAGAATATGTTCACAAAATTTCATGTGTGTTGCAGCCTTTTGCATTAATTCTGAAAACCAGAAAGTTCTTCCACTGTTCACAGAGCTGTTAGGTTCATAAGAACCTTAACTCTAACATTTGCAAACTACTAAAGTATATTATCTAGACTCTGTTTTTCCACATATCCCCCTAGCAATTTTTACTTGACCTTCAGGAATCAAAACATGCCAGCCAGATTTAATGTCATAATAAGGTTGTATAACCTTAATTTGGGATAGTAGGCATTCCTCTGGTAGATAAATGGTGTCAAACACTTATTTCAAGTATTCCTGAGAAGTGATTGGGGATCTTTAAGTTATCCCTGTCAACATGAGGAGAAAAAGGAGTCTTGTAGACCAAAGAAAAAACAAATGAAATATCACTTAAAAGGAAGATGAAATTGGCCAGCTACCATCTGCTTCAGCTAGGTCACCTACTAGCTGAGAGAGAAAGAGTTTCAAGGAGTTTGGGATAATGTCCCAGATTATTCTTAAGATTTAGAAATGGCTTTGCTAAGAAAGGTGTTATAAAGATTGTGGTCCTTCTGCTCAGGAGCCACATTAGAGAGCAGTCACACAGAGGCATTTCCATTAGATGGTCTGGCAGCCTCTCTGGGAGAAGGAGCTAAAGGAACAGGAGAGCCCTGATGAGCAGATCAAGTCAGGGGCAGTAAGTGCTATATTACCTGGGCTGCAATCCTTAAATTGTACATATCACAGATTAGGTGCTTAACTTTTCTCCCAAGAGACAGAAAGTCTCTCAGGTGTAGAAAGGGTTACTCAGCATTGCAATGGCCAAGCCATTTTGTGGAGTTTACCTGCAATGTTTTTAATCCCCATCTAAAGACCAAATTGATGTATCTAGGTACCAAATAAATCAGTGAAACCTTACTGTTAGACAAAACTAGCATTAAAGACTTGGGACAATGTTTGTTTCCTCTCTGTATATTGGGTGATGTATTTTGTTGCCTTCCAGGCTGTTACAATAATTACCTTCAATAAATAAGCATAACTTAGTTCTGGTAGCGGGGACCATAGAAACACTGAAACACAGATATACATGTTATTGTTTCTGAGATAGCTGAACAGACTACAAATAGTTACAAATAAATGAGCTGTTTATAGCCTGCTCCTCAGCTGAGTGTGCTTTATAGGCCCATCAGCTAAACAGCACAGTGCAAGTCATAAATACCAGACCCTCTCTTGCCCAGAGCTAAAGATTCAATAAAGGAAAGGAAGGGAAAGAAAAGAAGGATGAAGTTAGAAAGGAAGATACCACATTTAATTTAATAGAAATAGTGCCCAGACAAGAGTCACTCATGCTTTTTTTGAGTTTCTTCCCATACTCTGGCTTGGAGGGCATTTCTTCCAGATGTCACCAAGGGATGTTGCCAGAGGCACATCAGCAAAGGCAGGTTCCTGCTTGTGTAGAGCTGCAGGTTTCCGTGCAATACATTGTACAAAGAGTTTATTCACAAACAGAGATGTAAGTGTTTTGAGTATGGGAAGGGAAAGGAATATCCCAAACATCTTTTTCAGGATATCGTGATGCTTTTTATTTCCTAGGGTGTTGTGTGCAGCTCTTATTATAATGATCATCTGCTGGCTCATCTTTGACACAACAAAACAAGGATCCCGTCAGCTAATCTCTTTTGGTGGGCTTGTGATGTATGTTGTCCTGATGCTTATCTTTTCCAAATATCCAACCCAAGTGAGTATTTATTCCATGATGCACCTTTTGGGATTTTTTTTATTCTGTGTCTAAAAAGCTATTCCCCTACTCTAGCACCAAGTCTAGTAAGAGTACCAAAATGTGGGAAAGTAAGAATATAGCCTTGCCTGAGACCAAGCACTGTATTTAATTTCTGAGGAAAGTAATTTTGCTTTTGGGGACCACGTATGGTGCTGTACCAACACTTGTCTCTCACCATTTGGGAAGCTGCTGCCCACCTTCTGTTCCAGCCCTGATACAGTTCAAGCTGAGACAGGCCTTCTCCATGCTTTCACCCACAGGGGCCTCACCACAGTCCTCAGAACATCACAGTCTTTTGACATTGAGGACATTGTTATCACATCAGTACAAATTGCCTGGAACCAGAGATATGATAGACTTGTGTAACTCTTAACCCCTCACAAGTTTGTTTTCCACTGCAAATTCAGCAGCTGGGGCTGAGCTGATGTCCTCACTTTTTGCTCACCCACTCCCATAGGCTCACAAATGCCATTTATTTTAATTTTCCATCAGAAATGTCCACTCTGTTTTGCTGTAGTATTACAAAGGGCTTCATTCAGCCACCACAATTACCACTTCAGCTTTTACTCCTGTTTGCATGCCTCATATACCTCTGCATTCTTTCATTAATCATACGTCCATTGTCCAGGTCACCAAGTTTTCCCAATACTTTTAATGACTTCCATCAGTGCTGAGACTTTCTTAACAGGTGAAGTCCTGTCAGCAAGGACTAATGAACTTGCCCTATCCTTTGCAACTGCTGCTGTCTCCAACCGAGGTGAAAATTCATACTCCAAATGCTTTGTGCTCTCCCATGAGCCCTCATTACACCTAATTGGTTTGTGTTATTCAAATGTGATCTGATTAAATTAGAGAATGCCATCTCATCTCTTTGTTTTGTAAGTGATTTGATTAAATTTTCACAAAACAAAGATGTTTTCTGAGGCAGCAGAACAAGAATCATCAGTGTAGTGAAGAGAAGCTCATCATAGGCAGCCGCAGTTTCTTCTACGACTGCCTTTATATGATGAATCACAATATAAAACTGAGCGGTTCTCAAGTATCAAGTCTTTAAAGCCAGGGGACAGAAACAGAGTTGAAATTACCCAAGGACAAACCCTGTAGCAAAATCTCCTTATGCTCTGTCCAGATATGTGAAGATCCAAGTCCCCTAAAACCTGTTTTGGCAGCTGCTCCCATTCTCTAGTATAGTCAGACTATCCCTTTACATTATTTAAACAAACATCCAACAACAAGCAGTTTCTTTATTTTTCTGTCTATCTAGGTTGCTTGGAGAACAGTATTTTCAGGAATAGGAATGCAGTTTATTCTTGGGATTCTTATCCTGAGGACCAAAGTGGGTTTTGATGTATTTAACTGGCTAGGCATTCAGATCCAGGTAAGCTATTGAGCAAAATCCTTACTTGTTTAATATAATTTTCTGTCTTGAGAGTCTTATGTTATACAAACAGGCTGTTCAAGGATCCATTTGTCCCTTGATTTTTTTCTTCTCTTGAGAAAAACTGGATTCTCAGAAAGGTAATTGACTTCCTGAATTCAAACTTTCTTCTTTTTTTAGTTAATATAATGGCCAGAGTAATACTATTTATTAATGGCTTTACCATCATTGGGCTGAAGTTATAAATTGGTATTCTTGACACACAAATTACTGTTTTGTCATAGAAGCTCTTAGAAATGGCTCAACTCCAAATCATCCTTGCAATAAAAACAATATGCTGAAAAGCCTTGCAATTTAGGGCACAGCCCTAATTATCTTCAGATAATGCAACATTCCTGGCATCAGTGACATTTCATAGTCCTCATGACATATAAGAAAATTAATTCAGCTACATACAGGAGGCAAAATCCAGATCTGCATGCTGGAAGGGATCTCTAGAAAGTGGATGAGATCTATCCGCAGACACAAAGTTTTTTTAAAAAGTCAGTTACTGTAAAGTAATGCATAAGCAATATCCAAAATATACATCAGAGAGTACCCACTGAAGGACATTCAGACTTTTCATCTCAGGGATACTATTCTCACAGCTGTTCTTCACAGGTAATTAAGGACATGTAAAACCAGACAGAGCAGAATGTACTGTCTCTGCAGGAGCAAAGGCACAGGTCTGTCTAATCTGCAGGCAGTGGGAATCATCTGGGTTTTGTCATCAGGTTCTCAGTCTCTGAGTGAAGCAGGTCTGGTGCCCCCTTTTGCTAGCTTCATATTTTCAAGTCTTACAGTCTATCCTGTCAGAACTAATTACTGTAGCTATTATAAATTGTATTTTAACTGCATTTTAAACTGTATCAGTAATGCATATATTTGCATCAGAAGTATAAAAATGCACTGGATCAAAATTTAAAAGTAGAAGATTCCCTCAGGCTAGCTCTTAGCTACACCTTTCAAAACTCATTACTTCAGCTGTCAAATCTCCATTTTAAGCTGTATTATTCATTGAACTTATTTGCATCAGATGGAGCATAGAAATGCACCACAGCATTGAGATTGAAAAGTAAATGTTTTTTTCAGTGTAGCTTATGGCCTCTATTGTGTTGGGTACTCAACAGAGCACAGCAGATACCCTCAGTTCAGCCAAATACAGTCAGCAAGGCTTGGACCCCTCCAAACCAGAGCCCAAGCTTCTTGGACCTCACTGTATTTCTGCAAGACAACTAGCAATAGTTTTTTGGGTTTTGGCAGGTACCCAGAGCTTATGGCTAATTTGCTTTGCTTTCTGTCCCCAGACTTTTCTGGAGTACTCTGATGCAGGTGCCAAGTTTGTGTTTGGTGACAAATACACAGATCATTTCTTTGCTTTTAAGGTAAGATGGTTGTTATACACTGTATGTGGCAGATAAACAATGGTAGTTGGAACAGTATAGCTGGGAAATAAATTATGTGGCTTGTGATGCCTCTGTCATCACCAGATAAATCAAACAGGTAAATTATTCCTTATTATGTGATATTCTGAATAGAAAATTTGGGAACACTTTGATTCACTGCCAAACGCTGAGTTAGATTGCACTTATTTAGTCTAATTATAGCAACATATATTGCATGTAGACAGAATTTTGGAATATTTTTCTGCAAGGAATAGGTTAAAAGGCTTGCACCTGGCCACTGACAGAAATATTACCTCCTTCCTATCTTCCCCACCTCTCCATGACTGAAAGTGCTCTGTCATGCTATGCTGTTGTACCCTTAAGTGCTGTACAGGCCACTGCTTCACAGACTTTCCCCCTGAAGAACTGGAGAGCCTAGATGTGTATTTATTCATGCCTGGGGGAAGAGCTAGAAGCTGCATAAGCAGGAAGAATTACATGATATTGCAATAGTAAGATCACAGGGAGATTTCCCATCTCTCTCTTAAGAGACCTTTTTGGGAAACAGCTAGATTACAGTTTATCTGCTCTGTGCTCTCTAATCTGCACCAGCATCCTTCCTGGTTTTGCTCTGAGAAGTAGTTCATGCCCCAATGCCTGCTTAGGCTGGAATCAAGAGCATACAAAGCAAAAGAAACACCAAACCCCAAACCAACCCAAATAACAAATAAATAAACCTCAAACAAATATGAGAAATGTATCAGGACTTACTTGGAGACCATTCTTTTGATATTTCAGATATCTGACTGTGGGCTTTACATGCGTTTTCTCTTATTTTTTTCTTGAGGTGATATTCCAAACTAGATGTTCTGCAAACTTAGCTCTTTCATTACTTGAGAGAGAAGGTGCTATCTGTAAAATAGCCTGCCACTAAGAACAGTCAGAACATCTTAGAAGGGAAAAAAAATTTAGGCATTTCATCAATAAATATGAATTATATTTTAAAAGCAGTTCTTTTGTACCTTTTGTTTCACTTTCCAGGCTCCTCCTACCTTTACTTTGGGAGATATTTACTTTACTTATTTGAGCACTCAAATAACAATTTTGATTCTCAGCTACATGTTTTAGGGATAAAATTGTTTAATTCCCACCTCCCCCACCATGTAATTTTTCTCATGGTTTTTGGCAATGCTTTATGAATATGATTCTTTCAAGGTGGTTCTGAGTCCTCACTGATGATGCAAAATAATCTGCTTACTAAAGCCATAACTAGGGACTAGACAGCCAAAAGTTTGCTTTTTTGTAGGCAAACATACATCAGTCTTATCCTATGCTTCAAGCCAGCAAAACCATGGAATTTCTAGATGATAACAGGAACAAGTAGATTATTCTCATATTGAAAAACAAGAAAACCAGTTGGTTTTCAGAGCTGCATATATATAGGAATATATACATATATATATATATGGTAAATGGAATTGCAAACAAGTGCACAGCAATATCAAAACATGCTCAATCTGCTCCTCCTCTAGACAGGGAATCCCCTCTTCCAACAATAGTGAGTGACAACCAGCCTGTTCTCCCTTGAAACACTTGTCATTTATTTAGACATTAAGTTGGTCCAAAGTGCTTTTTTGTGTCTTTCAGACATTTTATGAGGTTTGCATGTTGTGATGAGCTCTTCAAATCTTGCCCGAAGATATTTCAAAGCATTGTCCAAAAGACAGTGCTTAGCTCCTGAGAGATTAGACAAGGGACAGGATATGTCTGTCAGAGTCCTGTTGCATCCATACTGTATCCTCAGCAATATGCAGGGACATATCAGTTTTCTGCCAGGTGAAGTGGACACGTTACCAGAGCAGACACATCCCATTTGTGCATATGGACACTTGTATATGTTCTGACCAGTTCCATCAGTCCCACAGTGTCTTTGAGCACACTTTGAGCACACTAGTTCTGGAAGCACTAGTTAGTTAAAAATGCACATATTTGCATGCATAAAGCGGTTTATTTTAAATATGTATTTGTGCAAGCAGATGCAGAGTTTCAGAGTTCTGAAAAAAACCCACTCGCCCACGTAAATAAGCACTTCCAAGTAATTAAATAGATGGAAAAGACCTTTTAGTATTAAGTCTTCTATCCTGTTGACTACAAAAGACAAAGTTTGCTTTGAGCAAGGAAGAAATTAGACTTCTGTTAAATCTGTAGCTTCTTTTTCACACCAGGAGAACTATGGTTCCTTGAGAAAAGCTTTGCTTTGAAGGTCAAACTTAAGGAGTGTATGAATAAGCAGGATGTTTCTTAAACGTCAATAACAGCTTCTTTAAAGTAAAATAGGGAAAAAGTTAAACATCAAGCCACAAATAGTAGAGGAGTTGAGAGTAGCTAACAGTTTTAACTTCTTCCTCTGTATGGTAATAACAAAAGAAAAGGCGGGGAGAAAGATATTAATTTTACTAAACTAAACTGTCTTCTGTTACTGCATGGCAAACTATCCCTGCAGAATTGCAAAAAGGATCAAGGAACCAAGCTAGAGAAAGCAGCATTATATTAACTTGTTGAACAGCACAACAATATTGGTTAATTGCACTCTGTCCTTTCAGTGAAAGGTTCTGATCATCAAAATTGAGTTTCTAAATGTTTATCAAAATTGTTTATAGTACCAACTCTCCTCTAGAAAGGCATGGAGTCTATGTACTGAAAAGATCTGAACTAACAAAGTGGTTTGTTGTTTTTCATTCTGTTACTTAATTTTATTTATAATGCATTATGTTATTAGTGAACAATCATGAAAGCTTCCTAGTCTTCATGGTTGTGGGAAAATAACTGCAGACCCTGTAGACTGGTTACTGGGGATACACTTAGAGGAAACTGAGGGGTTATATTCGCATTTTAACAGGAGTTATAATGCAGGGTAAATCACAATTGCTGCTTTCTGGATGGAATATGGTTGGTGCATGACTTGAAACCCTTCCAGAATGATTCCCCATCACCTGTTAAGGGGGGTGGAATGGAGGCTGGAGTGGAGTGGAGTGGAGTGGAGGCACCACAGCCAGACTCTGTGGAAATCCTTGCAGGGAAAGGAACTCGGTGGTACTTTGTAGCTGATAAACCGCACACCACCTGATAAAGGGCATACCGGGGAAAGAGGGGATGTTCCACTGGTGAGCCAGCAACTGTGGCAAAATCCCTCTCCTTAGACAAACTTGCTTCATTGAAGTCTAATAATAATATTCAGGTACACCTCCATGTCAAAGATACATGCTCCTGATGTACGAACACCCCTTATAGGAATGCACTCTACATTATTTTTGACTGTATTTTTAAAAGCAAAGGGAGAGAATTTTACGCTAATCATTAACAAAGGTATGTGTGACTAGAGCCACTCAAACTCCACATAAACATAAAGAAATAGTATATAAGTAAGTTGAGAACAGGGGAAAGTTAGGGAAAACTCCATCTTAACTGCTGTGATCAGTCAATGGGCTGAACCTCTCTTCTTTCCCATAGGGACAGCTGTAAACTGGTAAGAACCAGGCTCTATGTGCCCTGAATACATTTACGTGGGATTAGAGCCTGTCTGTGTATTCCTTCAAGTATATTTTTGCAGTCAGATACAATCAGCAACAATCTTCTAACCTTAACACGTCACAATTTTATATTAATAAGAGTGTTATTCCTTAAATTATTAAGTGTGAGTCCTTTATGGGTGCTGGCAGTTGGCAGCAGGTAATACACTCTAGTAAAGGGCAAGACCTGCTGAGTGGACTCCCTTATGCTGGTGGTGTGTTTCTCTAAGACAGTAAAACCACTCTCCAATCCAGCAGGACTGTTCAGNCAAACTTGCTTCATTGAAGTCTAATAATAATATTCAGGTACACCTCCATGTCAAAGATACATGCTCCTGATGTACGAACACCCCTTATAGGAATGCACTCTACATTATTTTTGACTGTATTTTTAAAAGCAAAGGGAGAGAATTTTACGCTAATCATTAACAAAGGTATGTGTGACTAGAGCCACTCAAACTCCACATAAACATAAAGAAATAGTATATAAGTAAGTTGAGAACAGGGGAAAGTTAGGGAAAACTCCATCTTAACTGCTGTGATCAGTCAATGGGCTGAACCTCTNTAAGGGTCTCCCTAATGGGATGCTGAAAGGCTGGTCAGCTATAAGGGTCTTGGCTTTCCTGAGACACTGACAGACAAATTAAATGCTAAGGGGCAAATAAGTCTCTCCACACTAAGGGTCTAGGAAGCCTCCCCTTTTCACATGACAGTGGTACTGTTTTAGCTGTAACTAATCTGTCTGACTAATTTTGGACCTTTTGGGGGTGGATTTTTCTTTCTCTTGTATACTAGCATAGAAGTGGTGGGGTCCTGTGTATTTCACATACTTGAGAATCAAGTTTATTAGTTTTATTCAGGGTGAAAACCCAATCAGAGAGTGGTTTTAATAGCCCATCAGAGAGTGAGTTAGGCATTCATGCAATTCTTTTAAATTATGTTGAAAGAAAGTATTTTTCAGTATCCGCTGTAAGAGACTTATATTCACTTCTTGTGTTTAGTAAGTATATACCTTTAAATAGATTCTTTTTAAAGGATATAAATGTTTGAATTGACTTAAACATGGCTATAAACTTATGTATGTTATGCTAAGCTAAACAGTTTCTAAACAATTGCAGTTGTGTTAGAATAACACAATGTATATAATGTAGATAAATGAAAATTATTTAATTAAAGCACAAAGAGGAAGGTTAGGAAGGAAACCACTGTAGAAGTTTTAATGATCTTCTGTCTTCAAATCAGGTATTGCCAATTGTGGTTTTCTTCAGTACGGTTATGTCTATGCTTTACCACGTTGGATTCATGCAGTGGCTTGTTGGAAAGGTATGCATTTTTGCCAATTAGATGCACATTTGGCTAGTGTGGGAAATGTTTTGAACATGTGCAGAGGAGCCATAGCCTGGAAATAGTTCCAAATGTTACCACTGCAAAATCTTGATTGGCATCTCTCAGTCTGGTTTCGTTGCTTATGTCATATTAATTGTTAGATTTGGCTGGTTAGCTTTAGTGTTCCCCCTTTCTGCCTGCCCTTCTCCCAGCCCTCAAAGTGCAGGGTGGAGATTAAATCACAGAGAGTGGATTTCTGCTAAGCATGTCAGTAGTGATTGGATATACCTTCCTATCACAGATACCCAGATAAGATCAAAGCAGGCTCCTCACCTCACTCTCTAAGTGTTCATTTCTGTCAGCATCTATGTCTAGTGCTACTGTTTACTAATATAAGATCAAGTCCACTTTCTGTCATCTCTGTCCAATAAACCTGTCATATGAGGGAAAAGATCTTCCTCTATGGTGGTAGTTAAACCTAATTTGAAGATATTCTTAAATTAAAAGTTCTTTGCCCTTTACATTCACAGGATTGTTATATAGGCACCATGAACATCACCTAGCTGACATTAGTGTGCTAAAATTGCAATGAGGCATTTTTAGCCTTAATCTAAGTTTCACATTTTTTCCCTTCATATGATCCAAGTATTTTTGGACAAGAATATAAGAATACATCAAAATATCTGTTTTGTTTAATTTAGTTTAACATTTTTTATGCCCAGAAGGAGCCTGGAGTACTTTCAGTTCTGTTAAATTACTTCTTCTCTGTCTTATTTTAGAATGTACCAATTACATGAATGTGCTATACCTTTAAGCTGAAATCATTAACTCAGGAAGTATTGTAACATGTCTCTGAACTCTTAGATTGATATGATTAGCCCAAGAAGGGCATGGAACAGGCAGAACAAATTTTTGTTTCTTTTTTTAAAATCATTTTAGGTTGGTTGGATAATGCATGTCCTCATGGGAACAACTCCTGTTGAGTCTCTGGTAGCTGCGGGGAACATATTTGTGGGACAGGTGAGCTGGAGCACAGAAAAACATGCTAACATGTAACAATATTACGGAATATAGGGAAATAATGCTTCTCATTGAACAGTTGTGTATTAAAAAAATAATCTCTTTCAAAGCTAGGATTCCACTACATCAAGTCTGATTATTTATTTCCAAAATTGCAGTATGTTCATTGGCAGTATTGGCAGTGATGCACAGTGGAAAGGATTTGGGAAGTGGTATGTTTTCCCAACAGAAGGTCAGACAAAATGTAGATGATAGATCTCCCTGCTAGACTACTCCAAGGCTATGAAGAAATAACAATTTCAGGGTTTTTTTTCAGTTGAAAAGGCAAATGGTATGAAAAGATGGCACACAAAGGAGGCAAGGGCAGGAGAGAGAGCCAATGAAGAAAACTAAGATCCAGGGCTAGCAGTATAATGCCTTATTCACAAAAAGAGTGGACAGCATCTAACAGACCACTTTAATGGGAAACGTATTAAACCCACATTTACAATAATGTCTGCCCCAAGCTTAGAAGCAATGTAGAAAGATCAACAATTAACATCCAAGCCCAAATGCACTGTTAGCATGATATTTAGCAGTGGTGCATCACCACATCACACTGCTTCAGGATTTAGAGTGGTACCATTGCATGACACTGCCTCCAGGATGTGCTCACACACGTGCCAGAGGGGCATGTTTCACTTGACTAACAGCCTTATTTGTGGCTTAGACCTGTGGCTGTCTCTAAGTCACTTAGAATTGGAATAGAATTGGTAGAATCTTGGCAGTTTCATTGTGCTTTTCAGGGAGACAGCAAACCAGCCAGAATTGTCCTCAGACATTCTCTTTCTTGGGATAAAAAAGTCCCAGTCTATTGAAATCGGAGCACTTGCTAGCACTAGGATTAACTAGTCAAAGATACCTAAGACAGTATGACACAGACACTCAATTTTTCTGCTCTTAATAAAAGAAATCTTTGGGCTTTTATTAGGGATTTCTTAATTTGGTGCTTGTTTTTCACTTCCAGACAGAGTCTCCTCTCCTGGTACGGCCCTACTTGCCGTATATTACCAAATCTGAGCTCCATGCAGTCATGACAGCAGGATTCTCAACTATTGCTGGAAGTGTCTTAGGAGCATATATTTCTTTTGGGGTAAGACAAAAGAACTAGAATATATATTGGTTTATCTGAAATCTTTTAAGTATTTCACTCAGCTACTATGCTTTGAAAGTATCCCTCAATAATTCCCACTGTTTGTGTTGGTTTTGGTTTTTTTTTTT
>VXBC01004520.1:0-27198 GCA_013399945.1 Ploceus nigricollis
CTTGAGATCTCAAAGCCGTGCAAGCTTCTGTGGTTTGGGGGTTTTTGGAACTTTCCTTTTAAATTCTTACCTGGGAGCCCTCCTCACACAAAGGACTGTTGAAAAAGGAAAGAACGACGTGGAAAATCCTCTGGTAGTCATAAAGATCATGGCAATGTTTGTCACGCAGCCCTTCCCCAAGAAAGCTGAGGATCCACTCACGCTCTGTTTTGTACTGGAAACCACAAAGAAAAATACCACCATCAGACATTCTGACATTCCCAAAGAACACCTGCTCCTAAGAGCACAAACCCTGGTTCCCTCTGAGTGCCAGCTCAGGGCTTAGCACAGCTTGTTCTAAGTTCCATTCCTATCAAATTGAACCCCTAACATCCAGTCAGTCTGGAGCCCAAACATGCAGTGGAAATGGAATTTTAGAAGTTGCTGTTCCTAAAATACTTCAGTTGAACTCAATGTTATTAATTAAACTCAGAGTTGAATTGTAGCTAGCTGGGGCAGAATATTCTGGTTTTTGATGCTGCTTCTCATGGGGAGGTGCAGAATCTGGGACCCCAACAGAGGCAAGGCTGCCACAGGCCCACCAGGCTCAGCAACACTTAGTGTGTATCTCCAGTAGCTGCACATCAACCCAGTAGCTGCTCCTGATCTTCCCCATTACCCCCTTCAGACTCCAAGACCTCTCCAGCAACTGGCCAGGGCCCTCTGAGCCTCTGGTAGCCAAAGCCTCTGGTTTTCACACCCTCACACACCTGCAAACTCCTGGCCCCCAAGGCTCTTACCCAGCTGGTCAGCTCCTCTGGCTGGACACTCCCTGGGATCACAGCCCCACAGCCCCACACAGCTCCAGCCCTCCAGCCACATTCCCACTCCAGGGGGGCTCTCAGGCCTCCCTGCAGAGGGCATAAACCGTCCCTGATCCAGGAAAGGATTTAGGAATGGAGGTTAATGAGAAGGCANTCAGGTGACCACCCCCAGCTCTTCCAGCCTGTGAAGCATCTCCATGTGCCGTAGGGACTTTTGACTGGCAATGACAAGGTTTTGGTCACATCTCGAATGTGCATGAGATATCCAGAGTTACTACAGTACACTCCCTTGGCACAACCTGTTTTGCTCCTGGAATGCAACAGGAAGAGAATTGTCTGTGTGATGTTCTGTGAATTCCCCGCTCTCTGGTGATCAGTTATCTCTGCTGTTGCCTTATCAGGGTTCAGGCCTTCTGCCCTCCCCAAAAACAATCTGTTCAACAGCTGGATTGCTGGAGTGGCACCTTTGTTGTTCCTGCAAGTTCCGTATTGTTCTCTGTGCCTTTGTGTGCTCACTCACCCACATCTGCCGTCTTCATTCAGAGCCATCTCTGCTGAAGGCCCTCGAAGGTCTGAGTCAACAAGAGATCAAAGATGCAGCTTTAGAGCACAAAAAGCCAAATGATACCAGACAAGGGGAATTTAGCAAAATGATCAGACAGTGGGCTCAGAATAATCATAAATATTTCTTTTTCAATAACAAATGTGCACCACACTTGGTATAAGCTTCTGAAATAATAAAAAAAAAAAGAAGTTCTTCCAGAACTATAAAAAGCCAATGTGGCTCAAGCAAACTGAGATATGAATCCTTGGAAGTGTCACAGAGGTGTCACTGGATGTGCCCTTCTGAAGGATCTGGAAATAAGAGACCCTTCCATGATTAACCTGTTTCTCACAATTGCCCCCTTCACCCTTTTCCTCTCCTTGTTCCCAGATTAAAGAAGTTCATCTCCCTCCACCTGATGTGCCACAGACCCCTCACCACCTTGGTCACCTTGCATAGGATTTTCCATTTTTTTTTCCACAGGTATGTCCCAGGAGAGAGGTTGGACATCTACCAGGAGATATCAAAAAGTCAAAGATGCCTGGGACAACTGACAATTTCCAGCTGGGAGACACCAAACTGTGTGGTATTTGCAATTTAAAGCAGATGAATGCTAACAGGGATATTGGGATTCACTGTGTCACCTCATCCTGTGGAACGGCAAAGCAGAACATACACTGATCTGGTCAAAAAGTGTCTCAGCATGACAGGAATGAAAACAACAATAAAATACCTTTATCATCAATTCTGATTTCAGCACCTGATGGTGCAAATATCCCAGGCAGAGGAGAACATGGGATTTGTCTTTCAGATTCTTAGGAAAAAAACTTAAGTTCCTGGAAAGATTTAAGAATGTTTCTATCTCCACCCTGATAATTTTTATCAGAAGATGTAAAATATTTAATGCAAATTCTCCTTGGGTGTGCCATTGCTTTTATG
Organism: Ploceus nigricollis; assembly: GCA_013399945.1. Taxonomy (NCBI): domain Eukaryota; kingdom Metazoa; phylum Chordata; class Aves; order Passeriformes; family Ploceidae; genus Ploceus; species Ploceus nigricollis. The sequence continues at coordinate 2,287 of VXBC01004520.1, forward strand.
GCCTTTTTATTGCTTATAAACCAAATCACGTCATCACTGGTACTTTCTCTGACCCTTTAAAGTTAAAAAGTTACCCCAAGGACAATCACATCTTTGTGTGCTCAGTGTTTGTGAGCACTCCAGGATCCTTGGATTTGTGTGGGGTGGGAGCAGAGGGGCAAGACCAACCCCATCAACACTTCCTGCAATCATTCTGCATTTTTTCCAGGAAAAGTATTGAAATTTTCTCAAAAAAGAGCTTAATTTGAAATTAGCAAATACTTCTGTTCTTCTGTTTCCTAGGTGGGGGCAGGTCAGAATTTCACTGATATTAAACAAAAAGACAAAAAGAAGGGTGACTGAGCACTGGAATGGGCTGCTCAGAGAGGCTGTGGAGTCCCCATCCTTGGAGACATCCAAAAGTCATCTGGAAATGGTCCTGGGCACTCAGGTCCCAGGGAGATAAGAGTGGATGACCCCCAGTGTCCCTTCCAACCTCAACTACTCCAGGATTCTGTGAAGAAATGGATTTCAGCCTTCATATTTTTGTACACTTGAAAGGAAGAAAGTTTTTTTTTGCTGTTAAAACGACTTCTTTTCCTGCTTGCCTCAAATGCTGTCTGGATTTATCCCTTTATGGAAAATTAAAATAAATAAATAAATAAATAAATAAAGGTGGGGGGGGAGGAAAGAAGCAAGGGTTAACAAACATTCTGACATACAGGAAGAATATGGGCAAACTAGGACATGATAATTGCCAGATGGGTAGGAAGCCAGTGGTTAATGGGAATAGAAGCAAATAAACACAACATTTCTGGATAGAAGGGATACAGGGTAGGAATTTGAAAGAGGTGATGGGATTAGTATTTTAATAGGATCTAAAGCTGGTTGTCTGAGAACACTGGTGGCTAGAACTAGAGAGTAAAAAATATGAGAAATACGTAGAAATTATATATTTTAAACTAAGAAAAAATGATCGGTCCAGGGAATTTTGAGCTTCAGCAGAATAGAGGGAGAAATGGGCAAGGAAATCCCATAAGGACCAAGAGAGTCATGGGGGAGGAATGGAAAGGAAGGAATAATGAAAGCTGGATAAAGAGCCACATTGTAGAATCAAGGAGAAAAAAAACAACCCACACTCCAAAAATTAGAGATAAGAGACTAGGGATGGTGACAGTAGGAAGGACCAGAACTGGCAGCCAATAAATAGAATAAATGGATGTATCAGCCAAGACCTGGATAATGTGGAAATGTGGAAGAGCCAAGCAAAGTGAGGAGAAAGGTAAGAAAAATTTAGGGGGAAATGCGAGGCAAATTTAAGGGAGAACAGGCACGAAAGTCTGTGCATCCAATAATAGTGAGAAAGGGGAAAATCCCACCTTCCTGAAAACTGTGGACATCATAACACAGAATTACACAATGACAAAGGGATGAGGGGAATCAGGGGCTGGGAGTGGCATGTGCTGGACACAGGGAAGAGCTGCCATTCTCTGGATTAACCAGTGCTTCAAGGTGCTCTTGGAATTATGGAACTGATGGAATTTGCCATCTCAGTGTTCAACAGCTGCAAAAAAGCTCCACTGTTGGGAGCTGGCAATAAAGGAGTGTTAGGGTGAGTGAAATCTCATATGAGGAGAGGAGAAAGATATCAGCACCAGGCTGACGTCTGTCCTCTCATTAATGATTAAACATTAATAGCAAATCACAGAATCAGTCATATCAGAGAAACCCAGACTGGTCTGGGTTGGGAGGGATCTTGAAGCCCATCCCATCCCATCCCTGCTGTGGGCAGGGACGCTTTCCACTCCAACAGGTGGCTCCAAGCCCCATCCAACCTCATCTTAGCTCCCCATCCCCACAAAGCACTGGGATTCAGGCGTCACTTATAGAACACAAGTGGAGAAAAGTAATGAACTTTTTAATAAGTGGAATGGGGAAAATAATGGATTTAGAAATAAGAAGGGTGTGTGAGGTAACACAAGCCTGATGGTTTGGTGAAAAATAAGGGAATCAACATTATCTTTGCTCATAATACAAATTACCCAATTGAGACAATTCATTGTAGCTCATTTTTCAGGGACTGAGGTGTTGAAGAATCATAGAACCACAGAATGGTTTGGGTTGGAAAGGACCTCAAAGATCATTTAGTTCCAGCCCCTGGCAGGGACATCTCCTACTGGACCTCTCAGGAAGGGCTTTGCACTGGTACCTGATGCTCAGAATTCAGGTCTGCCAAAATCAGTTCTTTCTGATGTGGGATTTCACTCAACTCAGCATTTAGGTTATAAACACATATATCATGAGGTGCTGTCAAAACAGTGAGATCCATCTGCTCCCTGTGGGGTGGGGGCTGGGAGCTGAGAGCAATCCTATCCCACAGCACTTGGGTGAGCTGAGCAGGGCAGATAAACACTGTCATCAGGTTCAACCAAGAGTTCAAATTTTAAGGATTCATTGGATGAGGCAGATCTGAAGTTAATTTGGGAAGTCAATGTGTGTAGTAATGCATGTTCTGCTAAGGAGTAAACAAGTAACTCTTTGTCTCCTTAAAAAGCAAAGAAGCCCAGAAGTTTCTCTCCTTAATTTGCTTAAAAGACACCTCATAGGACCTTGGGGATATCACATCAAATTTAAGGATAGCCGATTGGACAGAAGCCAAAAGGTCCCGCCTAAGTAATTCCCTAGAAAAAGAAGAGAACAAAGGAGGTAATTTGCTTTTGTGAGGTGTTTCTAGCAGGGCAAGGGACTTCCTACCCTTTTTCTCTGCTAAGAGATTTGTTATTTTGCTCTTTATTAAAACTTTTATGTTTCTAATGCTATCACAGAAGTCATCCAGCTGTTTTTTAAGCCATCTAAGGTAGCTGAGCTACTTTGGGTGTGTTACAAATCTCTTAGAGCTCGTTCCGCCTAGCTCGAAGAGATACATGTAACAAATGTGCAAGGCAGGGACCAATTGGGGTCCAGGGACAGTAAAGAGGATCAGACAGAGCCCTGTGATCACCGGGGCGGTCCATCATGAAGAGACAGATCCCAGCTCAAGCCAAAGGGGTGGTATGTGGATTGGGGACCTGATCATCTGGCCTATGGCCAGGCCCACACAGGTGGTGGGGACCAGCCCCCCTGCAGTACCTGGCTGTGGTGGAGAGCTGCACCCTCCAACACAGCCCAGAGCTGACTGAAATGTAGGCCAGGGGCAGGTGGAGGACTCAGGTGACTTCAGGTCCATTAGAGCTCCCTCAGTACCCTCAGGACTGCAATCAAGATCACCAAAAGACCTTAAAAATGCAGCGCAGAGTCTAGTCTGTGGGGAGCACCATCAGAGGCTGCTCTTTGAGGCCAGGAGGAGCCGCTCCCAACCTGGTGGTGCTGCTGGGTTGGTGGTGTGATTGTGTGAATCTGTTAATCACAGCTACTCTGCAGAGCTGCCCTGGCATGTGCCGACCTTCTGCAGATAACAGCTCTATGTGGAACATTATTTCTCTGATTGACCTCCAAACCCTCAATATCCCAACAGGGAATGCCAGTGGACCTTTCCAACCCCTAACAGTCCTGTAGGGAAGGGCAGCCAGGGTAGAGGGGGAAATGCTCAGCTGCTCTGAGTTACTTATTTCAGAGCAAGTACAGCGACATGTACAGACACTGTACATTTCAGCGGAGTGAAGAGCATTTTGGGTTTGGGAGGAAATGTCCTTTAGGTGTTCCCAGTTCTGCTCCTCCCTGCTCAGATGAAGACCTGCAGAACTGGGGGACCTGACACCTGGATCTGCAAGGGCCAAGATGTATGTGTTATCTACTCTAACCCACTCTCAGCTCCCTGACAGCCAAGTTCACAAACAGGCAGGACAAGGGAGGAGTTTGGAACTGGAGAGGGGCTCTGCTCTCCACATGTATCTGGAATGTAGGATAGATATTCCCGCCAGGCTTCTGTGCTAAAGGAAAAGCCAGCTTCAGTTCTGTACTCTGGTGGCTTCAAAAATGCCCTGTTCACCCAGAGCTGTGTTTCTGTGGGCTGTGAAATGCCCTAAACCTGGCAGCAGGTTACAGGCAGAGCATGTTCCAGAGTCCTGATGGGTCAGGACCCACTGACCAGTGCCTGGGATTTCCCTCTGGCAGCTTTTAATTCATGTGAAGTGAAGCTCACATACCTCCGGGTGTGTGAGGTCCTCCACTCTCACCAATCCTGATCCTAGCCCACCAGTTCTTAGCTTTCCTTAAAATAATAAAATTCTGACAATTTTTTTGCTCCAATGTGTGCTCAAGACACAACCTGAACCTTCCATCCCTAACCCAAAGTCTTAAACCACACACTTTTTCCTGTTCCAGCAAAGCAGAAGTCCTCTCCAGACCCATGGATCCAGGAGGTGGATCTTTCAGGAAAACCCCAGATCTCAGTGGATAGTTAACAAGATCACAGAAGAGAAAACTCCTCAAGCCCATGCACAGAAGGCCATGTATGTACCCAGTTTGGGTAGTCCCCGGTGCTCAAAAGATTCTTCCATTTTTATAGACCAGCACCAAAATGTGTATTTCTTGGGTGTTCTCTCATTTTTCTTTTTAAATCCACTATTAGACTACAATTCAAACCCCATTTTAAGCTTAAAATTAAACAGTGCAGTAAATTCTGTTCTTAAAGATCGTGAACATTAAACAGAAGCACTAGAAATGGTAGAAGAGCTCATTGCAGGAAAAGCCTGAGTTAAATTCCCTTCTCAATCATGAATCTCCTTCTCTGGTGTGAGCATTGGCATCACAGGGAACAGAGTAAAGGAGACAATTTCAATTCTGTAAGAGCCATAAATTGGAAAGGAGCCCAGAGCTCTGGCAAAACCCACTGTGCAGGGCAGCAGGTCCAGCCCTGTCATTGGGCTGCTTGAAAGGATTTTAGTGGATCTTTGGGAGGACCTGCATGAAATTGCCCACTCAAATATCTTCTGTAAGCCAAGAGTGGTTACACTGGGGAAAAGGCGGGGTGGGGGGAGGAGAGGAAATACTAAACTCAAGGCTGGACTTACCTGACCATTTTTAATTCTTCTAAATTGGTTTTATTTAAGCTCTCATACTATATCTCACACTGGTTTGTGTTCTGGCATTGATCCTGAAAAGTCTCTTCAGGAGTTTTTTGTTGTTGTTTTTGTTGCAAGTCTATTTCCTCTCCTGGATGAGGATACTGGGACCAGTTCCTAGCATTGTTCTCTACTACATGAGGTGTTAGAGACTCCTCATCTAAATAGAACACTGGCATTTTTAATGTATTTTATTTAATACTTAATTCATTGATTTATATATTTGATTTAATAATGAATTTAGTATCAGGCTCCTGTGTCACAAAGGTCCTCACAAACTCATGCTCTAACAGTTACGTTTTTGTCCCTTGATAGCTGCAAATCAAAGAGAAAAGGTAGTTGAGGTGTGACTGTTCTTTCCTAAAAGAGGATCAATATGTTTATAGATGAAGTTGTATTGCACCCTGACCTTGAAATGTGCTTTTCCAGAATGCAATAATCACCTGTTTGGAGTTTTTTTATGTTGACCAGAAAATTGGAATGATCTTATACAACATTTGCTTAACACTTGTTACTTTACCCAGGTTTCAGTACAAGATATTATGTGAAAATTCAATTTTTACACCAATCTACAAAATTCGCAGCTAATAGTGGTCTAATAGTGGATTTAAGAAGAAAAAAGAAAAATGAAAGAACTGCACTGAAATACACATTTTGATGCTGGGCTATAAAAATGGAAGAATCTTTGAAGTACCTGAGACTTTGTATGTATCTGGGACTCACAAATTCCCAGCCTGGTCTCTCTGCTTTGGAACAGGCAGGGATACAAGTTAATTCCCATGTCCAGACTTTCCAACAAAGATTGTTTATGAGCACCTCTGTGGCTCGGGACAGAGCGTGGGGTCTAGGAAAGCAGAAAGTTTGCATGGATTCACAGACATCAGCTAGGAACCCATGATTACCCTTGAGCTACTGAGAGGTTGAGGGAATAAAAAATAGACTACAAATACACTGCTGGTCTCAGGGTACCTGACAGTGCCAGGGGAGGTTGGCTGATGCCCCAGTTTAGGTTCTCCCCTCTCCCCTGGCAAGGGACAGTCAGGTGAGATAACAGAGCTAAGCCAGCTGCTCCGTGCTCTGAGCTGTGATAGCTGAAGGCTTTGTCTTATCTCTGAAATAAGGGCAGGGAAAGCCAGTGGATATTTCCTTGAAATTCATCATGGCTTTCCTTCCCTCACTCCCTGATGTTCATGTGGATTGAAGGTGATGCTGGTGGGGTTGGAGGAGGGAGAGCAGCTTCCCTGTGCAAGAAGCACTTTTCACATTTTCCTAAATAAATAGAGCAAATAAATCCTAAAGCCAGGCGTTACTTCTTAAAGTAAATAAATCTTCTCTTTAAAGCAGCAATACCTGGTTGTTTAACACAGATACTCCTCCAGAACCTGGTACATCCCAATGCTGGACTCACCAATCCCTTCCAGCTTGGGATATTCTACAGTTCTGTACTCCATGATTAACATTAGCAGCTCATCACATCAGCCTGCACAGAATGAAACCTGCAGGGTGTGGATGGTGGTGGCCCTGGCAGTGTTGGGTTAATGGTTGCACTCCATGATCCCAGAGAGCTTTTCCAACCCTAACAATTCCCTGATTCTGTGATTCCCACAGGCTGTGCAGGTGGCTGAGGTGGTAATCAGCCTGATGAAATCTCTGCTGTGCTCTGAGCCACAGCTCCAGTTCCCAGAGAGAGAGCTGGCAAACACAGCCCTCAGTGTCTGGGTTCTGGAAAGGCTTTCTAAGCCTGCTGAGAAATTAGATCTCCACTCCTGGCTCATGGCTTCCTTTATTTGTCATCCTTTCCCCATTATCTTTATCAAACCCAGGCCATTCTGTTTGTTTATTTTCATGTGTGCCCCCCACCCCTTCTTCCCCAGGGACACAACCTCCTGCTGTCAAACCAACCCCCGGAAATCACGAATCTCAGCCAGCAGGGACAAAATGAAGGTTTTGTGCCCTCATTTATCCCCCTTTTTCCCTCTGCAGTGCTCTACACACCGGGCTAAACAAGTCTGGGGTGTCCCTGGGGATGGCCCTGGATCCAAAGGGGCAGAAGGTTTGTGGGAAGGTCTCCAGTCCAGCCCTCTTGCCCCACCTGAGCACTGGCAGTATTTCAGCAGGATCTTGGTTCTAATCCTGTTTCCAACAAGTCTCCCTTGCAAAATCCATAACCTCCTTCTCTACAGGAGCTGGTCCAAGCTGCTGTGCTGGGACCTGAGGATTTGTCACATTAGTTTTAAAGGAAAATAGGAAGTCCCTTCTCTATTTGGAGAAATAACTTCAGGTTTAAAAGAAGCCCCTGCAGTGTTTGAGTCAGGAAATCCCATTTCCCAACTTTAAGGCAACAGGAAGAGCCTTAGTGAGGGACTCCCTCTTTGGAATTTGCTCTGGATGCATTTTGTCCTGAGGTAGTCAAAACAGTGGATGTAAGGAAGTAGGAATTTATGCACCTCATGATAATTTTCTAACATCAATTCTGGATTTAGGCTCCAAATTCCAGGGCTAAGGATACAGATTTGATGCACTGAGAGTCTTGGTGGAACTTGCTGAGTTGAGGGTTCCATATATAAAAATGGAGAAAATAGTTAAACAGTTACAAATGGGAGGGAAAAATGTAAAATCTCTGATATGGACTTGCATTACCATGACAGACCTGGGGGTACTCAGCCTGGAGAAAAGGAGGCTCAGGGGGGACCTTCTGCCTCTCCACAGCTCCCTGACAGAAGAGCACAGCCAAGAGGGTTGGGCTCTGCTCCCAGGGAGCAGGGAAAGGATGAGAGGGAAGGGCCTCAAGTTGTACCAGGGGAGGGTTAGGTTGGACATCAAGAGAAATTTCTTCATGGAAGTGTGGTCAGGAATACAAAGGGGCTGCTCAGGGCAGTGGTGGAGCCCCATCCCTGGAGGTGTCCAAGGAAGGACTGGGCATGACACTTGGTGCTCTGGGCTGGGTGACAAGATAGGGGTAAGGCACAGGTTGGACTCAATGGTCCTGGGGGGCTTTTCCAACCCAAATAGTTCTGTGATTCTGTGACTACAAATTGGGTTTAAGTTCAGGACATTGTTAAAAGATACCTTTTATTCAGGGAAGCCGCAAACATGAAATGCCTTATATGGGGAAAAAGCAAAGAGGCAAGAAGGGTATCCTAAAACAAAATCCACCCCAAAAGCCAGCAATAACAAACAAAACAAAACAAACAAATAAACAAAAAAAATCCAAATTATTACTAGTTTTTTATTGCCTGTACAGCACATAAACATGGACAGATAATTTCTTCACAATCTTGCCACCAATAAATAAAACAACAGGCAATGCTTTCATTTCAGTGTGATTCTAGCACTGCACTTTGGAATTCCTTTCTCTCAAAGAGAGTTTAAAGAACCTTGATATCCAGCCAGTGAAGAAGTGTTCCTGTGCTCCTCTACACCCATTCCCTAAATCAACAACAATCAGTACAAGGAACAGGATGATTTCTGGCTGTCAGAGTGTTCCTAAACACCAGGAATTCAGCTTGAGTTACTTGTTGCAGTTCTGCTACAAACTCAGAGGTGTCACCTGCAGACAGGTGGAAGGGAAAGGGATCCAACACACTAGGAAGGAGGGACTGGGAAAGGGAATAACCCAGTGATGTTGTGTGTAGGGGAGGCCAAATCACAGGCAGATATTAATGATTAGATACTACTTATTGGACATTAAATACTAGATATTAGCCATTAAAAAGGCTGCAGGGGATGCTGAGTTTCACACAGCTTGTTCAAATCCAGGCAAAATAGTGGGAAATGAAACCTAGGGCATTTCCATTCCAGTGTCACCCAACTCCTGCAGCACCTGCACCTCTCAGAGAAGTCCCAGCCTCCTTGCTGGCAGATCTGCTCTGCTGGTGGCACCTGATCCAGGTGCTGCAAGACTGCAGGGATGTCCCCACGAGCAGGCAGCTCCAGCTTGAGTAGAGTGGGAGATGAAGCCCAGGAATATTGATTGGTGAAAGTACATGATCTTGCCACAGGAATGCACAAACTTCCCAGCTGGACATGTCTTTTGTGGGTTTTTCCACCTTCTCAGAAGCAGCCGGCGCAGGCAGCATTGGCACAGATCTCACAGAGGTCATCCTCAGCAGCCAGGCCTGTCCGGGAGAAAGGAAGGATTCAGTCAGATGCCAGGAGGGCAGAGCTACCTGTCAAAGCATTTGGAGACTCATTTGCATTCCTGCTTTATCATTTGAAAGATCCTTGTAGGTATAACTGCTCTAAGTAAAATTAGCTCATGCTAAAATCTGCCTGAAGGAATGAAATCAAACCTGAATTCCTTGCAAAGCCATAGGAACATGTGGAAGCAAGAGGAAAACAGGATATGGCAGCATTTTATCCTAAAGTGTCCCTTGTACTGCACAGTAGATAACTGCAATATAATAAAAAAGCAAACGCTGCAGCGGCAACCCATGGCAGAAGGACTTTGGACAAGGAGGAATGGCCTAGAGAAGCGTAGATTTAGATGAGATATTGGGAGGAAAATCCTCCCTGTGGAGGCAGTGAGGCCATGGCACAGGGTGCCCAGGGAAGCTGTGGCTGCCCCTGGATCCCTGGCAGGGCCCAAGGCCAGGCTGGACAGGGCTTGGAGCAGCCTGGGACAGTGGGAGGTGTCCCTGCCAGGAGGTGGAATGGGATGAGCTTTGAGGTCCCCCCAACCAAACTATTCAGTGATTCCATTATTCTACTTTGGATGAACTTTTCCCTGGTCACAGCAGTGGGATATGCCCAGGGAACAGCTCAGCTTAGCACTGCAGGAATTTTCCTTAGGTGGTTCATGGAGCCCAACCTTTGCAGGAGAAAGGGCAGCACAAGGGCAGCACAAACCCTCCCAGCTGCCCTAGAAGTGACACAGAAGTAATTCCGTGGCTTTGCCTCCTGCTATTGGAATGTTTAAGGTTGAAAATTGTGGTAAAAATGAAAACTACAAAATATGAACTACATACTCAGCCTCCTAAAAATCATGGGTGCATCTTCCCTCTTGCACACAGGTCGGAATTCCTCAGGGAGGTGTTTTTCTTGGCATAGGGAATAGCTGGCCATGGGAACCATCGTGCGAGGGTTGATGCGTCTGTTGCCATCCATGAGCTCCTTCAGCTTCTTCACAGACTCCAGGGGGAATTTCAAGTCTCCATCCTGTGAAGAACCAGAAAAAAGAAGTGTCAGGAAGTCAGGCCTTTTGCAAATCCATTCTATTTAAACCAACAGCTCTCCCAAAAAATATAGCAGAGGGAAAAGATGGTGTTGAAAGCAAGCCAAGATAAAACCTGTGTTGAATGAAGGTAGTGAACAGAGGGAGAATTCGGTCCTGGCTCATCCCCATGAGACAGACCCATAAAATCTGGGATAGGAAGATCCAGGCTGGGAATCTTCAGCCTAAAAAGAGAGAACTGGGAAATATCACAGAATCCTGGAATGGGTTGGGTTGGAAGGGACCTTAAAGCTCTTCTCATTCCACCCCCTGCCACGGGCAGGGACACCTTCCACTAGACCAGGTTGCTGCAAGCTCCATCCAGCACTTCCAGGGGTATGTGGTAGAGATCTACCAAATCATGACTTGAATGGGGATAAATGGGAATTTATTTGCTTCACGATTTCTCCTAACACAGCAGTGGAAGTGTCAACTGTTGGCTGTGACCTGGCAGGGTGTGACCACACAAAAGCAGCTCTTCTTTCACACCACACATTGTTGAGGCCTTAAGCCCTTCACCCCAAGACATTGTGAAAAGTTTCCATTAATTTAGAATCAGAGAATCTCTTGAGTTGGAAGGGACCCACAGGGATCATTGTCTCCAACTCCTGGCCCTGCACAGATGCCCAACAATCCCACCTTGTGCCCATTTAAAACTTGCTCACACAATCTATGAAAAACAAGTTTTTGTAAGCATAAATATAACACTTCTGACTCAAAGTTCACACCAGAAACTTAAGGAAGCTGGGACAGGACTCTGAGAAATATTACTCTATGTTTTAGTTGCTTCTCCCTGTTCATCAGTTAAGGGTCATTCCCTCAGTTTCAAGAGAGTTCCCCTTTTTGAGGTCATAAATTTAAGTTGCAGGTGTTGCAGCTGTTTAACCAAGTGCACAAAGTCCGTACCCATCTCAAGATAAACAGAGTTTGGCCTAGAAAACAAATAAGCATTTTCAAACTGACTTATATCTGCTGTTTTAACATGGGCATCTGCATGGTTTCATGGGCAACTTGTAGTCAGTAAGGTGATGTGGGAGGTTCCAACCCCATGGTACGGTTTGGAACAAGATGAACTTTAATGTCCCTTCCAACCCAAACCATCCTGGGACTCTGGAATCAAGTAACAGCTCCTCATCCAAAGAAATAAAATGCAGTGACTCTGATACAGCACAAGACCAAATATTAGCATTTGTTTCACATCCCCATGAGTCCAATGGGGAATGGTGTGAGATAAGTGGGGAGGGGATTTGATTCTGGCTGGGATTTTGGAGGGTTTTTTACAGTATCACATTATTTTGGTGTTAAAGGTTTAAAAAACCCAATCAGGTAGACTTTGGATATGTATTTGCTAAGTCAAAATCTTTTCTCTTGCAATCAGTTTATGATCTTAGGTTAATTTATCAGTTGAACTCAATGATCTTAGAGATCTTTTCTGACCTTAATGATCTATAAAAGTTAATCAGGCACTGGCATCAGCTGCCCATGGGAGTGGTGGAGTCACCATCCCTGGAAGTGTTCCAAAAACATGTGGATGTGGCACCAGGGGAAAGGGGGGACCTCTCTGTGCTGGAGGAGCAGATGGATTTAATAATCTTAAAGGGCTTTTCCAACCTAAACAACTTTCTGATTCTGTGATCAGCCCTGGCTGCCTATGAAAAATTCACTTTTCCTATAAAGGTAGCTCTAGATTCAGCTGTTAGTCACACAACTGAGAAGCAAAACCTATAGAACTAAAAAAAAAAGGTGGATTTCCACAGGCACAATTTCAGAGAGACCAGGAACTGGGAAGAAACCCTGAGATCTGCAGGTCCTGGGGACAAAAAAGAACAAAGGAACAGCAAAATAGAGACAAAAAACCCCACCACCTCAACTAAGAAAGATGTATTAGAGAGAGCTAAATTTGATATACTATGGGACAAGGAAGGGAAGTCTCAGGAACAATTTCAGGGAAGAACAGTGCAAGCCAACTTTGTGCAGTGAAGAATCAAAGACTCAGTCAGACCTCAAAGACTTCAGGTGAAAGGAGTGCAACGCACTCAGAGTTCACTGCAAGTACAGTGGGGAAAACATAGATTTAATGATTAATGAGAGAAGAATTCCAGCTCAAACTCCAGAGATGCACTTCCTACTCTTTTACACAACCTAGAAGCAGCCATTCTCGTTTATTAATATTTTTTTATGGCTACAAGTGGAAAACGGGGATGTTTTTCACTGGGTAGGAAGCTGTTTGCTCCTCTGGAGACTGTAAACATTGAAGAATGGTTTGAGAGAAAGGAATAGCTTAAACCTGCTACCTCTGGATATCTCTGTCATCCAAAGGACAAAAAAGAGGATAGTCCAGGACACAAAGATACCTTATCCCTGGAAACCTGCTGCACACACATAGAGAGAGTCAATAATTGTTTAACAAGTATTAGTTTTCCTGGTCGCCAGAGGAAGCTGTTTACATTGCAATCAGACTGAAATCTCCACACTGTCTCTCAGGAGGAGTGCAGAAAGATCCAAAACTTTCCCAATAACAGACCAGGGCCCTGAAGTACCTTCTTAACCCCTTCCACATTGCATGGAGTATCAGCAATAGGTGCTGTGTACTTGGAAAATTTCACAGAGGCTCCTTTAATCACTTCTCTGCCTATTAATATTTAATTGGATCCAGCTAAGCTCTTCTTTGTCCTTTTTTTACAGGCTCCATCCCATAAACTCACAGATCATTTCCACAAAGAACTTCCTGCCTAGAACCAGGTAACACAAGACACAATTTCTCCTTTGTTACACCTTGTTTGCATCACTCTCTAAAGTCAGCACTTTCACTGCATGTGGCTTTAGGTCTAGGAGAAAATTACGGGCATGAAACACCTCAGTCCCTAAGGGATTTCGGAGCAGAGATACGGCTGGAGAAGGTAAATAAACTGGCAGCAGCATTTAGTGATACCTGAAGTGTTTCACAGAAGGAAAACCCAGAGTATGGGAAGATACAGGTGGAAATCAAGGCAGAGCAAAGCAAAAATTCAGGTCTATTAATGTAGTTCAAGATTCCTGTTGCAACCAGAAGTTTAAAAAATATCAGCACTTTGTTGAATTTGTAATAACAACAAATGAAAGCAAAAAAACTCACCTGAACATAGACTGCCTGGGAGATGTGCACCAGGACAAGGACTGCCAGGACTGTCCAGGAAAGAAAGCTTTTCATAGTGTCTGCAAAGCCAAGCCTCTCCTGAACTGGACAGATTTTATTTCCTCTGCCTTTGGCCTTTCTCCACCTTTTTTGTGGCTCTCAGACTTTCCCTCTTCTCCTGAGCTCTCAGACTGCCCAGCAGTCGGAGCTTTATAAAGACTTCATACAGCATTATGCTGGTAATCCATTAATCCAGACTTTCTGTTGACATATCATAAACCCTGAGAGGACTCTCAGTTATCTGCTCAGTAGTACAGCTGGTCAGTCACACCCAGGCAGATCCTGGGATTTATCAGTCGCTCCCACTTTGAGACACTGGCTGTGACATAGGCAGGCAAAATGTTCTAAACTGCAATAAATAAATGGTGGAGACTGAGCTCAGGCAACACCTGAAAGTCCCCATAATTCTGGCCACTTTCTGCAGAACTGGGAGTAAAAAAAGAAGTGTGGAAGAAGATAGAAAAAACTGTTCCAGTTAGTTGCCTATTCTGGGAGTCCCAGGAACTAAGAGTGTAATCACATAATCATGGAATTGTTAAAGTCGGAGAAGCCCTCTAAGATCGTGGAGTCCAACCATCAACCCAGGGTCTGGTGGTAGGCTGTTCACCATTTACCTTGTCCCCAAATGCCACATCCACACCTTTTTTGAACATTTCCAGGGATAGTGACTTCACCACGGGCCTGGGCAGCCCCTTTCAGTGCCTGACCACCCTTTCCACAAAGAGATTTTCCCAACATCCAACCTAAAGCTCCACTGGCACAACTTGAGGCCATTTCCCCTGGTCCTGTCCCTTGTGATCCCGCTCCTGTCAGGGCTTTGGAGAGAGCTAAGGACCAAGACAGAGAACCCTGGGCTGTGCCTGCACATGCCCTGCTGTAAAATGTCATCTCTGCTCTTTGCAGCCCCTAATTAAAAGTCATGTGTTAAAAGGGGCAGGGGATGTCATTAAGGGCAAAGGCTGCCAGGAATAAAATCCATTTCTCCGTGGCTTCCTTGCTTATATGGAAACACACACAGATGTCACACGGATGGAGAAGGACCAACATGCCTCAGCTTGGTTCTGACATCAAGCTCAGGTCCTCAAATCTGTAAATGATTTCTGGAATTTTGTGGGTTTGGATTAACACAGACACCAGGAGAACAATGTTCCTGATCCCAGCAGAACAGAAGAGGGCAACAGTCACCCACTAATCACCTTCCTCAAATCTCAGCAGTGTTTTATGCCCCAAAGGTTCCAGTTCTTGCTGTAACCCAAATTATTGTTCAAGTTACAGTGAAAATCATCTTTCTGCTTGGAGTAAAATTCCAGAATCCGAAGCAGACAAGTCCCCAGTCAGGGGGCTTGGAGGGAGGGAATGGGACTTTTCTGATTCAGTATAACCCAAAAATTACTGTAGAGTTGAAGCTGAGCTGGCAATGCAGAGTGTGAGCTGACAGACTTTGCTTCTCTCCTCTCCACCAACCTCATACACAAAATTTGAACCCCTGGAACGATCTTTATTCCAACAAAACAAGCCTATTTCCTCTCCTGTAATGATTTCTCTGCTTTCTGCTGCCCTGGCCAGCAGCCAACAGCATTTGCAACCCCACAGCAGCTCAGGCCTCTGCCCTTAATTACTTTAATGTGGGTCAAGGGTGGAACAGCAAAAGGCAGAGCAAAAATCTCTTCTGAGAACATTTCATTTCCCACATGCTTGGGAATTTTTACAACCATTTTCTTCTCCAAAACCTGGTTTATCCTCAACCTGTTAAGTCCTGAGTACAGCTTGGTGGAAACTAAACAACAGATTAAAGAGGCATTGAGGGAACCAGAGAATTGTTAAGATTGAAAATAAACAAGATTATCAAATCCAGCCTTGGAGAGAACCCAAAGAGACAGACAGGCAGTTTTGGAGAGGTGTCACAAGAACACTGAACCAACAGACGCAGAAAGAGCTGTAGTCAATGTTCTATGTCCAGTGAGGCGTGGTGTACCTCAGGGCCCTGCCTTGGACCAGTGCTCTTTGATACCTTAGCAAGGACACAGTGAGGTGGAGCACACCCTTAGCCTGTTGGCAGGTGACAGGAAGCTGAGCAGGACTGGTGACGCACCTAAAGGATGGGGCCATCCTGGAGGACCTGGCCAAGCTTGAGAAGTGGGTCCATGGGAATCTCATGAGGTCCTACACATGAGTTGGGAAAACCCCCAGTCTCAACACAGGCTGGGAATGAAGGGCTTGATAGCAAGACTTGGGGTAGAAGAAAGACAAGAGCGGGACAAGCTCACTTCTGGACTGATACTGAAATTACCACAACCCATGTTCAGGACCTTGTATTTGGCCACCTTGGTCTTCCTGAGGTTCCCATGGGCCTGCTTCTGGAACTAGTCCAGATACTCCTGAATTGCATCCTATCTCCCAGGTGTATCATGCTTGCACTGCTCAGCTCAGGGTCATCTGCCAATGTGCTGAGGATGCCCTCGACCCCACTGTCTGTGTCATTGATGGAGACATTAAAAAGCACTGGTCCCAGTATAGATCCTGAGGGATACCCCTTTGTCCCTGAGCTCCATCTAAGCCCTTCACCACCACCCTGTATGTTGCCATCCAACCAACTCCTAATTCACCGAGCAATCCATCCATGAAATTCAAATTACTCTAATTTAGAGAGAAGGGTGTTGTGGCTTTGCTGTGCCCCTTTGCTTCTCAGTGTCACAATGCAGGTCTGGGTGGGGCCACTACCCCACACCACATCCATGTCCCAGTTCCACTTTTCTCTGGGGTTGTGAAGCTCCAGCTGCCTCACCAAGCTTGGGGGGACCAGGAACTGCTCAGTTGGAGGTATAGGGAGGACAGCAGAGACCTTCTGCTCACCAGGTCTGCTCCTGGAGGTTCTGTGGTCTTTGAGACACCCCTGCCCTGCAGACCCAGCCCTGCCAGCCCAGGACTTGGGAGAGGCCAGGGCCAACCTGTGTCCCCACCTGTCCCGTCCTGCCTGTGGCCCTCCTGGGGCTGGAAGGTGGGTCTGGTTGTCCCAGTCCCAGGCTCATTCCCTGCTGTGCAGAGCCCATTCCCACCCCGAGGTGAGAGACCTCTGTATCTTCATTCCAGTTTATGCACAGCAGGACCTGGGTGGTTCCCAGGGACATTGGCTCCCCATTCAGTGAAGCTTTATGTTATTTATACATTTTAGCAAACAAGGGCTCAACATTCATTGGCTACATGTTACAGAGTTCTCTAATTAACATTTTATCCTCTATTGGTTAAATGACTGTCTCCCTTCTCACACTAATTAGTCCATCAGTCTTGTCCATCTTTGGAGTCGGTGGGATTCTGGAATCAGTGGCCATGAGTTGGTTGCCATGATCCCCTCCTGCCAAAATCACCTTTCATAGAGTGAACACCTTGGACTGATGACCTGACCCTGTTTGTCCCTCCTTAGGCCCAGCCTCAACAGCCCTGAGGGCTGTGCAGCCCTCAGAGGGACCTGAACAGGCTGGGGAGATGGGCAGGGAAGAACCTTCTGAAGTTCAACAAGGGAAATGCAGGTTCTGCATCTGTGGAGGAACAACCCCAGGCACCAGCACAGGTTGAGGGTGAGGGTGACCTGCTGGAGGAGCTCTGCAGAGAAGGACCTGAGAGTCCAGGAGACAATGAGCTGTCCCTGAGCCAGCAGAGTGCCCTGGGATCCAGGGGGCACTAATGGGATCAGGAAGAGCATTGCCAGCAGGTTAGGGAGTGCTCCTGCCACTCTGGTCAGCCCTGGGAGGCATATCTGGAGTGCTGTGTCCAGTTCTGGATTCCTCAGGACCGGAGAGACACGGAGCTCCTGGAGTAGGGCCAGTGGAGGCTGCGGAAATGATGAAGGGCCTGCATCTCCCTGCCGAGGAAAAGCTGAGGGACCTGGGGCTGTTCAGCCTCAAGAGGAGACACAGATGAGAGGGGCCCTCATCCCTGCTTGTCCCTGTCTGCAGGGAGAGCTCAGAGCAGGGACCAGGCTCTGCTCCAGAAGGCCCAGCGATGGGACAAGGGGAACGGGCAGGAACTGATGCCCAGGAAGTTCCAGCTGAACATGTGGCAGAACTTCTTTGTTGTGCAGTGATCGAGCCCAGAACAGGTGGTCCAGAGAGGGGGTGGAGTCTCCCTCACTGGGGATATTTCAGACCCGTCCAGACACAATCCTGTACCATGTGCTCNGGTCAGCCCTGGGAGGCATATCTGGAGTGCTGTGTCCAGTTCTGGATTCCTCAGGACCGGAGAGACACGGAGCTCCTGGAGTAGGGCCAGTGGAGGCTGCGGAAATGATGAAGGGCCTGCATCTCCCTGCCGAGGAAAAGCTGAGGGACCTGGGGCTNTGTCCATGTCCACCAGTCCCATCTGGATCACCAAACACTGTTGTCCCAACCAGGGGTTCAGTCCCTGGTGTGGAGCAGCAATTTACACACCAAGGTGATGGATTTCTAGGTCTTTATTCCTTTTGCCATGGTGTCATGTGCCTGTCCCCGTGTCCCAGTTCTGTTGTTGTCTCTTCGTGGACCTCCAGCTTCTTCACCAAGCTCAGGTTAGATCCAGAAGCTGTTCAGGATTCAGGAGGTACAGGGAGGAGGGCAGAGACCTGCTCACCAGGTCTGCTCCTGGAGGTTCTGTAGTCTCCCAGACACCCCTGCCCTGCAGACTCAGCCCCGCCAGCCCAAGACCTGGGAGAGGCCGGGCCAGAGAGCAGAGGAACCCACCTGTGTCCCCACCTGTCTCGTCCTGCCTGAGGCTGTCACCTGGGGCTGGAAGGCAGGCCTGGTTCAGGGACAGCTCCAGGACCCCCCACACCCAGCCAGTGGCACAGACAGTGCCTCCCGGGGGCTGCTGCCAGGCAGGGGAGGAATGTGCTGCCACAGGAAAATGCATCCATTGCTTGGAGATACTTACTGAGGGAATCGTCGTTGGACCATTTCCGTAACTTGTTGATCTGCAAGGCCTTCATGCACTGCTCCCGGGCAACTTTGTATGGCTGCAGATTTAGCAGGACCTGTTTTGCTCGTGGGGTCCTGCAAGGCAGGGACAGATTCCCCTCTCACTCCCTGGCTGGAATCCTGCCTGGCCCAGCTCCTGCTGCTCTTGTGTCCAGATTCCCTTTGGCCCCATCACCCTCTTCAGCATGGGCACATGGGACACCAGGATCAGGGGCTACCCCAGGGCATGCCCATGTCAGGGGATGTCCAAGGGACCATATCCAGCCCAGAGCTCAGGCTCCACTTCCTTGATCCTAAAGGGGTCCCTCCTACCTGCTCAACCCCCCCAGCCCTAACTTCCACACTCGTACCTTGGCTGTGGTCTTCTTCCACGAGGGGACGGTGTGTTCTTCTCCTTTATCCCTTCTGGGGACAAAGCAGCAGCCACTCCTGCCACAGCAGCCACTCTCTCCTTCCTTAGCCTTTCAAATCCTCCAGGAGAGAATGCAGCCTTCTCCAGATTCCTCTGCTCTGCCAGGGGTGGAAGCTGTTACATGAAGCAAAGGGAAGGCAGCTCAGACATTTTGGCAACAATAAGAGTCCCTTCCTGCAGCCCATGACCCAAGGGACAGTCTGGATCCCTCCTCTGTCCCCCAGAGTTCTTGGCAGTGACCCTCTGCTTCCTGAAGAAGTCTGGACACCACAGAGGTTCAGTTCAGCAAAAGATTCCTGGCAACACAGTACAGAATGATGAAGTCGTTCCCAGGACTGAATGGAGGACCCAAAAGACATCCCAGAATGGACAGATCCAGAGGGATCCTTTCGACAGCCTCCCTGCAGTGATGCAGGACATGATCCTACATCCATGTAACATACCTGGACATGTTTTCCTTGCCTGGTGGGAGCTGACAGCCCAGCTTTGGATGCTTCCATCTCCTTGGTGGCTCTGCCCTTCTTCACAGAGTTCTCAATTGGAGGCAGCAAACTGCAAAGACGCCACAGAAGTGTTTTGTCTGAGAACAGTGAGAGCATCTTCTCTGGTGTTTTTTCCAGGCCTCTCCAAAACACTGCTGCCCACTTCCCGTGCCATGGGAAGGGCCAAGGCCTAGGGCATGTGCCCATATCTGCTCTCCATAAGTACAGGCAGCATGGCCAAAGGTGACAGCTCCACACACCTGTCCCGGAGCACGGAATTACCTAAAGTCAGCTCTCCCAGACTCTCACCTCCCTCTCTGCACTCCACCATCAGCCTTTTTCTTTTCTCTTCCTGTTACTTTCACATCATATAGATGACCTGGAGAAAGACGCGGACGAAGAAGGAGGCGTTGGCTGGGAAGGTTCCCTGAAGAAGAAAATGAGGAAGCTCCTCTCAACTGCATCTCCAGAATGCTTTGGACATGAGGGATCCCCCAGCCTTCCTGTCCCAGCCCCGTGTCCTTCCCTGAGGGCTGTCCTGCTACATGGTCCTGTCCCACTGCTTCCTTGGGTCCCCATTCAGAAAAAGAGGGACCTGCTGGGACAATTTTCTGGCAGGAGACAGAATGCCCTTTGGCATGGAGGACGTCAGTTCCTAGGAGGGAACGTACCCTGAGTTGTTTGGTGCTTGGTGTTGGTTTTCCTTGTTGTGCCAGTGCCTTGTAGGGAAGCACTTACAGGATGTGGCTGGGACTTCCCATCTGCCTGCACAAAGCTGCAAAGAAGGACACCAGTTTGAATAAGGGCAGCGGAGTCCATGGCAGCCTCTGGGAAGAAGCTGTTCCCAGGTTACCAGTTTTCCAAAGGAAATATAACACTGGAGCATGGGCAGAAGAGTCTCCCTCCATAGGGCTCCTCTCAGCCAGGTCTGGGATCCCTCTTGTCAGAGATGCTTTCCAGAGAAAACAAACCCGCAGTGACTGAGAACATTCCAGGCTCTGGGGCCTGTTGGTTCCCATTCTTTCTCAAAGGAAAAGGAAGGAGCTGGTGAAGCTGTCTGCTCCACAGCCCCCAGCTGTGTCTCCAGTGGTCTTTCCCACTGAGGTGGGAAGGTAAAGCAGGCCCTCTTCCCAGGGAATCCACCTGAAGACACTCCCCAAAGAAGCCAGAATGGCCTTGTGCAAGGCCATGGACCTTGCACAATTTCAATTCCATCTCCAAAATTAAATACATCCGAGGATTTCCCATCCACATGGGAGAAGCCAGGACCAAAAGGTGTTGCTGATTATCACCCCGCCATGTACAGAAACAATTGCACTCACTGCGGCAGCACAAAGACACCTCCAGGAGGAATCTGGGAAATGTCCTTTTCGGTGCGGGCTATGAATAACGGCTTCAGATTTGGTGACTGCAACAGGGACAGAGACATGGCAGGATCCACAGGGAATTTACCAAATGTTCACAAGGCACAAAACCCCTCTTCCACTCCTAGCCCCAGCTGCCCCTCCTCAACTCCCCGCCCCAGCTCTCTCTCCACCACCCTGTGCCCCTACATCATCCCAAATCCATGAACATCTCCACCACCTCAGCATTTTGGGACAACAAGGCCATGCCAGCAGCATCTCCACAGGAGCCAAAGCCCAGGGCTAATTCTCTGGGAGCAGGATGGCAGGCTCAGCTACCAAGACAATGGAAAGCTGCCCAAGGCCACGGCTGTGTCCCTAGGAGTTTGAGGGCAAATGAAATACATGCCAGACTCACCTGGAGCAAACCATCTGCCAGGCTCTGTGACTGAGCCACCTCTCGGACCAAGTCTTCAAAGAACCTCATGACCACATGGTTTCCCCGGCAGACCAGGACGCCGATGTCCTTGAACACAAAGTCAAAGTTCTGGCCACTTGACAAGGCCCACTCACAGACCTTTAGTGTGGCCTTGATGCACATAATGATGGTGGCTTTGGGCTTGTGCAGGCGCAAGGCCACCTCAGCACAGACCAACTCGTCAGCTTTGGAGAGCCCTGTGGAGAAACCACCCAACACGAAGTCACTCACTCAGCCCTTCTGTGGCCCCTTGAGAGCCCACCAACCCCCTCCCACCACAGTGACTCTTCACCCAGCAGCAAATGTCCTGCTTTTGTGCCATGAGTCCCAGTCCCTGCACTGCCAGCTCAACCACCATGTTGCAGCTCCACAGAACCTCTCAGGTGGCTGCAGGAGCAGCAGGAATGCTGGCTCCTGCCTTCCCAAGATGGTGGGGCTCATCAGTCCCTTCGGTGCCAGGAGATTCTCAGAAACACCTCCAGGAGCTCTCCAGCAGCAGCCAGCACACCGCAGGTACCCAGAGAGCCCTGGAGGGGCTGCTGGAGGGACCCATCCATGTCTGAAGGGAGCACAGGGCTGAAGGGCTCATCTTACCAGGCACGGGGCTTTTCCCATGGAGGTGCTTCTTCCCCACCAGAAACGGCTTGTTCAGATCAAACTCCGGACTGTCCGCCATGAAACCTTCCCCTTCTCCATGCCAGATGGGTCTTTTCATAATGTGGATGGTACCCAGGCCCATCAGCCCAACTCTCTGGAAGCAAAAGCAGGCAATCAGAGGGCAAACAGGAGGTAAGGCAAAGGGTGATCTGTGGCCTTTCCATCCCTACAGCTCCAAGGCCTGAGATGGAGCCCCCACAAAAGCTTTGGAGAAGAGCCTTTCACTCCAAATGGTTCCTCACTCCCTCCTCTCCAGGATCTGCAGGGTGCAAGACATGTGGGAGGAAACTCCCGGAGCCTGGGAAGGCCCAAGGAGTGCAGGAAGGCCCAGGACGGCTGGAAAGGAGGGTGTCCCTCCTTTCCCACCATCCTGGGGAAGACTCCAAAGAGGAAATCCAATGTTCTTCTACTCAAGCGCCACTTGGCTTCTTGCCTGTGCTCACAACAGGTCTCTGACTAAAATGCAGGGTCTGCCTGGGACACTTCTTCTACCCTCTAGGCTGGGTGAGGGCCAGGCAGGATGGGGAAGGATCAGGAAACTCCCATGGTCTGAGGGAGGACCATGAGGAAACCAGCCCCACCTGCTTCAGCAGCAGGTCTTGGCGACAGCACTCAGACACACAATCCCAAACTTTAGTGATTTCTGTCAGAAGAAGAGAAAGAGCCATGCTGAAGTTATGGAGTTCATCATCCTCCCTCCACTTTCCTAATGTCAGATCCCCTTCTCCAAAGGGACCCTCTCCCTGAGCAAAGCCACCAACACATTCCCACCCCCAGGGGCAGGAGGATGCCAGGACCTTGGGGGATCTCAAGGCTTTACCATCCTTGTGGAAGTACACAAGATCCGGAGACAGTGCGAGGAGGAAGCTAGAGAAAAGCTCTGTCGTGGCTGCAGCTCCTCCTGCCCGACCTCTTTCTCTCCTCCTGTCCATCCCACCATGGCCTTAGGATGGGAGGCCTGGTGGGACAGTGGGGCACCACAGCTGGGCTGGTCTCTGACTCTCAGGGAAGTGGGTGTTATGGTTCCATGGAGGCAGAATGTCCCATTGTGACCTCACATGTGTCATCAAGGGGCTGCAGAGCCCCACACAGACACCCCTCCTGCCCCCAGGCTTCACCCTACAGGGGAAGGAGGCTGCACTCCTCATTTTGAGGGGCTGCCCCCACCCAGCCACTGCCCTTTCCGAGGAGTCTCCCACAGCCAGTGCTGAAGCAGCTGGAAAATCAGATGGAAATTGATTGGGAATGATTTACACAGATACTGTTACACTGATAACTGCTGTCTTACGAGTTAAGAATTTGGCAGAAAACAAACCTAGTGTCCCAGCTCATCCTGAGGGATCAGAGGGGCTGGGAGCAGCAGGGCTGAATTCCTGATAGGAGCCAGTTCCACTTGGCAGGTCTGGTCACATTCAGTGGGAACTTTCACAAACAGAAATTCACCAACAGTGCAGTTTATTGGAGCAGCAGGTTACAGACTCTTGTTAGACTGAGAGTGATAAATGCACTGGACCCACAAAAGCTGCGCAGGATGAATGTTCCCAGGAATTCTGGAGGCACAAATCTTCATTAAGGGGTGTCCATGCTTTGGGGAGGAGGGAAGAGCATCCAATTTATCTGGAAATGAGGGATATCAAGAGTCATAACGAGAGAGATTACAAAGGCTCTGAGTCCTGGCAAGGGTAGAACAGAACGTGGCACCTGAGCAGCACTCCCTCTTCCCCCTGGCAGATTCCAAGGATAGGGATTATCTGGCCTCTGCCTGATAACCCATCACCCTCTCAGCAGGCGATCACACCCAGGTACTCCCATCACCACATATCCCATGGAAATCCCTTATCTCAGACTGTGGGCCTCATTCCTACCCAGGCACAGAACTGCAGCACAGGATACCTTCAAGGCACTGGTGTTTGCAGGGTCAGGAGATGACGGGCTTCAGTCATCAGTAAGTTTCCATTCTGGCCAGAATCCAAGTTATCCAAAACATTTGGAAATAGTTTTCAAAACTCCAGCAACAATGGTGCCGTTCCACTCACGCTCTGACTCAGGCACTGAGTGTTCCAAGGCTGTCAGGGAATGACTGATTATCCTTTGTTCCTCACCTTGGACAGGCAGCTGCTGTTCCTGTTATACTCAGGAGTTCCTGGTACGGTCAGGGGACAGTTCACTTTCTCAGGTGCTTATCAGAAGCTCCTGTAGAGCAGGGGGAGGAGGATGCACCACAACAGGTTATTGAAAAAACAGCCATAGGGCTGATGCTGGATGCACGAATAGTCCATGAAGTGTAGTTCTGGTGAGGTTCACCCAGAGCAGGGTCCACTGAGTGTGACATACAGGGTAACTGATCCCAGTTACCTGGATCTGCTATTACCAGCTACAGGGATCCCAGTTACCCCATACCAGATCTACTCCTGTGCTGGGCATAAGGAAAACAAACCTGCAGCACAGCCCCAGAGCGCTCCAACAATGCCATTACAATCACAGATTCATTTCCTGTGTCAAACCACTCGACATGGCCTCAACCAGGGATTTACCCAGGGACATCCCTTCTGGGCAGGATGAAGGGGACAACCCCATCAATCTGTCCCTCCAAATTCCAGGCTGAACTCTCATCCCCTATGTAGGTACAAAATTGGGGTATATTTCATACCTTAATAGCCACGACTGTACAAAGCGCTGTGGGTAGGATCGTGGTCAAACCTCCTGTTCTCTGTGGTCCCAGTGTACAGAATATTCCTTGGTAGGAGTTGTTGGGCAGAAGAACGAGGCCATGCCCTGCTCCATGTTCCTCTCAATGCCACATCAACACAAACCACGGGACTTCCCTCTGGTTCCGTATCTGCACCATGAGCCCTGTCACATTTGGAGCTTGGCATTTGCTTCCCTGTTTTATGCTTCCAGCACTGGGGAGGTCTCACCTCAAGTACTGTCGTTGTTTTGGGCCCCCCACTGCAAGACAGACCTTGAGGCACTGGAGGGTTGTGGAAAATTGACCATCCTGTTGTGTGGGCACAGAGCTGCTGTGAGGTGAGGGAGAACTAATGAAGCTGTTCCAAGGCATCTCTGAGGTAGGATGACCCAGGCTCTTGGGTTAATACATCCCTTGGAATGGATGAAAGGACACTTTTTTTTATGTTTACACACATACATACAGACATACATATA
>VXBC01004521.1:20222-58934 GCA_013399945.1 Ploceus nigricollis
AAACCAAAAAAAAAAAAAAAAAAAAAAAAAGAAAAAAGATTTGAGTCCCTGCTCAAGACTGGAGTTTGCTGTCTATTAGGTTGTAGTTGAAGCAGCTCTTAAGTCTGGGGGTTTTATATAGGCTCTTCAAATAATAAAGATACTACCATGATTTCTTTAAAAAATATTCTGTGGAGGAGGTTTTCATTTTGATGGGACAACATCACCACTGCTGAATTTGTTTAGCTGAATGTATTGCACTGAACTGTAGACCTTTAAATTGATTATTCTCTTCACTTTAATAAAATTCTCTGATGCTAAAATGAGTTTATTACATTTATACATTTGTTGGCCAGGTAAGATCAATATTAAAGGTAGGACCTGTAAAAGTTGGTGAGTTTGCTCCTGGAATTTAAAAGATTAGCTGCACATCAAAGTCCATGTTGCTGCTTATGGGGTGGCCTGTGGTTCATGCATTCCTTCTCCTTGCAGAAAGTGTTCCAAATATTTTTTGGATCTGTGGGTGCCATGAAGGTGATTCAATGGTGTTTCCAGGGGATTTGACTCTCTGCAGCTCATAGCCTGGAACATCTCCTAACCTGTCATTATAAAACTCCCTCCCACCCCCTCAGAGGAGAGGGGCTGACAGCAGCTCATTGTCATTCCCATGTGCTTTTCCCATCACCACAAGTGCTGCTTATGTGGTTCCATTATCAGCTCATCCTTATTCTTCTTGTTGCTTTGCTGTCAAATTCAGCATCTCATCACTGACACTGATGAGTGATCTCCTTGTTTGCCCAGAATTTCCCTGACAGGTCTGATGCTGCTGCACTTGCTCCTGACAGACTGAGGCAGGAAAACTGGCCCATGCCCTTGGGAATTCCTTTTTTTTTATCTTCTTATGGACTTGCAATCAATTCCATTGTGTGCTAATCTCTTTTCTTACTGCTGTGCCACAATTCTTTTTTTTTTTTTTGAACTTCTGGAGAGTTATCATCCCAACCAAGGAAATGGCAGGTAAACTTCACCTCCCAACTTTCCAAACATTTTTTTGGATTGGAAGGGAGATGAGGAAGCAGTGAGCAGAGGGCCAAGAGAAGGACAAGAGGGCAATAAGTGGGATTCTGTGGCAATCTCTTTCAGGCAGATGCAGTGCCTGAATCAGAGAGTATCTGCATAAGAGAGAGATTTCTGTTCCAGGCACCTGAAACAGCATCCTCTGTGGTAAAAATCTCCACAAACTCTTAAGAAACTGAGCAATGG
The DNA here is from genome assembly GCA_013399945.1 of Ploceus nigricollis. Lineage (NCBI taxonomy): Eukaryota > Metazoa > Chordata > Aves > Passeriformes > Ploceidae > Ploceus > Ploceus nigricollis. Next base: position 21,465 of record VXBC01004521.1, read on the forward strand.
CTGAAGACAAACAGTGGCCAAGGGATGTTTGCCTTAGAAAACAGTTGCAGGGAGTAGTTGAAAATGTTCTTGATGCTATTTTATACTGGTATTCCATTTTTATACTCCAGAGCAGATAAAAACTGTGATAAAAACCAGCTCCTGGATTAGGGTGCCTCTAGAAAGGCTTAGTCTGACAAAGTGGTGAGTGCCCTAAAATGCAGTTCTGCAGTAACTGAGGCTGGGACGTGACTACAGCAATTTGGTTTTCCTTTTAAAGTTGCTCTTTTGCATCAATTCCTTAAGCTATCGCTTTTACCTTAGACAGGTGATTTCCTACAAGCAAAAATTTTGCAGTTTCACACATAAACATGGTTAAAAGCAGAAAGGCTGCCAGTGCCTCTGGGAGAAGCACAGACAGTGAAGAAGGGCACAGAGGAGCACATTTATTTTCCTGTGGTTCTTCCAGGCCCACACAGGTGCACACCTAATTTGCACCAAGAAATATTGCAGTGCTTAAACTAGTAGAAGGCATTATATTTTCCTGATTTGAATATACAGGAGTTGATAAAGGACAAGGAATAAGTCTGCCTCATCATAACATTCATCTGATCTTTCCCACACTCTCCTTCACGCTCAGTTCAGAAAGTGGCATTGCAGACATGATACCATTACATTTGCATGCCTAACAAATATCACTTTGATGTGTATTATCAAAATCTGTCACTTTTGAGAAAGATACTATAAATCTTCTATGTCCTTAGGCAGTTCTTCAGTTCATCACTAAGTGGGGTACTAAGAGATCTGGAATGTTCCACAGTTAAGATCAATTCTGAGACATAAACTATGTAAAATTGAACATAGAAAGTGAAAAAAACCCAATTTTAACATGAGAATGAGGTGTCCTACATGCTCAAAGTTTTTTCGCCAGGAGCTTTGTCTAAAAGGCAGCCCAAATACCTGGAGAATCTTATATATTCTTGAATTATACTTAGCCATCTTGCTTTGTTTACACCCTTCAGATGCTGCTGTTGAACTCTCCCCTAGGCATGAAAGATGTTGAAATTTTACCAAAGGCAAAAGCAATATGTGTGCAGTTTGCAAAGTGGTTTAATTACTGCACAGTTGGTTGGCAAGAGGGATGCTGAAAGCCACACAACCAAGTTGCAATCAGTGTTGTGCCTATGCAAGGTTACCTTTTAAGGAAAGGAAAATAAAAAATGGTTGTTGCAAATACAAGACATGAAAAATGACCACAGCACTGAAAGGTGAGGCCAGGATTTCTGAAGATGCTTAGGTAATAAATTGGTCATAGATGGCCAAGATTAACTTTCTATCAAGTTCTAAATTACTATATCTTGTTTCCTTATTTTTTAATGTGCTCAGTCTTGTAGTAAAATAACTTATTCATTTAGCTTGCTTTTCCCTCTTCCTTTAGATTGAGAAACAAATTTCAGATTTTCTGATTTACAGTAAATAGTGGGGAGGAGGATCATTGTGAGGATTTTATTCCTGCAAAACTGGCACATCAGTTATTTGGGAAGGTATTTGCTCATCTCGTCAGCTATCTTGTGTACTAATTAAACTGATGGATTATTAGCCAGGGAGAAATCTTCAAAGCTGTTTTTGGAATGCTGGAGGCACTTTGCAGAATCAAAAATGCAAACAGCTTGATGGTTAACAGGAAATAATTAAATGCACAAGTGATGTTACAGCACTGCCTGTGGGCTGTTACAAAGCCTCTTCCCCCTCCCACCCAAACAGGTCTGTCAATGGCTCTGCACTGAATAAACCTTGAACCTTAAACCTTTGATATGCTGCTGGCTTCTTCTTTGGAGAGCTTATCCTTTATTGACTATTATTATACTATTATTGGCTTTATTGAATCCTGGTTTTATTTGCTGTGCATATTTTACCTTGCATGCAGTGTGGACATGACACCCCAGCTGAATATTGCTCACAGAGTCACCTGCCAAGTCACTCGTGCAATGTGCACATAAGCAACAATTATACTCTCCAATATTGCATTTAAAAAAACCTTGGAAAAGCCTGATTAAACCTGAAAAGAGAAATCCTACCCAGTGTGTTATTTCTGCCCAAGCAAGTGTACAAACAGTGTGACCCCATGTTGTGAAAACATTTAGTAATATCAGAACTTAATTGATTAGTCTGAGATAGTAAGTACATTCTGGCAAGATGTAATTAATTAAACTATTTAATCTTTATCAGTTTATCACAATTGTACTTAAGGGTAACCCATTCAGTACAGGTGCAATAAAATCACCTTCACATTTTCAACTTCCCACTGGCAAAACAGGAAAATTTGAGAAACAGAGAAACCAGGAAAATCTGCTGAACTGTGGTTCTGCTATCACTCCTCCTCAGAGCAAAGCTAAATGACACAGCCTTATCTGTTACATATACACAGACCAGAAGCTGTAATGGTGTGAGAAATTATGTGCAAGGAGGCTGACTACTAGTTCAGATGGATCAACTTCATGTTTTCAGCTAAGAACAAAGCAGAATTTTAGTTAGTCTGGCAGTTGAGTTGAAGCTGTTTATTCTCCAAAATGAATTTGAGCCAAGTATTTAATGGTATTCTGCATTTTACTCTGATTTTTTCCAGCCTTGTTTATGAATAACGGCAGGACTCCAGTTTTTATGAATAAAAAAACCCCAAAACCATAAAAGTGGCTGAGTTGGATTCTATCTGCCATTTGGTAGAAATACAAAGATGATGTGAATGCTATTAATGGATTTTAAGTTTGACATGTTGGGCCTTGTTAGCAAATCCCACCCATCTAAAACATTCTTAATCACATCACCAGCATGCAGCACCTCCATGTAAACAATCATTCTTTCAGGAACTTACCACATTTCACAGGAAATTTTGGCAGAAGAAGAAGAAGTACTGCAGGGTTTTTTCACTACTGTGGTCCTTGTAAAGAATAAAGCTTACTGAAAGTTGTTCCTTCTGTTGCTAGGTCTCAGTTAGCTCTTTCTAATGTCTAAAACAAGAGTTAAATATAAGAAGTCCTCTACTCAAAACCTAAACCCATAATTTAGCACATTTCTGAAGTTTCCTCTATAGGTGTGTTGTGTGCTTGAGATTCCTTATCCCACCCAATTTGACTGAGATCCCACAGGAGTCTCTGCACCCCCAGGATCAGGGTCCTTCTTTTTCCCAGCAGAGTGACTGTGGAAATGGAGAATTGTGTTACTTGCATTGTCCAGCATCACTTCTACAAGTTGGGACTTCCATCTGTGGACTGATTTTTCTTGTTGCTCACCTCAGCTACATAAATGCCCCAAAGCATATTTTGTACTAACAAAGTGGCTTCCAGAATGAGAAACACTTAGCTCCAAGAAAACTCAGAGCAGAATTTCTCACAGAAATCCCTGTGATTGAGACATTTGCTGTTGCTCTGTCTGTAAACAACCAGACTTTTGACCTCTATCCCATCCATTAATGACAACAGAGTGGTCAAATCCACAGGAGCCTGCATGCTCCTCCCTTAATCCCACACTGGTCCATGGTAATTCCAGCTCTCTAAGCAGATCTGATGAAGCTCTTGGATTCCTTGACTCACTAATACTGGTTTTACTCCTGAGGAAATGTCAGCATCTGGCCAAACAAGACAACATTATTATACAAAATTCACTTTCCATTGTGCAGGGGCAGAAAGTACTGAGGAGGGAAGGAGAGCCCAAAATGATGTCTGAGCAGCTTTACCCTCTATGCAGTCCTTGCTATAAAATGTTAGAGGTCTGCCTGGGTGCTTTACCTGAGAGAAAGCAAACTGCATGTGTCAGAGCAAGAACCAGGGTGATTTCACTGGCAATGCCCCCAGAGCAGCCAGAATGTGTCTGGCAGAACCAGCACTTGGACTGTGGAGTTAGATTGGGATTTAGGGACTGCTCTTACTGGGAAAATTTACCACTGGAAGGGAAAGGTAGCCCACTGCTCTGATGCTGTGCTACTGTGTGCTGTTAAATTCACCTCATTTGAGTGCCAGTGCACTGTCTGATGAGACTGTGTTAGATAAAATGTAGATAAATCCAGCACAAAAATCTTTGGCTGGCTGCAGGATGGTGCTGACATGTTTGCTCCAAAGCAAGGAGTATCTATAACATGCTGAAGAATGGCACTGAACAAGGGATTAAGGCAAAACTTGCATTGCTATCTTTACCTTTCTTATTAGGAAATGAAAGTTATGCATAAAGTGAAAAGAATCAGGGTAGGACAGCACTGACATGGGTTCTGATTGTGGAAACAGGCTCTAGCAGATATATATATATATAGATAGATATAGATATATATCTTCCTTCATTGGTTTGTGTCAAAAGCCATTTCACAGTTCACAAATCCCTGCTGGTGTTTGGCACTTCCACTGCTCAGACACAGAATAAATGACAGGCCAAAGAAGAGCAGGATAAAAGATCAGTACTGTTTGTGGTCAGAAAAGTGTTTAATGTTAATCAGCAACATTGTTTTTCCCTTCCCTCATTTGAAAGAGACAGAACTCTATGGAATGCCTTGTTTCTTTAGGCCACTAGCATTAGAAAAAAATGGATTTTTAATGAAAAGCCTTCCTCATGTTCTCTGACAGAACCAGAAAACAAGTTCAGGCCATTTTCTCAAGCACCTAGGCTACAGAAGCTGCTGGAAGAGAAGCTTTCAACAAAAAGCAATATGCAGCATCCTTCAGACTTCATCAGCCAAACAAATGCTTTTTCTAACCCTGTTATTTGAGGAGTTCCTACATTAGATACACATTAAGGCACTGATGTCCATGACAGAACACAAAGGTGCCCCTTCTGCTTCAGTCATAAATTAAGTTAAAACAAAAACAAGTATTTCTCAGCAGTATTAACATAATAAATGGAAAAAGACAGAGAACAATCATTCAATACACAGCAGAGAGGACTAAATAAAATACTCTGACATTATGGGGTATTATGAAAAGTGCTGTGTTCTGAGATGTTTTTCTGCCTTGATGAGAAGAGAGGTGTGTTCAACAAGAGCTTTGTCCTACAAGGGAAAGTACAAGCAATGTGCCTCTAAGAAGCCCTATCAATACTCAAGAAACTGCCTTCATTTTTAAATATTTAGGTTCTAGAGAAGGAAAAAGAAAACCCATAAATCCACAGCAGTGCTTCATTACCCTTATGTACCTTCTGTCTTAGCATTTTTATAGGAGATTATTCTGCCTTGACTGCAGTCAAGCAGGTACTGGCAAAAACACCCAAACTTTGATTACTTATGCTAACTTCTTATTACTTATCTGTGGCACCTGAGGCTTTGGGAAGAAGAATTCAAGTACCCAACTCCTATTTAATTCCTTCTCTTCACTGTTCTTCACCAAAGCTTCCTGAAGAACATTTTTCCTTTCTTTTTTTAACAAGGCCTAGTACCAAGAAAGTTAATATTGACTAGAAATTTGAATTAAAGTTTAATTTATTTCTTCCTGATAGGTTTTACTTATCAGTATTCTTGTTTCAGCAGCTTCCACAGTTTGTGGCAGCTTATACATTTCTGTATTGTAATAAACCACTGCTCATGGTTTAGAAGAGAATATGGAGTTGAGGATTAGCTGGTCCCAGACATCCTTCAGTGCCCCATGACAATTTGGTATAATCTTTCCTCTCCCATCTGCCTGATTTTCATGGGGATTTTTGATTTTAATTCACATGGAAGTCACTTTTTATTATATTCTGGCATTTATAGATAAGAAATTGGGCATTTTTCATCTTTTTTTTTTGGTTTGTGTAGCACCCAGCATGCTTTAACCCATTTTGGACACTTGCTGACCTGAATTCTTCATGTGCTGGGCTAAACTGATGTGTCACTGTTCCCACAGAAACAAACAGTGATTAATGTCACAGTTCTGCTTTTCCATCAATCTTCATGAGGAGGGCATGAGGACATGTCTGTGGAATCATGGAATATCCCAGGTTGGAAGGGACCCACAAGGATCATCTAATCCAATTCTACCCTGGCACAGGACACCCCCAGATCCTCACCATGTGCCTGAGAACATTGTCCAAATGTTCCTTGAACTCTGGAAATGGTTTGTAAATTGTTTTAACATCTTCCTCCTTGAGTGATTCATTTTTCATATTCTGCTTTTTGCTTCTACAGCAAGCAACCTGGAAAATTTTACAGGGTTCTTCTTCTACTCACCTGGATTTTAATGTGTTCTTCAGAGCATAGGAAGCCCCAGGTGAGCTGAACTGAAAGGAAGGAAAAACTGAATTGAAACCCCTTTTGAAAGCTCTTTGTCAATCCAGGTATTATCAGAGATGATTCACTTGTGGAAGAGGTTTTACAGCCACTTCTGTGAGCCAGAGAGAAGCTTGATAAGAGGATCCATGTTCACCCCTGAAAGAAATCTGCACCAAGGTCATTGACATAGAAACCAAGAAGGAAAGAAGGGTAAATAAGAGAAACCTGCAACTGTCTATTCCAATGAGCACTTTGTTTGTCTCTCATGACCAATGAGTAAAGTGTGAACTTATGAGCTTTGTAAGAATGTATAAAAAGCATGCCTGCTATATAAAACCAGTTTGAAGCCTTCTGAAAATGGAGTGTGTTGCTCTGTATTGTCTCTGTCTCAACTACGACATTCACTTACTTCCACTAACCTGTGCAATATTTATTGTGTAGGTTAGTAAAAGTTTAATTTAAATTTTATACAAAATGTGACACTATTTTTCTGAAAGTAGGAGGAGAAGCTGAAGACAATGCTAAAGTACTTTCTCTAGAAGATTCTCTGGTCATCCTAAACCTCTGGTTACTCAGACTCCTGCTCCTCTTGCTGGGCTCATGGCTCCAATTGTTTCTGACCCTCCACCCTTTGGAGGGGAACTCCACCAATGAGGTTCTGATATTTGCCTTCCTGTTCTTTCATACAGAAATTACAGAACACACATTTATCTGCCCAAACTTCCAGGCTCCTCCTTTGAACTCCCCTGAATTGTCCTCTTTGTTTTTATATGTCCCCAAATTAGGTTCTCACAAGTAGTTCAGCCTCTAAAGCAGTACAAGAGACCATGGACCAAAAAATGAAGTTACATTCACTTGGCAGTTATGCCCAATTTCCTGGGCATTGTTTAAAAATCATCTGCTTTAAAGATACAGACTTTGAAATATCCTTGGTGGTTTTTTTGTTTTTTGGGTTTTTTTTGTTTGTTTGTTTTGTGGGTTTTTTTTTTTTTTTTGGTATAATATGGGTTGAGTTTTTGCAATATTAAGCTGTGGAGTTCTGAAGAAGCAGAAAGGTTTGGTAGATGTGGATTAGCTGTGATTCATTTCCATTGAGTTTCCTGATGTTGTTTCTCAAAACATATTTGGAAAGGCATGAAAGTGAAGTTCTTATTAAACTATCAGGCATATTTTTCTACTTGCTGCTCCTCATAAGAAATACAGAGATGCAAATAGTTCCAGATTGAAAGGTTAATTACTTTACCATAAAACAATATCTGTAATTCAGGTGCTGGAAGCATCACAGTAGGGTACACAGGAGTGGCTCATTGGTCTCTAAATCAGAAATATCCTGGATCAAAATATCATTCACCATATGCAAGATGCACTGGATTACTGCTAAGTGCAGGCACAGCTGCAGAATAAATATAAGGGAAAAATGGTATTTAAAAACATTAATATTTTTTTCTTGTAGCTGATATTTTATTCTATATTTGACCTGTACTTCTACATGTTTGCCAAAATACTTGATTTACTAAAATTCAGTATTGTTAATTAGCTATAAGGGAACAGAGCAGGCTACTCAAAGCATTTAAGCTTTGAATTTTTATTTTTTTTTAAATATTGAATAAGGGCAACTTGTGATATTTTCAGTGTTTTTACAGTATATGTTAGAGAGGCCTTTGTGGACTACAGTAATCCTTTTTTCTATTAACTATATACCTTCAAAGTTCACTCTGGCATTTCTCATACACTTGACAATATAGGGTCAGGAAAGGAGGCACAAAGTTCATTGGAGAGGGATGAAAACTGAATGAATTCTCACCCAAAGCAGGGGCTGCAGATATTCAATTTCTGGAGCATCCACCCAGTGTGACACAGCTATCTTAAAGGAATACAGGTGGCCTGCACAAAACCATTTTCCTGTGTTTCTACAACTAAAATGCACCCTGGAACTGCCTGGTTCCCCCTGCCTGTGTGTGCAGTGGGCATGAACCTCCTGCCCAACCTGATCCAAAGATTTCTTTGCCTCCTGCTTTGGTGTATTAACCCCCAAAAGCAGCAGCAGCCTGCAGCTCAAGCACTAATTAAGTAACTGTAATTAGAGTGCTGCCAGGTCCAGTGCACAGCTGTAAAGCAGAGAAGATACAAATCCCAGTGTTTTAAATTTCCAGGTGGGAAGAGTTTTTTAAGTTAAGGGATTTTAAGTTTCCAGCAGGGATTTTTGTGTTATGTAAAAAGACACTAAAAATGATTTTGCTCCAACGTTTGCACTGAAGAGCTATCACCTTCCTTATAAAATTTAACTTCAAACAGCACAATGGAAGTTTTCTTGTTATTTTTCCCCCTAGTCCTCTCAATTATTATTACTGAATTATTTTAAAAATGGGGTTGTGCTATTTTCAAGACCAAGCTGGTACTTGAAATCTAGGATTAAATACTAGTATTTAATATTATCTAGTATTATATTTAATAATAATAATAATTATCTAGTTTTAAATACTTAACAATTCTTCCCCAAGAAGGCAATACAGCTTCTTTGTCTTAGAGCAGGGGCTCTGAACCAAAGGGGATCTTCCCACTCTTTTTCCCAGACCCTGCAGTCTGAAGGGCCTCCTTTATAGCCCTGAGACTGCTAAACTCTTCTCCAGGGGCCAGTCAAAGTGGGTATGAAATGTCAGAAATCTGAATATTTCACACATTCCCCTCTTCTAAGGTCAGCAGTGCAAGTGGGGGCAAAAGTAGAGCTTTTTATATTTTAACTTTTCTACTTTCAGACTTTGCAGCTGCAGCTAGCTCTAATTTCTCTGTTGTTTCTCTTAAGTCCTGCTCTCCCAGCTTTCTGAAAGTCTTCTTACCTTTACTGTTTCCCACAGTGTGAGGACACAGAGGGGTTAAACCTCACAGCCACAGCAGCACAGGACCAACATGGTGCTCTCTACATGGCTGGGAACCTGCTGGGAGTGGGAGAGGTAATTTAATTCTGTAAATCAGCTGAAAAATTAGGCTGAGCTGCAGCTCCTTTGCAGCAGTTTTTGGTGTGGCTGGCCTCATCATGACTGCAAAATGGGTGGCAGGGAGAAATGGCAGAGAAGCTGGGTCCAAATAATGAAACTTTGGCAAAGGACATGGAAAAATAAGAGGTACAAAGACCACAAGAGCTTTCTCAGGCTTAGAGCTGGAGGTCCCACAATGTGCTCCTGTTTTCCAGAAAGTTTTTATTCTGTGTAAAAGAATATCACTGTGCTTCATAGAAATAGCTCAGTGCATTCTCCAAAAGCCAGGAGTTTCAGTTCTCCATTTGGCATCGCTCTGACATTTCAGGGCCAGCTCCACTTGCAGGAATCCAGTCTGACACAGTGAGTAGCCCTCTCATGCAGTTGCTGAGAGAATTACTATTTTAAGTTGAANATGAACCTCCTGCCCAACCTGATGGAGGTTTTCTTGTTATTTTTTCCCCCTAGTCCTCTCAATTATTATTACTGAATTATTTTAAAAATGGGGTTGTGCTATTTTCAAGACCAAGCTGGTACTTGAAATCTAGGATTAAATACTAGTATTTAATATTATCTAGTATTATATTTAATAATAATAATAATAATTATCTAGTTTTAAATACTTAACAATTCTTCCCCAAGAAGGCAATACAGCTTCTTTGTCTTAGAGCAGGGGCTCTGAACCAAAGGGGATCTTCCCACTCTTTTTCCCAGACCCTGCAGTCTGAAGGGCCTCCTTTATAGCCCTGAGACTGCTAAACTCTTCTCCAGGGGCCAGTCAAAGTGGGTATGAAATGTCAGAAATCTGAATATTTCACACATTCCCCTCTTCTAAGGTCAGCAGTGCAAGTGGGGGCAAANAAGAGCTTTCTCAGGCTTAGAGCTGCAGGTCCCACAATGTGCTCCTGTCTTCCAGAAAGTTTTTATTCTGTGTAAAAGAATATCACTGTGCTTCATAGAAATAGCTCAGTGCATTCTCCAAAAGCCAGGAGTTTCAGTTCTCCATTTGGCATCGCTCTGACATTTCAGGGCCAGCTCCACTTGCAGGAATCCAGTCTGACACAGTGAGTAGCCCTCTCATGCAGTTGCTGAGAGAATTACTATTTTAAGTTGAAATACTTAATCAAGCTGAAAATATACATGTGGGACAGATATTTTAAAATCCAATTTAATTGTCAGTAGTTTGCAACCTGTGGAGCTGCACACTTCACTATCAAAAAAGGGGAAGATTCACAGCTCCCCATCAAAAGGCACACTGCACTCAACCTGCAAAGAATGAGAAACTGAGCTTTTAAAAAGTAATCTAAAATAGTTCCCCTCACGGGGCAAGTGCAATCATTAATATTTCTATTCCTTATGTTAATATACTTGTGTTCCTGTAGGCCTAGGACAGATGGAAGTAAATGTTCATTTTGTATGATCTCAGAGCATCCCACTGAAGCAGGGTAAATTGCACCATCTCAGGCTCCAACCTGTATCAGCTACAGCATTACAAGCACAAAGGCAGAAATGAGCTGAAGAAGTGCTCTGAAATGTCTGTAAACCCTTTTCATGTGGGGAACATAACACAACTTGAATTCAGGATGTTTTTCAGCTTGTTCTCAAGTCCTCTAACTTATCTCAAATTATTAGCAAAGTCCTTACACTGAACACAAGCACTGGAAGATTGCATAAAGGTACTGCTTTTAAAGTATGGGGCCTCGAAGTATTGAATTTTCTTTATGGGTTACATCCTTTAAATGTAATAGTGTGGTTAAAACATTCTCAGCAAAGACCAGCTGTGACTTCCATAAAATGCTCCCCAGACAGACTTGGCTCAGTACTTCACCCTTTGAAATGACATTGGGTTCTACTGGCTGGGGCAGGAATTGGGAGAAAGAATAGAACCTTAATTTCAGCACAGAGCAGGCCTCCTGAATGATGTGATCCCTAATATGTTGGGAATGTACTAAATCAGCTGCTGCCCAGCTAGGATGGAGCTGGGGACTTCCAGCTGTGATTAAAAACAGTAAATACCTTTTCTTAGCATTTTTCTTAAATTCTAATTCAGTTAGAAGGTATTTTGGAGAAAGGAAAGCTCATTGATAGCACAAGAGTACATTGAAATAGGAAACAAATGTTCACCTTTTCCCAAGTATGGGTAGGAGGTAAATGCGGTTACCTGGGATAGTTGTCTATGAAAGATTCTCTACTTTATATAATAAAAACCATCTTCTTTCACAGTTAGTTGCCCAGGAGAGACAGATGCAAACATTTGTTTATGATGTTGGAATCTTTACATAATGCATCATTTTCAATCCCTCCAGGCTAAGGGAATCCTGTTTTAAGAAATGAGGATTCATGGGCTGTGTTTTCTCAATAACACCACCTCCTTTTTTCCTGCTTGGTAACTCATTTCTCTGCAACTCGATGAGCTTGGGTAATCTTTCAGTCTTTTGGGGATTGTGCTATGTAGTGGAAGTGGCAACCAGCCATTCCATATGGTTTTCATCCCCTTCAGTCTAAAGGACCTTCTCTGTCCTATATGTGACCATCTAAAAGAGCAGAAATAGAGCTTTTTATAGCACAGCTATGAAGCTACAACATGACTAATATGTGTAAGGGAGGGAGAAGAATTTAAGAGCCATACAGGTAATTTGTTTTTATTTTAAGGGTCCTTTTTTTTTTTCTTTTAGATCCATATAAAGCAGTTATGATTATCCAGTGTCTTGGTTTTGGTCTGCTCAGATCAGCCTGCCTGGTTCTCATTCTTCTGGGTGGTCTCCCCAGCCAAGTTCCCCAAAACCACAAGTTTATAATAAATATTTAGGCAGGCATTTCCTAGATGCTTTACAAACAACTTCTTCTGTTAGTATAATCCTATAATAATTCCTACAGGCTGCCCAGGGATTTCATGGAGTCTCCCTCTTTGGAGACATTCAGCAGCCACCTGGACACTTCCTGTGCTCTAGGTGACCCTGCCTTCAGGTGGTTGGACTAGAAGATATGCAGAGATCCCTTCCAACATCCCTAAATATTCTGTGACCCTGTGAAAAAGCATTTAAGGGTAGCATTTAGCATATGGTACATCAACACGGCTTTTCCAAAGTTTCCTGATTATTCCACATTATACATGGGTGTGTCCTGTGTGTAACAGTCATGGAGGCAACTTTGCAGTCAGGAATACCCCAATTTTTCAGGCTGACAGAAGTCCTCACATCTGCCACCCAGCAGCTGTACTGCTGATCTGCTGTCAGCAAGAGGAGCTGCATTTTTAAAAACCTACTTCTGAAAACTCATGGTGTGTCTTTCATTCCACAGTACATTCAGAAAAGTCAATTAAGAGCTGACTTCACAACAGAAGCCTTAAGACACCCTTGCGTAGCCTCTATTGCCATGAATGAAATCCAGGGTTCAAGCTTTTCCACTTCAGTAGACTGCAGCCTTTCAAATCCAGTCAAGTCGGTGGGAAATAGAAATCCACCTCAACAATTTGGACATGTCATAGTCAATCCTATATATTTTCCTGGTAACATTTTGATTTGAAAGTATAAGGTGAGTGTTAGGCAACTTTTTATTTACCAAAAGCCAGTTCATTAACTAAATAAGGCTTTTTCCTAGCTGTATTTTAGAGGTCTTGTAGTTTGGGTATCTATAAGTGAAGGTTAAAACACTAAAAAACCCCATAACCATTTGTGAGAAATTAGGAATCATAATTTCTAAGCTCTTAAGGTAACATTCTAAAAATATATATTTATTTCTGAGTGCTAATAGGAAGATTTCCATGACCTTGTTCTTGTCAGCATGCTATTTAGAAATAAAATCCTGATTTGCAAAGTGTCAGATAAACACAGCTGTGCACATGTGCTCACTTGATTGCAGACTGCACGCACAACTTTGTTTACATGGGACAAATCAGCCCCCAACTGCACTTGCAATCCAGGTCTCCAGTCAGCAGAGGCTTTACAAGGTTTAGAACTGCTCCCATGCACAAATTCAGCATATTTGAGAATGCTTGAGGGTTCTCAAATTCAGCATATTTGAGAAGACCCTACACAAAGCTGTCTGTTGCATCTCGGAGATTTGATCCCAGTGGTGGTGGGATCAGGATGTATCACTGGGTTTGTGCTCCAGGTCACCTGGAGTGCACAACACCAGGTTTTTATTCCCCTCTTTTTAGGGTATTGATCTCAGTAGCAATGAGTTATCTTACTGCACTTACATCCAGCTTCACATCCCACCTGGACAGCAGTCTGTTTTAGCAGGTTAAAATCTGTATGCTTGATGTGCAGAAGAAACCAATGCAACCTCAGTTCTGTTTGTAGCCATCTTTAGAGAAATGTTTTTGAGCCAAACAGGAGTCACACAGCACAGAAATGTTCATTCTCTCTGCCTCATATAACCTACATTTTTAATTTTAAAAACATAACTAGCATCTTTATGACAGCTCAGTTTTTTGTACTGAGGAAGGTTTTCCAGCTGAATATCATGGAAGAAAACATTAAGATAGCTGTGGGACCTGGTGCTACTTCACCAGGTTGTTTGCTAGACTACCCCTCTCTCTGTGAAACCCTCAGGCAGCTCCCCAAAGCCAGTAAACCAGCTGGCCAAACTTGGTCCTTGTGGTTCTGATTATTTTCTGTACCTCCCAAAATCCTATATGTCACCAGGGAAAAAGAGGGACCTTTCTTGCTAACATGCATAATCAAGTTGAAAGAATTCACCATGTACAGCATCCTCATATTTGTGGGCTCTCTACATTACAGAAAAGTTAATACTGCTTTATTGTTTCTTGTCAATCTTTTCCAAATGAACACAAACCAACAGGGATGTGATGAATTCGGGAAGTCCTACCCACTACTCTGCTGTAACTGCAAGTCAAAAATACCTACTGCTCTGATTTAAGTGTTAATTTCAAATTTCTCTTTTGCAGAGCTAGGAATGAGCAGTTCCTAAAGAAAGGTGATTAATGATACTTTGGCAGGTACTTGTGCTCTTTCAGAAAGGGTGGTAGCTGCAGGTACAGCCTAATGCTGACAAAAAATGAATGTGCTAAAAAATGAATACGCCTTCAATTCAGCAGGAGTTTGACTCCAAAAGTCTTCAGTGAACACAGCTGAGAAGACAGAGTCAGATAAAGTATTTTCATGGAGAATTTTTAATCAGAGACGTGATGGTTTCAAAGATTTTTGAGGTTGAAATGAGCCAATAAATCTAACAAGCTCCTAAAGCACAGGTCCTCCCACACATTCTTGTATTCAGTGTAGGAATTCAATCCATTTAGCCAGAACTGCCAAGTTCCTAGCACGAGGAGTGAGCAGGAGGATAGGAAAAAGGCGACCCCCGGCTGGAAGAAGATGATGATTTCTGGCTCCAGATCAGAAGGCTGAAGGATTAAACTATATTTTAGTTTATTTAAAGGCTTTATTAAACTATACTATATTACATTAATATACTATTTTAAAGAGATACTATACTATACTACATACTTACTATATCATACTTACTATCTATATCTAACTAACAAACCCGTGACTCTCTGCTGAGAGTCCTAAACCAGCTGGATCCCACTGGTCCATGAATCCAAACAACCTTTACCAGAATCCAATCCAGCAATCACTTCAGGAAACAATCTCCAAACACATTCCACATGGGGAAAACACAGGAGCAGGGATAAGGATTGTTTTATCTCCTTCTCTCTGTGCTTCTCCAGGAAAATCCTGAGGGGGAGAATGATGTGTCTCTGTCCAGAGAGTGTGAATGCCACCCAGGGGAGGCCAAGGTTGGGCACTGCACAGAGCAGGGTGTACTAGGAGTGTCCATATCTTTCCAATCAATATCCTGGCACCTTTATAGCAGAGACTCTCATACCCTAAACTGGGGAAAAAAACCTGCTTCCTGATGGCAAGTTGAATTAAAGGCATGATCTTAAAGAGTCATGAAATGTACCAAGCAGGCATGTAAGCAAGACTATGAGTATGATCCAGGTCCCTGTTTATAGGTCTTTTACTGTACACACTTATTCAGGATTATCTCCAAGGCAATCTGCTCCAGCCCTTGGATTAGAGGAAAACTTGGTTCCCTCATGCAGACTATTAAGCAGCCTTGCTGTGCTTTTTGTACCAAGAACTATATTCTAGTTTTGTTTTACTCTGAGACCGTAACAACAGTTCACAATGGTCTTCAGGGAAATTAAAGAAAATTAAAGGAAACCATGTTTTACAGGAAAGTGCAGATAGTACAGAGACAGCTGAATTTATTAGTTGTGAAGGAAAAAACATGCTAGTTGAACCACGCTGCTAAAAGGTTTCATTTGAAGGTGTCTAAGTTTAGGTGCTCAGTTTCTGATCACTTGATAACCCAGCCAAAGTTACCAGGCAGGCACTCTTTAAGAAAACATGGAAAAAAATATTTTGCTTTGACAGCTCTTGTCCCCACCTATCTGTCAGCAATAACAATGTGCACACAAAACTGATTCTTCTCTCAGTGAATCTCCTGAGTCTTAATTTGTGTCGTGTCTGCATTTAATGGTTTCCAAAAGACAATATACATCGCTGAACCATTTTCATGAAATTAGGGCAAAAATCTTTTATGCACCCCATGAAAAGGGAAACAGATTCTTCAAGGTGTTTCTAATGAAGAAATGTAAAAGTAAGTTCTTCCCTTGTTTATATCTCTCCCTAGGTTTCTACTTTGGAAAGCTGTTGAACTATAACAACTGTAATTGCAGGCCAGATGGAGAGACTTCTTGATGTTCTTCTTGATGTTCTCCATTCCAAAAATGGAGAAAGGTTTTTGCATACAGAAACTGCCAGGTTGGGCATGTGATCTCAGGTCAAGAAACATATTGTGTTTCTCTTCAATTCCAGAAAAATGAGGAATTTGAAAAGAAATGGAGGCTTGTTTGCCATTTTTCGTGTCCTAAAGAAGAAGTTGCACAAAGGATGGTGGTGGCCCTCACTGGAGACTGCTGAGGAGCAGCTTCTTGCTTTGCTTGTGGAGGAGAAGAGCCAGGACCAAAGGAGGCTCACTCCAACTGCTGGTTAGCTTCCAGCTGTTCTGATACATTAATTTCTTAATGCTTCTTCTCCATGCATGCAACTGAAAGGCCTTTAAAGGTCTCGGAAACAGCCACTTGAACAAACAGGTCTCAGAGCTGGGGTGTGAGTGCTCTGGGGGCAGCAGAGCACAGAGGGAAGGGTGGCTGCTGTCCCTGCCACAGCTGCACCACCTCTGCTGCTCAGCCCTGCAGCACAGAGCCTGGGAATGGAGAGCAATTCCATATCTGAGCACAGCACAATAAGAATATTGTTACAGGTCCCACGGGGCAGCAGCATTTCAGAATATGCTATATGCACAGCTTGAGAATGCTGGCCGGTCAATGTGGTGGAGTGCATTTTCTCTGTCAGAGATTTTAGGCTAACAATTAGGAAAAACACAGACTGTGGAGTTACATGGCAGATCTCTATCAATTTTAAACAGTAATTACTCAATGGGAGTTCAAATGAAGAATAGTTATTTCTATTATTCTGCATTATAGTGCAGAAGCAAGTGAAAGCTGAAGTTATTAATAAAATAACAAGTTCCAGAGATCTGTATTCAGCAGACAAATAAAAATGCAAGCATTTTAGGTTTTAATTATTATTTAAGGAATTCTAAGACCATCTATCAATTAAATGCCAAACAGATTCAAAATTCAACCTTGGTTTGCAGTACATGGAGGAAGCTCTGTTGAGGGGCAGCTGTAAAAGTGATTATTTTTATAGGACTTAGATCTACAGAAGAAACTGGTCAGGGGATTTCTGGTACATACTCTGATGGCATAGACACAGTTGAATAACTTCCAGGTGACCCAGTTTATAGTCATCTAATTCAAAAAATATTTTCATTTTACAGCAGGAATATTTGTAACCTGCTAGTCCATTTGTTTTCCAAGCAGACAGGGTTTCAAATAAACTAGCAGCTCTGTTCTCTTCCTTCCAAGTTCTTGGTAAAAACATTTCAATCCTCTTCAATCTTCTTCAGGTTTTGCTCTGGATGTAGAGGAA
Organism: Ploceus nigricollis; assembly: GCA_013399945.1. Taxonomy (NCBI): domain Eukaryota; kingdom Metazoa; phylum Chordata; class Aves; order Passeriformes; family Ploceidae; genus Ploceus; species Ploceus nigricollis. The sequence goes on from VXBC01004521.1 coordinate 38,672, forward strand.
ACAGGATATAAGTGTTGCTCACAGCATGATCTGGAACAGTCTAGCAGACCAAAGTCATTCATAAGATAAAAGAATCAGTTCTGTAGCCTTGTAAACTGAGACACACAGGAAAAAAATCCCCAAAACCACACACAAAATCTACAAAACCAGAAAAAACCCAAACAATCAAACCCTAAGAATGACAAGAATAATTTACTTTTGCACTAAGGGCAAATATGGCTCTTGGACAAGAATTGGACTAAATGTATTCAGAAAGTTCTGTTTTTACAAGGAAGAAAATACCACTGTTAATCACTCTTACTGAGTTACTGTAAATACTGACAGCTGGATTGAGAAATTTGAATGAACATGAACTTTAAAGTTCGTTCATTGGATGAGGATTCACAAAAATATTTCAAAATGAGAACCCCAGTGCCAAATCTGTGGCTTTTGTACCATACAAAATTGAGAAATTCCCCATGTCCACTTACAGTGGAAATGTATCCTATTTAGTGTGGTAGCCAGATTTTTAACAATGTTTAAGCATTTTAGGAATCCTCCCAGGGTGCCAAAGACTCTATAAAAGTAATAATAAGGAATATATGGGGAGAAAGTCAGTGTCCATTTGATTAATCTGTAATAATAACCAGACACTCTAAACAAAACACAATGTTGAATTGGTGTCCAGCAGCCCTGTCAGCTCCAGAAATGAAGGGTTTTGGGTATTAAACTAATACAGAAAACGTTATCATTTAAAAATGTGCTCAAGAGTTCACCCCATGAGGAAAGGCTGTGCTAGGCAGCTGTGCTTTTGCTGCTCAAGAATTCCCTGCTACTTCAAGGAAACTACTGTGGCCCATTCCTGGATAAAAATAATTGTTTAAAACACTATGCTGTGAAGACATTGAAATGAGAAAATCCATAATTCTTCTCAATTGGCAGTTTACTACAAAAACTTGACAACTTTTGTGCAAAAAACTTCTGTGTTTTGCAAATCCCAAGACAACATTCCACAAAAATCTGTCCAAAAGCCCTTAAAACAGGCAGAAAGCACTGCTGGGTTGTAGTTTGTTTGTTGAACTGTGGATACCAGTACCCTTCAAGCTGATTTGGAGGGGCAGGAAAGGAATATCTGCTCTGCTTGCTTTGCATAATCAAAGAACCATCCAATTCCTGGAAAAGTAGTTGGTGATTTCAAAGCTAGTGGGTGGTTAAGCTATGTAGCCCCTATTAAATTTGGGAAAATATTAAATCTCCATCTCAGACTGGCAGATGGTGGAGCCACATTGTTTAAAGATGAATTTACAAGGGGTTGGCTGTGGACTTGGGCTCCAGTAGCCCTTTTCTCTAACTGCTTCCAGCCTCTGTGTAGATTGGGATATGGGCATGACCAAAGGTATGCAGCACAAAAAAATGGCCAAATTGTTGCAGGTCTTCAGGCAGGTCAGAGCCAAGGTCAGTGGCATAAGGACCAGCAGAGAGCAGCTCTCTTCCACCACTGTCAGACTCAGAAAGGGCCTGAAAATCATCTTTGTGCCCTCCAGCTGTTTACTTCGTGACTAGAGACAGCACAACTTCACTTTCACAATGGCCAGAAGGGTCTCAGGCTGGAAAATGTGGTGGAAATGTTTTACTGGGACATTGACAGAACTCAAGTGGGAGGCATTCCTTGTGGGACAGGTTCACTGCCGCACAAAACTTCCCTGAAGCAGCACAACAAAGTCATGTCTTACTGAGCTACAGAAAGCTGAGAAACCTGGTAATGGCTGTTCATTCAGTAATTCTGAGCATGTTCAATGCCCACTGCTCCTTTTTTTTTAATAGACTCAAAAAGCCTACATTCAAAAACCTTGAAAAAGCTTTTTTTTTTCTTGAGGGTGCAATTGCAATGCAATTCAAACTTGTTGCAGTATGTCAGAATAAAGAACTGATAACACAGAAATCCAAACCACATGAAAATTGCTCAGCCATATGTGTTTTGTTGCAGTATTCTTGAAAACCAGTCAGCTAAACTGATACAGTAAACACTGCAATAAATTTGGTGTATTTCTGTTTGAAGGCCCTGGACAAATGGAGAACACGACTAATACATCTCTTTATTAACTCTCAAATTCATTGATCTCCATTTAGACATCCCATTGCAAGAATGAATTCTCAATTTTCTTAAAATCCATTTCCACTATTTCCTTTAAGGGAATGCTACTGAGTCATAACTGTAACATTAGAGCTAATTAATTGGAACTTTGTGCCAGCACAAATACCAAAACAGCTGATACTTTGATTTTTGGTTGTCTGTCCCCTAAGACCCTTCAGTAGGTAGAAAACTTAACCACTTTCTTAAAATTCCATTTTTCTCTGAAAAGAAATGCACAAAATTAATCTATATGCTGTGGCTTCACTCAGTTTGTCCCCTGGCTCTATTATTGCTCATAAGGATGAAGTATCATTGCAATATTTGCACATAGTGTTCACCTAACATTTAAAAATCTATCTGTGCTTGTTAACAAAAAGCCCAAATACACTGTGACAATTATGTCCTTGTTTTGTTTAGCTGTGTACATAATATTTTGGAAATGTGTTTTTAGAACAAGTTGCATTTTGTTTCAGTGCCACAGTGGAAGTTTGGGCAGCAGAACTGGCTTTGTCACCAACACAGTACTGAAATAATTCACTTTAACTTCCCTCCAAAGTAAGCAGGTATCCAGCTACCTTTATCGCTGTTCCCTAAATTTACCTTTTGCATGCTAAGCAGGGCTGTTTAATGTCCTCATTCAGGAAGGTGTTTCAGACATGATTTCAAGCATCCCCCTTAACCCTGAGAGCTGTCTCCGAGCACTTTCCTGAGCAGAGGTCTGCTTATGCCACTGCAGAAAAAGCAACAAAGGGCAAACCCTGCAAGGGATGTGTCATGTCTGACTCTTGTATCTTGTAGTGACACCAACACAGTGGTAAGTGTTGGCCCTTCTGCTGCTGCTAAAGGGCAAGTGGAAATTAGCTGTGAGCACCACGCTGCTAGCAGGGAAATTCTGATGAATCTGACAGCACAGGGACATGGTTAAAATGGGGCTGACTATTTGGTGCTGCCTACTGCTGCAGTAAGACAGCCCCTCCTGGGTGATTTACCTTTCTTTCCTGTCTCCAGGTACTGGCTAGCATCCCTTTTTTATCACCCTCTCTGTCCAAGGTAAACAAAACAGCACTGAAATAACTTTTCCATTCCAAAGGAGGTCTGGCTTTTTTAGAATCTGAGCATGGTGCAGCTATTGAATGATAGGAGGGAGGAGTTACTTTTGAGCACTTCCACTCACCTGCATATTTTGAGGTTTTTTTTGTCATGAAGCCCACCTGAGGCCAGGAACTCTCCCAACTTCTGATTTGTGTGCACCACATAGGATCACTTTTAACCTTAAAGAAAGCTAAGACTGGTAAATGTTTCACTTCAAATGGGAACATTTCTGCCAAATTTCTTACCAAGGTAAAGCAAATTCCCAGCAATACTTCCTGCTCCACCTTCCTTTCAAAACTCTGCTTCCTTTCCCCCTTTCTTATCCCTTCTAACTTTGCACACTGTTGGGTAAAAGAGGGCTGCTGGAGAGGGAGATCCTGTAAGTGTCTAGTTAGGGTATTTTATCAGCCCTTTTGTCTACCTAAATACTGCAGTGAAGCTGTATCAGAACTTGACATCAGGTCATGCATCTATTTATGTAAGTACACTCAGAATTCATGTTTCCTTGGTATTAATAATTAGAACTCATCCCAGAATCTAAGCCAAAAAAGCACTGAACTGAAATAAAAAAAGAGCCAATCTGCTTGTGCAGGTAACTTCTAATAGTTTTCTTTTTATGATTAAAGCCTATTGGAATACTTACATAAAAAGTTTAAAATAAATGAGACCCTACTAGTATTACCTAGATATATGGAATATTTTAAACTGCTTCGACGAGCTTCAAAAATAATCTTCAATATCTCCAATGTTTGAAAATCTTCAGAATTTAACTAGTCTGTAAGAAAAATCAGCAAATAAAATGGCTTTGAGTAAAAGATACATACATAACTTGCCAAAATGAAAATCAAAGAATCTTCTTCGTTATGAAGTTTTCCTATCAGATGGAGGGATTTGCATATATTCCCAATAATATTAAAGCTTTCAAATTATTCTACCCTGAGTATAAAGATAAAAACCATCTCTCAAGTAAATAGGGCTGTTTATGTTTTCTCAAGAATACATATAATGAAACCAAACACCAGTTTTGTAATTTTCTCAATAGTTTCACTGCAAGATAACAATGTTTAGTTCTGAAATGAAAACTTAAACCAGTGACACTCATTTCTTGACAAGTATTACTTAAAAAGTGGTAATTCTCAGATCTATACCAATATGATGGCAGTAGCTTCAGTAATCATTGGGTTTATAAACAAAGCTTGGGCAGTTCATGAGTTCTGCATCATTTGGAGTCTCCCACAGTTGTTTCAAACCTGAGTGACTTTGTCCTGGTAAAATCTCTGCATCTTTTCTCCAAGTCTTTTCCCATGTTTATATTAAGAAAGAAATAGAAGTGAAAGGAAGAGGAGGCAAAATCCCAGGGGACAAACCATCCTACTGATATCCATTAAGAAGCACTCTGGCATGCCTGAACACCTCTTTGCCATTGCTGGAATCCTCTCTGACCAACTGTAGTGGTTTGGGTTTGCCAGTTTGGGATTTCCCAGCCAATGCACCCATTAATGTGGAGGGTTCAGTGCTGGCCAAGTGCCAGTGCACCCACTAGAATATACTTAACTCATTTCTTGCTGTGAGATAGGGTTAGGAGGAAGGCAAAACAGGCTCAAAACTTTAAAAGGATATAAAGAAGGCTTTATTAACAGTAACTAAAAGAAAGAAAAATAAGAATAAAACTTTTAGAACACTTCTTCTCCCCCCACAACCTTTCTTTCCCACTCACAACATACAGAAACAATTCAGTCAGTATATCACTTCTAGAACAGACTTTCTGCAGTTCACTTAGGGAGAGGAGTCCCTCTAGTAAATGAATGGAGACTTCACAAGAAAACAGTCCTCTCATGGCTTTTAATTTCCACAAACAGCAGCTGCCCAGAAAAATCTGCAATTGTGAAGTCCCTCCCATTTTTTCACAGCTTTTCCCACAGCTGTGTTTATGGGCCATGCCAACTTATGGGGTATTATTTTAAAGATGAGCTGTTCAAGAGCAAAGATTCTCTTTATCTCTGAAATCATCTTCATCTCTAGGAACAGAGATCTTCTTCTTCTCTTCCTGGGGGCACAGCGTCTTCATCACTCTTTACCATGTGTTTTTACAGAGGCATGTACAGTTTCCTTAGTGGTTCAACAGATTGTCAATTCTCAGAGCTAATTACTGTGGCAGCAGCTCTCTGGCCACAGAGAGCAGGCTCAGACTTTCCCAGGCATTTTCCTGGGGAAGGCTGTGAGGAGATCAGAGAAAAGAAAGAGAAACAATTCTTATCTCCACTTGTTGTACCTGCTGTTGTGCACATGTGGAATGTGCCATGGAGATTTGTTTACCAAAGGGTGATTTCTTAATTGGACACTGGGTGGTGTTTGGATTGATTGATTTGACCAATTAGGTCCAAGCTGTATCACACAGAATGGAAGGGTTACTGAGTTTCTTAATAAGTATGGTATAGTATAGTATGAGATGATATAACAAAGCAATTGATCAGCCTTCTGCAATCATGGAGTCAATGCTAATTATTCCCTGGCTGGGGGCCTGTGGCAACTAATTACTGATTGGTTTTTTGTTAGACACGTAGGAAACTGCTGGCAGCTTCTCTTAAAACATCACTTCTGTGATGTAAAACCAGGCCACCAACATTTCCCAGTGCACAGCCACCTGTTGGGTGTGAGGCTATTGAATCAGTTTAATTAATGCATTGAGAGGTGCTCAAGGGAAGCACCACAGGCACGTTTAGCTTCACCTTGGAGGATTCACCAAGAATCTTTCTGCAGCTACCAATCCAGCACAAAAGAACTGCCAGTAGCTCAAAGCTTTCCTTGAGTAGTGTTTAAACACCTAAACCCCAAGGCTAACCACCTTGTGTGATTCCTCCAAATATGCTGAATACCCTGCAAATCACAGTAAAGAGACACGAGTGGCAAATGTTTTACAGTCTTGCATGTGCTTTGACCAGATCTGTTGATATTCTTAGAAAAATAAGTCAGTTCCTGCTACACCACCTTTGATTACACACTTTGTGAAAGTTCTAGGTCTAAACTGATGCTCTGAGGGGAATTTCCTCACTTGGTAGAAAACTAAGCTGCCATTTAATGCTGCCTGGTCTGAATGACCAATCTCATACTGGAAACAAGATATGTAAAGCCTGACAGTCAATTTTACCTGCTGCTTTATGTGATAAGGCAACACTCTGCATAGTAATAGTGATTTCAGTTTTCTTATTACCTCCTGGGCAAGCTTTGCACAGTGTCAGGTTCTTGAGACCATTTTCATTCCAGCTATGCTGTGTTATTCTGTGCTTCCCCACTGTATTGATCCATGCTTTTTATTACAGTCACTGTAATTTTCATTTTTAATTCAACTTTGCAATAACATTAGAAACATAAAGGCTACCAAATACTGCAGGATGCAAGTGTTTGTTAAACATTTTAACACCATTTATCAGCCTCTTTTCGTTATTGTCCTTGGCTCTTCAGGAAATCCTGTGTTCCTAGAAACCACAGTACCCAGAATCAACCTTAAAAAGCATTATACTTCTTGTCTTTCCAAACATTCAATACCAAGTATGTAGCAGTGCCTGTGGTTCAGCCTTACAGGAGCTCTCCTGCAGAAAAACCTGCTTTTCTAATTCCAGCTTCAGGCATAAGATAATTTTTTTGGCTCATCATTATTGATTGTAGGTTCAATCTGCTTAAGGGAATAATTTATCACCACACTCTGATCTCCAGGTGCATAAGACAGATGAGCTAATTATGCTGGTAACTTACAACAGTCTTGACTACTTGCAGTGGAGCTACACCAAAATGTGGTGGACCACAATGTGAAAAAGCTGGCTTTGTGCAGAAACACTCAATATGCTCTCTGCATCCCACTGTCCTTCACTTGGGATAATTCATCTGACTCAAGCAGTTATGTGCATGTGCTGATGCAGCCTGGCTCACTGGTACCACAGGAATACATCCCTGCTAAGGCTCTGACACAGTCAGGAATCACTTCTGTGTCAGGAATCAACAATTTGTGTTCTCTTGCTCTGTAATAAATGCAATGTGTTGTGATTCACAGTTGCCAGAAAAATGCTGAGAGAGGTGTTCAGCCTGATTCTTGCATCCAGGCTATATTCAGGGCAAAACTAAAAATATGCATTGAAAAAACACTTTGTCAGCTGCTCCCAGTAACAACAGCTGGTAACAACCCTTTAGCTCTTTTCCTCCTAGAAAAGGAAGTGAAACCTGGGGCATCATCACAACCAGCTGTTCACCATCTGGGACTCACCCACGCTGGCAGGAGCTCTAGCTCTGTGTTTCAGGTGCTTTGTAACCCTCTGAACAGACTCACACAGAGCTGAGACAGAGCTGAGTGGCAGAAGTCAGGATAGATCTGTGGTGTTTGGGATCCACAGCTTGCTCCTCCAAGTCTGGGTGAGGAGATCAGTGACTTCACCTAGACACTGCTCAGTTATCTCTCCCTTCACCTGCATCTCTCCTCCCTCCTCAACAGCATGTTACAAGAACAGTAAGGTTACCAAGTTTAGCCTCAGAAACAACAACAAAATAAAAAACCCAAAAAACCCAAAAACCAAAACAAAATAAAACAAAAAAACCCCAAAAAAACCAAAACAAAAAACCAAACAAACCAAACCCACAATGTACAGCAGATTCTCAGGTGTGGAAAATCCAGTTCAGTCACATTTGGCAAAGACCTTATCTTTAATTGTTCACAATAGGAAGTTTCAGCAGTAATAAGCAATTCTGTCAAGCTCAGTAACAGCAAGGGCAACATTAGTGCTGTGCACATGCACACATTCACATCTATTTCCATACTGTGCACAGATTTCCTGCACAATAGACTAATATCAATTTTCCCATGCTTCACAGCTTGCTTTTGATAAGTTAAGGAAAAGTGGATAAAATACCAGTGTTGAATATTTATTTGCTAGCTTATTTAATTTCAGTGGTTAAGGGGAATAGCATACAGTTTCCTAGAAAACATTTTCTTCAAATTGCTTCTCAATTGGTCTGATGTCATCCAGAGTATTTGTGTCCACAATGAATAATGCATTAAGTAAGGGTATTTTTCACAGATAAAATAAAGAAGTAATTTTAACTCCATATCAGCACTGTTTCAGACTTTTCAGTATAATTTCACAGTAAGTTTTTATATTGTTGGTTGTCTGGGATTTTTTTTCTTTTGTGCTGTTACAGCATTAACAAGCCAAAAGAAAAATCTGTGTTGCAAGATGACAATACACTGAGCTGAATTTAGTCAGTCTAAAAGTTTGTGAATTAAAACTGTGCACTCCTGGTAAGCTCCTAAGAACTGACTGTGGAGGGTTCAAGTCATGGACTCTGTGCATGAAATCCTGTAACTCATAAAATCACTCTACTCGTGCAAAGCACGGCTGTGCCTTGTTATTGCTGCAAACCCAGGACATGTATTGGGCCTTCCTGTTTCTGAAACATGCTCTGAAAAGAGCTATTTTCCTTATGAAATCATTCATAAGCTGTTTTAAGGAGCCTTTCTGATAAGGGTTTTTCCTTTACAGGCAAACCGTTCGTCACGTTTAGGTTTGACCTGAAAGTGACGCATTGTTCAGAAAGAAAAAAGATTAAACCCCACATTTCTCAGCTTATGCTTAATATCTTAATATTAAAAAAATATTTTAATTCCTACTCTTTTTTGTATCTACTTATGGAGAGCTAGAGATTGCAAGGTGTGTGGGCTGGCCATTTTTAAAGGCACTCCTTGGAGTCGCAATGAGCATTTGATTTACAAGTTCTTTGAAGAAAGCAGTTTCTCCAGACTGGCTCTGGATCAGCCAGAGACTTTCTGTGTTTCAATGAACAACTGAATTCTTTGCAGCCATCCCAAAAGCAACAGAGTCTGAGGTGCTTGGGGCCCACTTTCATAAGGCAGAGCCTTGCAAAGAGTTGTTTTCCTTCAGAGCAAAATTCCTTCCTGGAAATCCAAACCACAGAATACAGTTATGTTCTATACCTCACTCTGATTTTTATTGAACCATTTTAGCTTGGACATCCCCAGACTGTCCATCAGAGGGGTGATAGGAAGCTCAGACTAAATGAATGAAGGAGGACAGAGGCTGTAGCTCTTTATGGTGGTCTCAGAGTAAGAAACTGCCATCTACTTTCCTACTCTAATATGATGGGAAAGCCACAACTTTATTTTTGTCTTCGTTTCTTGTCATCTCTGTTATGAATACAGATGTTCCTGAATAATTCAGCCATTTTCCAGTCAGCAAATCCTAAATAAACTGATACCTCATGAGTAAAGTAGAGATAGCAGGTTTGAACAGCTGAATGTACTCAGCAAAGGCATCCAAATTATTACAACATTTGGACACATTTAAATCCTACCAACCGCAACTGAATGTCGTCACATTCACCCAAATGTAGGTGGTAACCAAATCAGCATTCCAAAATTTTGCACATATCAAGGGCAGTCAGAATCTTGCTCATTCTTTGAACAGTCAGTTATTTTAGTTTTTAGGTGATGTGTTTTGTAACTAATATCCCAGGAGCTGCACATAAGGCAGCAGAAAAATTTAAAACTTTCATATGAAAGCAATCAAACCATGTAAGCAAGCAGAAATATCTTAGCTGCAGAGGAATAAATTGTGTAGAATAGACTACAGCACCAAGCATATGATACACAAGAAACCTTAATTTAGATGCTAATTAACCCAAATGTAAGAATTACAGGGTTAATTAAGCAACATATCCCTCTCACAATTTTATCTGCTGCAGACACAGGTGAGAGGAGAAGTATCTTACCATTTGATTAAATTAGCCACAAGCCACACTGGGAAGTTATGATAAACATTTTTGGAAAGCATTTAATTATGAGCCCTAAGTAGGATGGATTCTGCATTTAGATTACATCCATTTTTATTATTGGACATGAAATATCAAATGATCAAGAAAACAGCCACTTCAACAGCTATGTAATAAATGCTTCTCCTGCAGCACAGCTGTTAAACCAAAACACATATTTCTAATCAGTTTAGTTGTAACCAGCATGCAGAAAATTCATTAAGTTTAAATGAAATCCTTATTTCAAGCACGGTGTGACCACTCGTGGTACAGTGGCTGGTTGCATGGCAATTTTCTTTTCCTTGTCTGTGACGCCACCCCAGCTACCTGTAAATCAACATTCTCTGCTCAGACTCAGGCAGCTCGTTTGTTGGGTTATGGTAAGGGAAGCCTTCATGATTCTTAGCCAGATTAGAGTTATTCTTTGGGAACTGAGAGAATTCCATGACATTTATAAACCATAGTCCTTATCTGAGTATTGATTCTGCAAGAATCATCAACAGCTTCTTTAACTTACAACATCTAAAGACATTCCTTCCCTAACAAGCCAGCTTGGAGGAAGAAGATTTGTTCCTCACCTTCCCAAGGCATCCTCTGAACCTCCAGAGTCAGAGGTCCTTGGCTCTATGTACATGACCTATTGTGTCAAATTTAATTATACAAGGAAAAAAATCGATCTTTAGTGAAGGATGTTACTCCCTTTCACAGTATATTTAAAATCATACCTCATGGTGCAACTATACCTCTTTAATTCAGTCTGCATTTAATATTTCCTTTCAATTACCTCGTGGAATGTTTTAATTTGTGGAGATGGAGTTTGGCCTGCTATCCCAGCACACATCACAGGAGGACCATGGAGAGTGGGAAAACTTACTCTGCTAACACCCAGTGAGTGCAAGAATGCTTGCTTTTACAAACATACAAGTAAAAGGTTTGTTCATCAGTATCTGCCAGCCTGTAATGATAATTTTATACCTTTGGGTCCTACCAAGAAAAAGAAAAAATCAACATCAACAAGAAAGAACTATCAACAGCTGCTTTGACTTACAACATCTAAAGACACTCCTTCCCTAAGGAGCCAGCTTGCAGGAGGAAGACTTGTTGAGAGCAGAGCTCAGGTGTGTCCTTCCAGCTGGCAAATCCCCATTTTTACCAGCTGAGGAGTGCAAAGGTAAAGCAGCCAGGTAGGAAACCTTCCACTCCATGTAAAGAAAAACCTTCCAAAAAAACCTTTGCCAAAAAAACCTAAAGCAGCCAGGTAGGAAACCTTCCACTCTATGTGGTGTTCTCCACGTGAAAAAAAAACCCTTGAAACAACTAATTAGAATAATGGCTAGAAAATATTGTAATGGAAGGCCTTTAGCCCTGTTGTGTTTGCAGAGGCTTAGCACAATGTGAGATGTTCTCTCAAATTATTTGTGTGGGGTTCATTTCTCCTGCTGGTTTACTTTTCAACATTTTTTAAAAATGAGGTCTAGAAATGAAGTAATTTTCTTCTGCTATTTTGTTCTGAAGATTCAGCAAAAAAGCACCCTGGCAGAGAATTCAAAACAACAACTCATGACTCACAAATAAAACTGTTTTATAAGCACTGCAAATCCCATGAGGAAAAATACCCTATTAAGAATATTTGGAATGATGCACAAGGTTTTCAGATTAGTTGTACTTTAATAAAGTGGTAAATGCTGAATTTTGTCTATTAATACTTTACCAAATGGCAGAGGCCTAGGCTCAGGATGCATTGAGGATTTTACAGAAAATCAAAGAATATATCTGATCTATTAGATTCAAGGAAAATTTGTAAGTTGCAAGCCAACTCAAGCATCCCAGGGCATGAATTCCATGAAGTAGCATTTTTTCTTCATGGGTTCCAAATCTAAATATTTAATAGGATTTTTTTTGACCATGCCACCGTACTGAAGAAAAGCAGCCAAGATAGGAAAAAAAAAATTAAAATTTTATTTTCCAAATCTGCTATACATTTTTCTAAACTGTTTTTTAACCAGTCAGTTATCTTCAGAAGTTTAAGCTGGAATATATATTATCATGACACTTGAATTTCTAGTTTAGTTTCTTGTGCTTTCTGAAAATACCATACTGTGCAGAAAGGACTTAATATTTTCACTGCTGTCTCATGGAACAGTTGCTTCAGTAGCTTGCCCTGAGCTGAAATCCAAGATCATTGCTGTTTCTAGAGAAGTCTTGTTTGAGAGAGTTTATGTTGCAGGTTCCCAAAGTAACCCAGATTAACACCTTTACAACTTAATGCTCCAACTGCACAAACTGTCACACCTAAAGTCACTCCAGAAGAGTTAATGACAGAAAAACACTGAATTGGAAATCCTTATCCATTTGATAAAAGAGCAGGGTAGAGAGATGTCTTACATCAGGGGCAAAAGGAGAGTCAGGACACAGCAGACTAAACTTCTCACTGTGTTCTCTCAACATTTCTGACTTTGTAAACATTTATCTGCCCAATTTATAGGGTTCAGCCACTTCTCAGAGCTCTCCCACAAGCCAGTCATCTTAATGTTAACCAAATATTGGACTCCCTGCAAGTCAATAAAAACATTTATTGACTAAAATATTCAGTCTATAAACATGCACAGTTAGAGGGCTTCTGTTATGAAAAAGTGACAAAGTAGAAAGAGGGAATTAGCAGATTTAGAAAAAATGAGTCATTCTCTGACATTATAGCTAGTAGAATGCACACTATTAAGCATAGTATTTATATTTTCTGGAATAAATCTTATCTAGTATCAAAATAAAATACAGGAAAATGTATATTTACAAAGGCACAGAAGGATCTGCTCTGCAACTCTTAGAAAGAAATGGTTTTTGGGTCTTATTGGCATCTTCAAGCTGGTTCACCCAAACCTTTAGAATCATTCATATTACACAACCGAGGTGACTCAGGTGCAAACCCCACGACCCTGTCAGCAGAAAAAAATTCTGCATCTCTTGATATTTCACCTCTGAAGATGAAATGTAAGAAACCAATGAATGGTTCTACCTCTGTTTAATTTGTAAGAAAGAACGGTGTAGAAAAATCCCATTGTCTCTAAGGTCATACAAGGGATGGCTACCAATATCTATTTATGTCCCATCAGTCACTTGCACATTTTTTGAGTATATCTTTTCCATTTCTGTTTTTAAGACTATATCTGACTGTTTCAAGAAGCCACAGTGTGGCTACAGAAATGTAGAGAAGCATTGATCAAGTTTTGTGGTCATTTCAAAAGATCATTTTACAGTGGACATTTAACTATTTGCCTTTGCTTTATCTAGTGATTTCAGATTTCTTTCCTTCCCAAAGCCACAGGTATTCATGACAAATAATTTAAAGAAATATTTGGCAAATTTCTAATGGATATGAACCATCTGTAATAAATGGGAGGCATAAATTGGTATTTGGAGTACTAGACAGCATGAACCTTGCTATGGAGAAAGCAGAAATCAATTGAGAATTAAAAGCTTTTTAGGAGCAGCTTAATTCACTTGTGATTGCTCCATAACAATTATTAAATCTTCATTTGCAATGTGGATCTCCATACCTACTGAGAAGTTGTACAGATTCTGTGTGCCAGCACTGGAATCAATATCACATTCTGTGATTGACTGACAGTGAATTTCATTCACTTCCTCTTCTTGCAAACACAATTCATCAGGGTTCTGGCAGCTTCCAGACATACAATGCATTCCATTAAAATAGGGATTCACGTTTTCCTTTGTCAGGGTACTCCAGACCTATTCAAATGTGGCAAAACCCCAATAATTACTCTTGCAGTCCAAGAGTGACTTAATCTAACCCATGAAACTGGCTGCTCTTCATGGAAGTGTTATTAATCATGATGAATCCTTTAATTATCCATATAAATGGTCTGTGTTCTCCTACAGAACATCCAGTATGAATGTAATATTCTCAATTACATAAAGGCTCGATCTTGGCTGTAGCTTTTTTTTTAATAATTAAACCAAATAGCTGCAAAGTCCAAGATCAAATAATGCTTGTTTGGGTCAGGAGCCACTGGGTGAGTGGCAGCACTTTGTTAGCAAAATGAGAATGGTTTATTGGGACCTTAAAAGACCATAAATCACACATATAAAGTAAAAAAAAGAAAAACCCAAAAGATTTCTTCACCTGATGAGCTTGTGTTTTCAGTGCTCCTTACAGAGTCAATGAAGTTTAATGTCAAAAAGATCACTAAATACAGTAACTAAAGAAGGACTAGGTTTGTATTTCTGGATATAAGCTTAATAATGAATCTTAATTTTATCAGTTATACACATGATTAAAAGAGCTCCAGCTTTGTAACATTGATGAGATAATTAAAGTAATTAGAAATTACACCTACTTGAACAGTCAGTCAGTAAAAGCACCTTTAACCACAATCAAAACCTTTTCTTCCCTGAAGGAAGAATTTTTTTTCCATATTAGAGATTTTTTGGTAGCCTCTCATTCATTTTCTTCAGACAGTGATTAGAATAAGCCCTGTCAGTGGTTGGAAAGAACACATTAGGAATGATTTTACATAGAAAAAAAAAAAATCAATATCTCATTCCTGGCATTCAGAACTCTTTTTAGCTGACCTTTTTCCTGCCCCAGAAATGGGAAACTTTGTTTCTCAGAAAAGCTCTCTTTACAGAAACAGCTCTCTTAAAGAAAACATTTGCTTGTACACTTAGAATAAAGGTATGACTTTTATAATAGAGAACACCACAAGCCAGTTTAACAGAGTTTGTTATTTATAATTTGTGCTCTGGTACTGGCAAAGGCTTCGTTAATATTGTTGCAAATGAACCTCCTGAACACTCCTTTCTCCAGAATTGTCTTCTTTTCACACCAAACATAACAAAGGCATGCAAGGAATATAAGAGAACTTGAAAATTCTGATCTCTGAAAAATTCCAGGAGTGCAGCAGCTGAGGGGGATTGGATGCAAGGGCAGACCAGGTTTAAATGCAGTTCTCAGATTAAAGGCAGCTCATATTTCATGTTCTACTCTGCTGTTCAAAATAATGCCATTCCCCTGTTTTTCAATTTTACCATTCTTTAAGATCTTGGCTTCTTGAATATTTTTTTTTTAATTTATTTTTAATTTTTACTTTTGGACCGAAAAAGAGTTTGGTAATACTTATATGATACTTGCAAATAAAGGTGCCAGTCAAGTTGCATCTTATTTCCACGAGTACAAACACCCTTGCCCAACATTTAATGAGCAGTTAAGAAATATACTTAAAAGGGGTTTTATTGTATTCAGTTTGGGAGCACTGAACTTTGCTCTGCCACATCTACAAACAATTTCTATTAAAAGGCTTAAAATTTGGCCAAGGTTTCTGTAAGTCAAAGCCCAGAGAAGGCAGCATCCACCCACAAAGCTGCTTCAGCATCTGTTTGACTTTTCTAGCCACAGATAACCATTTGACTGTGGGGCTGATTGGATTTGAACAGGATTTCAAGTAAAAAATTGCCTTGATTATTGATAACTGCCAACTACCAATGATTTTCTTTGTCCTTAATACAAGTTTATCCATATTAGAATGCTGTACTAAAACCTCCTCCTGTGAATCTATTATGGAATATCACTGTTAAGGCCATGCTACTTCTAAGTATTTTTCCTTGAACTTTCCCATGTAAATGGTTAAAACAAGACTTTGTCTTTTCAAGCATGGAAGGTTCTTACTAAGAAAAGTTAAACAAGAGGTGTGTTTTACATTATGTAGAGGTTGTACAAGGAAGATGAAATACTCACTGAGGTTATACACCAGTGGAAGTGCTGTCTGAAGACAAGTGATTGAGAAATTCAGATCCCATTAGGGATAAGAAATCAGGCTCCTATTCCTAATAGCTTTTGTCTGAGTTTAAAATAATCATACCATATGTTAGCACAGTAGAAGACATGTTCTTTAACTGAGACAACTGTTTTAAAAAAGATGAAATGCAGCTAAGTATAGATCCACCAAACCCAGTTTAGCCTTTTTAAAATGTCCTAGAGAATTCCTTTTGAAAAATACCTTAACAAAGCAAAGTATTTACTTAAAACTAGCTCATTCTAAAATACTAAAATGAAGTAGTGTTTCAACAGCAAAGAATTTTCAAGCTGGATCTACCAATCAAGAGATGAAAGCAGTTTTTTTTGCTGTTGTTTGCTGGTTTGTTTTTTTTTTTCCCTACAGATCAACAAATCACTTCATTGATCAGCAAAACAGGAGCAAATTTAAACTTTGGAAAAAGTAGCATTGGGGTAGAGTACATCAAATTTACTGTCTTTTAGTAGGACCACTGCAGACAGCCTTTTACTCTGACTTCCACAGCTCTGGGGAGACATTCTGGGTGAGGCATAAACCTCTAGCTCTCCTTGCTATGGCCCCACCATGCTGGCTGTCTGAAATCCAAAATAAAGTACATTTACTGTTTTCTACAGAACTATTTACTTCTTGAAGTCTTACGCTTCTGTCCTCACTGATGGGGTTTCCATTTTTCCTTCTTTTAGGGGCACCTGAGGCATGGTAACACAACAAGAGATAGAAAAAAAATACCATCAGATTATGAAATTCTCTTTCAAGACAGTCACAAGAAATACTGCAAAAGCTCTAGTTGCTGTGAGCCATGCAGGTTTTAGGAGCAGGGGCCCAACTCTTCCTGACTTACAGAAGCTCTTGATTATTTCTTCAGCTGTGTTGTAACTGCATGCTGACTTTGATTAGGAGGGGGTGAGAAGGAAAAGAACAATTTACCACAAATAACAAAAGTATACCAAATACAAGCCTTTATTGAAGAAGGAATTCTGAAAGAGTGATCTTAAGCTCTTGGTGCTAAATTAGAGTTCAGGTTTAAGAAGATCAGATAATCTTCCTGTGTTTCCTTTTTAATGAATGGAAAACCAAAAAGTTTTCCTTAGAGTAGCTTTGAACCCTTCTTTGCCCCACAACCTCTTCCCAGAAGACACTTAGTGACTGTTACATCTTCCCAGGTGGAGAAGGGAGGTTACAGTGATGAAGAGCTGCTGTTGTTTTGATTTATTTGCAGGTTTGAGCATTCAAGTTGTGCTTGGACCAGAGTTCCTAAGCTTGTCTCACTCAGAGCACGAAGAAAAACAGAAGACACTGTTGCAGCTGTGTGACTGAAAGGGTGTGGTACTTGCAGTGTATTTCAGGCATTTCTTTGGAAATTTCCTTCTCTGGAAAGGGAAGAAACAAAACCTTAGATGAGCAATTGCATATAAACCAGATAACAAGGATGTTTTTATTTAGCACAAATCTAAACTCCTTGAGGGCTAAAGGTAAGTCTTCTGAAGTGCCTTTATTAAAAATAGGATAAATGGACTAAACCACAGTTGCCACTGTATGGTTTGAATGTATTCCAGTCTATCACACAAAAAGACATTTATATATTTCCACTTAATGTTCTGGGGGTAGTTTTCCTGCTATTTTTTTTTTTTGTACCCAGATGGAGTCTATGGACCATGTCTATAATTCTGCTGGTGTGGTGACTAGTTAGGAAGCTGGTGTTCATGTTTTATTCCTGCTCTGCAAACTGCTGAGAATGCTGAATCTAATAAAGCATGCACAGAGTTCGGTGATTGACCCATCTGGCCACAGTTTTGTGTGCATCTGTAGAGTGTGCTGGACTGAAATTGCAGTACTAGGTAATCCACATGGAAACACAGCTCTTAGCAAATCAGTAGAAAATGTTGACCACTGCTACTCATCATTCCTGAAGGAGGGACTGAACATTTTCAGTTACATCAGTTGGGTGATTTTAATATCAGCATCAAGGGTATTAATACCAAATGATGTAATTTTGCTACTGTGAGCAATATGATCATTTAAGTTAGTCAGGGAGATCTTTTACTCCTTCTGCACCAAAGAGCATCATAATCATATCCAGAGCTATGCATCTTTTAAATGTTCTTGTTCATGGGTATTCTGCCTGGAAAACTAATGGATATTGGTTTCTGCAGTGCCACTTGCATTTTCCAGCAAATTCTAATTTTCATAATGTAGAAATATAAAGATAATAGTGTGTGTTCTGTAATGAAAGCAACTATATTCAGAATACAAAAATTATGAACTAAACCTGAGCTGAGAAAGAAATGGGTTGAAGGTGAGGGTGGAGGGAAAGGTGCATTAGATTTTTGAATGCCTGTGATTTGGAGGGTAGGAAAGCTCAGCCCAAAGCAAGTTTGAGAAGCTCAAAGGTTTTATAATATGGCTGTGAGCTATGATTGGGTTTTATTGAATTACTGAATGACTACAGAATGGGTAAATGGTTGGTAAATGCGTCAGAAAGGTGTGGGGGGCCTAGCTAGGAAGAGGTTTTCTACTTTTATTATAATGTATTCATACAGTTTAGAAGACTGAGTTCCTCTGCTCATAAATGTGCAGTAGTACAGTGTCAATATGTTATAAAGAGTGATTAGCTTACATCCCTTTGAAAAGCATAGTTTGTGTTGATTTAGAAGTCCTACACATGTAAAAAATCCTGCAGTGGTTATCAGGTGACAGCTGTTATTTGGTGCTACTGCTTGTAGAACAACTATTTCTAAAATTTTGAGTTATTCTGATTATGTTATGTCTGTGACTGCCTGTGTTACACTGTACCCTATGAGCAGTGGTTAAAAGATTGCACTTTAGCACTACCTATAAACACACAAGACTTACAAATGTAGCTTTTTGTAGAAATTTTTTACCAGATAATGATGAAAAATTTCAGTTTTACATTTCAGAAAAGGAAAAAGTGCTTAACAGTCCTTTGTTGCATGCCTTTGGTGTGAGTGAAGGAATTCAGCAATGCATAAAGGAATTTCCCTTTTTTATTGTCACTTTATTAGCTGATTTGCTCAAATGTGAGAATTAATGGCAATTCAGCTGCACGGTGTTAATGGCCTAAGCATTAATTTGCATGTGAGTTATTCTAATAATAATTAGAGGGAGCTCATTTGTTATTAATCTGGGGGTGGTGAGCATGACTTTAAAATAATAATCCAATTAACATGCATTGAGTGGAAATTTTATAGTTTCCATAGCATGAGTGGCTGCTGCTGTAATTTGAAAATATTATTTCATGGCACCAACCTGAAACTGTGGTGTTTTAAAGAACAAGGCAATGAATCATATCAGGTGTCAGGAGTTAATTGTGCTGAGCTGGTGGCAGGAAATAGGAACCAGCACTTTGTGACAAGTTTCTTTTGTCTCTTTAGAGGCCACAGAAAGGTATTTACAGAGGAAAGAATCATCTTCCCAAGTGTCAGGCACATGAAGAAATTATTAGGGCAGGAGGGAAGAGTAACTGGTGAGTTAGAAACTTTGTTTTGATAATTTGGTAAAGGAGCTTGTGCTCCCCTCTAGAGCAAGCTTGATTAAAGGGGAGCTGTGAGAGGACTCTGGCCAGCCTGGAGCAGGCTAGCTCCTTGAGGGGCAAATTCAGGCAAGGAAAAGATACATTTCCTAGCTAGTTTAATGTTATGTTTATATCTTGAGGAGCTAATCAAGGCAATCAGAAACATTCTACTGTTGTGCTGGGGTTACAGGCTTTTCTGATCCTGTATTAGATGTAAGAAGCAAACATATAAGGATTTTTTTCATTGTTGCTGTTAACTGGCTGATTGCAGATAAATCCTATAGAAGTTTCTGGGTTAATCATTCAATTAAATAATGATATGAAGGTAGGCTTACAGCTAGATCTGCTGGCAGCACAGCTCTGAGCTCCAGAGGTGACCATACTGTTCAATATCTTGTGCAGTTATATGCTGGTACAACACTGTTAACTAGATGGGTAAGTTGCTGTTATACTACAGAATGTGGTATAAAATTTCTCTTGCATCGTTCCTGATTTTTTTTTTATCTATTTAAAGGGAAAAATACCTTTATGCAGATAAAAAAAGGCTTTAAAATTAATGGTCTTTTCCTGAAGTTATATTTTGTGGTATTTACAATTGTGAGAGTGATGTAGAGAATACCAACACTGGTGTAGATGTAGATGTTGGTGTAGATGAAGGTGTAGATATTGATGCTTTCAGCTGACTGTTCAAGGAGTGAAAGTGTGATGTGCCTTTTGTCTAACAGTCTGTTATCTAACAGTAGATAGACTGTTCAGGGTGGTGATGTAACCCATAACTCAACAGGAGACAACCTTTGTGGGAATCAGAAAAACAGAAACTTCTACAGACACTGAAGAGTTTGATTTACAGTCAGAAGAAGCTTAGATGGATGTAAAAATAAAATACACAGACATTAAGCAGAA
>VXBC01004521.1:59036-120417 GCA_013399945.1 Ploceus nigricollis
TAGTGTGGTAATGTAATAGTATGGAGTAAGCTGAGAGTTTAGGAGTTATAATAAAAGCAAATGTGTGTATGTGAGTTAGAAGCCCATTGAATAAAAGTATCCACAGTGCAGCAAAATTAAGCGAAGGTGATAGGTTAGAAAAGCAAAATAAACTTCGTGGCAACTGTCCATTGGATTAGAAAGTTCTATATTGCCTTTTAACAAAGAACTTCTGACCACTTTGAGCCGTGGCTGAGTGCTTGCTCTCTTAAACCTCATGGCTCTGAGACTGATGTTTACCTGAGCAATAAATTGTTTTTATCCTGACTGTGGTCCCATCCCTTCATTAAAAGTGGTGACAGTGGTTAAGTCTTGTCTAAATCTAGCCAAATCTAGAAGATCATTGTTTTCAGCAGTCACTGTCCTGTGCCCAATGTGTGCTGAACTCCTTTGGTCAGGACACCTTTGGGTAAAAGAGGTCACAGCTGCTCATGCTTTGTGCCAGCTGGGAGGAGAAATATTCCTCTCTTTGATGGGCCTTGCAATGACAAGTGTCACATTTGGTGTGGTCATACTAAGCCATGATGGCCAACCAGCTTGCAATCCTTATCTTCTGCATTGTGCTGCTTTAGATTTCATGGGAGGGATTTGGTGTGAGGGAAGTTTATAGGTACGTGTGTCCATAGGTTAATGTGGGTGGGAAATGGATTTGTAGAGAATTCTCAAAACCTGGCAGAAGGCTCACACAGTGAGCATCTGTGTGCAAACCTGGAGATAAGAAATGCTGACTTAGAAATGCCATGGAATAGGACAGACATTGCTGAGAGAGAAATGGAGCTAGAAACAAGTTTCAAAGGATGGCCTTGTAAATAAGCCTGGATACTTTGGAGAAATAAAACTATGAAAGGAGAATTGCAGTGGGACCCATGAGGGGTAATTTTAGATGATTGGCTTTAAGGCATTTACAGCAGGGTGTGCCAAAAGCTGATAGGCCAAGGAACACTTACAGTGTATTGTAATTAGGAAATAGTTGGCTTCTGATTGTGGTGGTGTGAATTATAACATCTGTATTGTCTCACCCTTCTCATGAGACTGAAAATGGAATAAAAGCTTTAAAAACACCTCTCAGTTACTCCATCTCTAAGTCAAAAAAGAACTTAATCCAACAAATGTGTTGTGTTAATGGTACTGTAATTTGCTAACAAGATCTGTGAACAGCTTTCTCTGACTGTACAGGACTTGTAACAGGAAGGACCCTGGAAATGAGGCAAAGCATTCCTCTTGGAAGTCTGCCCAAATACCCCATGGAGCTTGTTTGAAGTTGGGTGAAGGACTGCAGTGTGTGTACATATAAAAAACCTTGGAGAAAAGCAGCTTGAAAAATGGCAGTGAGAAGGATCACAAGTTCTAGACAAGCGACTTCTTACCCACTATAGAAATTACATTTGCCAACAGAATTTAGTTGTGTTAGTGGCTGGCTCTTAGGGAAGAATGATCAGACTCAGGGTCTGAAGGTGGTTTGGAAATTAAGATAAACATTAGTAAGAGTCTGACCAGAAAACAAGACTTATCCAACCCAAAGCAGACAAGGACAGAGTCAACTTTTGGAGTCTCCAGGGAAATGATGCATTATGCCAAAAATATAAAGATATGATCTGTGTGGCAAGTCTGATAAAGAACTAGATATACTAACCCTCAAAGGCTGGCTGGCAGTGTTCTTAAGGTAGCATGTCAAATTTGTAAAGCCTTCTCAACACACTTTGTGCTGAAAAGGATATTGGACTGCACTGTTTTACCAAACTCTACATTGCACCAAGGCAAGTGGATTTACTGCTGAAGAAAGAGGAAATGTTGACATAAAATGAACAATAAAGAGTCAAGGGCAGAGGCAGTCCCCAGGCAGACCGAAATATTTCTAGATATTTGTGTCAAACCACTTGGGTAGTGAAAGAAGTTAAAAAATCATAATGTTTAATGTTTCTCATTCAAGAGGTAAGTGGTGATATTCAAGTGTCTTGTTGTTGACCTAGGAACAGTGTGACTTTTTTACCTCTTTCCTTCTGTCTTTGAGAACAGAATAGAGGAGACTTTTCTGCTTGGACTATCTCACTTCTGGAGAAAAGCTCTTGAGATAAGAGGCTCATCTGCATCAGGGTTTCCTATTAGGCTGGATAGAAATACTGTATCCTGCTCAGCTGAAAAAGATAAAAGCACTATTCCTCCTGTTCCATTTATCACACCTCTACCATTCTCCATGAATGAAGGAGTGAAAATACTTTTGATTCCTAGTTTATTAATATTTGCAGCAGCAGAAGCAAGTACATCTTGGAACTGTGTTTGAGGTTCCTGCAGGATTTTTAGGTGAAGTTGCTGTGAGGGAAGTACATTCTTTTCTGTAGTAATCACCCACATTTCCTCCTCAAATAATCTCTCATCTAATTGCAGCTAGATGCTGAAGTACTTGCTAAAGATTAGGGGGGAAAATGAGAAATAATTGTTAATTGTAGGCCTCTCTATTGTTCAGTGAGCCTTTGAAAATTGTGTGTAGTGTCCAAGTCAGAACCCAGGTGACCTTGCAAGCAGCCATCCACATCCACCTCTTACAGGAACACACAAAGGGAAGGCTCTGGTGTATTTGTGCTGACATCTTAGGGAGGTTCTTTGTGAACCTCAGTTTTCACTGCTCAGTTTAATGTAGAAATCTTCCAGCAATATCAATTCATGGGTGTTAACTCTGGTGATTTTGGTGATTTAGACTAAGCTATATAGGACCACAGTAAAAGACTAATTTCTTTAATCTGCTTGTCAGGACTGAATATGCAGAGATGGTACTTAGGCAGTCATGGAAGAGGGGAAAAAAAAGTAACTCTTTGATATTCACAACCTTTTATGACAACACGTTTTAGTGAAGTTATAAATAGTATCAAAAAGCACTTTCTGAATTTCTAAGCCTTCTATGATAATAGATAAAATGCATAGAGTAAAATTAGAAAAAAGTAGTTGTGCCGTGTCGAAGCTGTGGATGGTGTAAAATTCTCATATCCTTTTCTCTCTAGATGATATGTTTCTAGTCTATAATCTAGCCTCATACAGGAATTGATACATATCTTTCATTCTTGTTGCCTTTCCTGTGCTGGCTTAGTTCCGTTGCACTCATTTTAAAACAAGGAGAACTGGAAAGGCTCAAGATAAGATTTGCTCCATGAATTTATACAGAAAATATAACACTCTGTTCTTAGTAGTTCTTTATTCCTCGCAGCATTTTTCAGATCACTTCTGAATACTTTGAATAATGCATGTTCCAACACAGGTCCATCTGGGACCACACTAGTCAACTTCCTTTATCATGAAAAGATGCTTTCCTTCCTACTTTGTTGTTTATCTTTTAGTGTGTTATTAATGCTTGAAGGCTGCTGCCTTTTATTTGTAGCAGCTATACTTCTTTAAGAGCCTTTGAGATATCTTGACAAAGCTCTTTGAAAAGTTGAGTTTCCTTTCACCCCCGTCCACAGCTGTCCTACTCCCTAAAAAAAATCCCAATAAACTTTTTCTTCCTTTGGCAGAGTTATGGCTTTTTTTTTTTCATTGTTGTTTTAGCCAAGATATCTGACATAATGCAGAATTATTACATAAAGTTTTATAGTGTTATGTCATCGTTTGGCATAGGTGATAGGGTGGGGAGTGTTACCCTCAGAACTACATATCTGCTAAAAGCCAGTACAAAAGCAACCAGAACACAGCTGATGCACCTTCCTTTTACACCTTATCTCTATGATTTGCAGCTTTGGTTCTGCTAGCACCTTTACCTGGGACATCTTGCTAATCATATCCTGTGCTTTTTCCTTCCATCTGTGAGGCAGCTGAGACATTCAAGGAAGGTTTTTTTTGTGGGCTTCTCTATAGTTACCCAAGTTCTTGTCATCTACCAGCTGCCTTGCTGTAATGTTCCTAGGGGAGCCCCCAAAGAGCTTTTGAGGAGCACTGTAATGCTAAAGAAACACCTGCTCTCATAGTGGTATGTGCTATGCAAACTGAATAAATAACCAGAGTTAATTCAAGGGTATCAGAGAAAGTCTTGTCTTGGGTGCTGTCACCAGAATGTGAAGCCATGGGCAGTGGTTACACTTAGCCTTAACAGAAATCACTCCCTTTATTGAGTGACAGACTCAATTTGTTATACCAACAGAATCCCAAGACCTGAAAACTCATCACCCTTAGAAGCAGTACCTAGCTGTGTACCTAACCCATTATAGCTTGACATTTCAAACTGGATCTGACCCTCAACAGCATCAGCCTTCAGCTGGAAGTTTAAATTCAGTCTAAATGTCTGGGTAAGGCAGCTGGAAGCAGAAAGCAAGGTGGTTGAGGCTCATTTTCAAATGGTTGTAACTCAGATTTATTGCTCTGTGGATTTTTATCCCTTGGTTCATCACTTCTGGTTTGTACTGGCCTAGTAGTATATCTAGTTTGTTTTCACACTTGCCACACAGGTAATGTCTTTTTATTTTTGGCATAATGCACCATTTCCTTGGAGACTTCACAAGTTGACTCTGTCCTTGTCTACTTTGGGTTGGATAAGTCTGGTTTTCTGGTCAGATTCTTACTAATGTTTATCTTAATATCCAAACCACCTTCAGATCCTGAGTCTGATCATCCTTCCCTAAGAGACAGTGGCCAGAGGACTGAGCTTACCTGCTTTTGTATTTCTTGAATTTTCTGTCATGTAACTGGCCAGAGCTCTGGTGACTTCCCTTACTCATCTCATGAGGACATATCACATTGAGGCATCACCTTGTCACATACACTTCATCAAATGTACAACAGCTGGATGTCAATCTTTAAGGTCTTTTGGAGTCTCAGCAAAGTCACATCTGCCTAGGAAATACATTATTATTTTGAAGAAAGACCTTTACCGGAATTAAGTTATATTATACCTTCTGGCTAAGGAGGTTTTCTTGTTTTGCAGTGAATATTGATGTTGGCAGATGTTTTATCTGTAGGAGACTTGATGAAACATCTTTTCAGAAGAAAAAGTGACTTGCTTACATGCAAGACCAGCATGTTCCTTTGCCCTTGGAGGCAAATAAGGAACCAGCCTCTTTGATACAGAGCTATTTTTGTCTTCCTCTGAACACTGCTTATCATGCATTATGCATGTTTTTTTAAAAAATGCTGTCAGCAGATAGAGCCAGCCATTAACCTCAAGTACTTCCTATTTAAAGATAGCACCTGTAGTCAGTTCATTCAATTGTGTGGGACAGAGGCCTTAGGTCACTTGCTGATGATGGCAGAGACCTGATCCTGAAATGGCATTATCAGCATTTTGCATCCTGTCCCGTTTGGGAGATTACAGCTCCGTATGTCTGGAATCTGCTTTGGTCAGTGTGGTGCTGTGTGGCAGGCACATTTTCTTTTTCTCAGGAAATTTTCACAGAGAAGCACAGAGAGAAGAAAGAGAAAACAATTTCTATTTCTGTTCCTTGTTTCTCCCATGTGGAATGCATTTGGAGATTGTTTACTTGGGGTGATTATTTGATTGGATTTTGGTGAGGATTGTTTGGGCCTGATGGCCAATCAAATCCAACTGTGTCTTGGGCTCTCAGAGAGAGGGTTATGAGCTTGAGTTAGTTAGATATGGTAAGTTGAAAGCAAGTATGTAGTTTTAATATCTCCTTAAAATAGTATATTAATGTGTTATAATATAGTTATAATAAACAAATCATTCAGCCTTCTGATCTGGAATCTGACATCATCATTTCTTCCCCATCCTGGTTCACCTGCATTTTACAATAGTGGTGGTGTAAAATCAGCTGGGAACTAAGCTCTAAAAAACCCTCTCCCCTTTATCCCCACCCCCTCTGATGAGAGAGGGACAAAGGCAGCGACGACAGGTTGAGATAAAAATTTAATGAAAACAAACAGCAAAGGCGTAAGAAACAAACAACAACAGCAACAATGTTAATAATGAAAGTATAGAAAAGACACAAGGAAGGATTTACACACAAGGAGGTGCGCAGCACCTCAACCCATTTCAGCATGGCGGATGAGACAAAGGCAAGGTGGTTCCCTCAGCCTGGCGGTGACACGCGGTAATTCCCGGGATAAAGACAAAATGGTTCCCTCAGCCTGGAGGTGACACACTGTAATTCCCGGGATAAAGACAAGACATGGATGCTCCCACAGCCTGGTGGTGGCACGCGGTAATTCCTAGGATAAAGACAAAATGGTTCCCTCAGCCTGGCGGTGACACGCGGTAATTCCTGGGATAAAGACAAAATGGTTCCCTCAGCCTGGAGGTGACACGCGGTAATTCCTGGGATAAAGACAAGACGTGGTTGTTCCCTCAGTCTGGAAGTGACATATGATTATTCCTGGGATAAAGACAAGATGGTTCCCTCAGCCTGGCGGTGGCAGGCGATAATTCCCAGGACAAAGACAAGATGAGCATGTTCCCGCAGCTGCTGCTCCCCTTCCCTGAGCCAGTGAAGAACTATGATGGACAAACTCCCACAAGGGATGGGAAGGGATGGGCAGCAGTGTGAGAGAGGCAGAGGCCATGGCACTGGCCTCTGCCAACATCCCCAAAGAAAAACAGGAATGAATGGTGCCACTTCTGCTGTGTGTTCAATTTTTTCCTTCCCTGAAGCCACACCTCCAGTGGTGATGTGGAATAGTGACCCAGCCACCCTCACGTGGCTCTAGGCTACTCCTCCTTGGCAACTGTGATGAAACCAGGACAGTTTCAGTGAAACAGGGTCTTCCTGTTCTCAGTGCTGCGGTGAGTGCTTTCAATATTGCCTTTTTGAGTAACAAGGGTAGGAAGAAGGGACTTATACAAAAAGCAGTAGATCAAGGGGTGGGGGGACTAGTTTTGCACCCCTCAGGCAGAGTGCCCTTGGCAGTGAGGTCACAGTGCTCCTGACTAATGTGGTGTATTTGCCACTGGACAATGGAACCACTCTCACAGCATAATCATCTCTGCAGGCTAGGTGATGCCTCAGGTTTGAGCTTTTATATTTTCCACATTCTGTGCTACTTTAGTGTGTGGGTCTGGGCTCCATATAAGGGGATACTAAGCTCTCTGCACAGAGCAGGGAGACAAAACAATTCCTTCTCTAGCTGGGGACCAAGGACAAATGATCCAAATCTCAGGCCCAGGAGCACAAACAACGTGGGCTGGAGAGAGAAAAACAAGCAGGATGGGACTGCATGGGCTAAAGCTGGAACTGGACAATGAACTCCAAGATGCAAATGGAGCAGAGCTGATCAAAGGCAGAGCCCCCGTGAGCGGCCGTGCATTTTGGGACCATTTTGGTTCATCTTGGGTGCAGCCCTGGCTGGGCTCTTGTGCTGCCCAAGGTGGATTCATGGAGGCCTTTTAATAAATCCCTGCTTTATTCTTTAGCTCTGTCCAGTCTCTGCTCTAGGTCAGCCTTCACAAGGCATCATAAGCAAGATCTATGTTAAGGCCTTCTGTCCTGCTGTGTGAGGCTCATAGGCCAATGTAACTGGCTGGATAGTTTTTTAAAGTAGAAAAGCTTAGGTCACTTTTATTTAGAAAGATTTACTTAGAGGCTGACACCTACATTGCTGACTCACTGTGAGAGAGGGTGGTGGTACAGACAGGAAGGTTTGAGCAGTGAGGGAACGTCAACTGCCCGAGCATTTGTTGCCCAGGTTTTGAAAATACTCTTCCAATTAGAGCCATCTATTCAAATTTGTTCCTCAGTATTCTGTTTTGCCTTGTGTTCACTGCATTCGTGGTGTAGACTGACAAGATGTTTAGTGGTCCTGGCAGAATTGTGGTTGACTGATGTAAATATTTCCTGCCAGCATATGTTGAATAGTTTACATTTGTCAAAGTCAATCCATCGTGGTCTCTTCCTGTCTGGATCAGTACCAAAGCAGAGTCTGTACTTGCAGGAGTGAACAGCTAGTCAGTCTGTGAGAAGTCAGTTATTCACTGTATCTCCTAAACTATATTTGCTGCCGCTTTGTTGAAAGTGTGTTCTTGCAAATTTAGAGGAGAAACCCGCCTCCTGTTAAAGTTTAGAACTGTTTAGTAAAATTCTTGGATTTTAGAGTTTCACTTGACACACCAAGTGGCAAATGAGCAGCGTCTGCAGCTTGCTTGTTTGGTGTCCCTCTGCTTTGCACCAGCTGGGATCTTCACCAAATGATTAACAGACATCTGTGCAGAAATATTTTACTCTAAACTGCTTGTATAAAAACTTCAGAGGGATGAAACAATTTTGTCTTTACAGACATTACACCTAAGCGTGTGAAATATGAACAGACCTTTAATGTTTCTGTAAATTCATTACACTGGGTTTTAAACCAGTTTGACCTAAAAGTCCTACCAACCCAGATTAGACCATGTAGAGCTGTCTAGAGCTTGTTTTTGGGAAAGCACATTCTGAAATGGCTGATAGTTAATTTCTAAGATAGCATGCTTTGAGTCTTCCCTGTGTGAAACGGGTGCTATTTTATTTGCATTCAATAGCTGCCTTTACATCCAGCATTAACTTGAACTGAATGCATGTATGTTGTGGGCTATCAAAATTACCTTGAATTGAATGCATGTATATTTTGGGCCATCAAAATTAGCTGGAACTGAATGCATGGATGTTGTGGGCTATCAAAATCCTAGCACCCAGACTGAGAAATCAACTGGAAGCTGCTTCTCATGCTCTTGCAGAAAGTGCATATATACAGTGGGAATAGGCTCCTTTGTCACTGTTTAGCAAGTGCTACACACTTGCTACCAACTAGTCTGGATACTGTGGAAGCTGCTTACACAAGGTAGTAAAAAACTGTGTTTCCTTAGGAAGTTGTATTCCAAATACTAATGCTCTAGTTAGTGTTCTGCCTCCTCCTCAATCTGTTGGAACTCTAACTAGAAAATTCAAAACTGCCTTCTGATGGACTGAAAGTGTCCTTTTCCCAATAACAGATATATGTGTGGGTAGCCTTTTCTGGCTCCAGCATGTCTAATTCATCTTGTCATTTGCAGAAACATGTACTCAGGTATAGGAGATAGGGACTGGAGAAGGGTGATCTGATATGAATACTGGGCACTTATTATTATGGCACTTATTATAACACTGGTATTATGTTGATCTGCTTTTGTGAGCAGGAGGAGCTTGAAGCCCAGTAGAAACCAAACTCAGGCAGCAGCTCATCCTCTCCTCCCTGTGGGATCTGCTGGATTCTTGGGCTGTGTTGATGCAGTAATAAAAGATGTGCTGGGCTAAGCCTTGCTTGTCTACTGCCTTCTGGGTTTGACTGCTCATCCTTCAGGCCCAGGAATCACAGCCATTTGTGCCTACTCTGTGCATGCTTTTAGTGGGTTTGGACTCCCTTGTCCACTCAGATTGTGTGGAATTTGCTGGGATTTTGCCACTTTTTCCCTGCACAGACCATGTTGAAATACTTCCATGATTGGTTGTAAATACCTTGCAGATTTTTTCCTTTTACTGACAGATTCTCTTCCTTCATTAACTTTCGTAGTTAAGCTGTATTTGCCTTGCTATTTCAAATACAGCTATATACCCTCTTTAGATGTCTGTCAAGGATATTTTTCTAAAGCAACTTTTTAGTCTGTGCACTCTGATAGCTGTGACAAAGTTGGCTCAGAGCAACTAACCCCTGTGGAGGAGTCAAAATTTCAGCATTTGAGCTGAGATTTCCTCATGGCCATAAGCTTTCTTCCAACATCTAGATCAAACTGTCTTCAGAATTGCATCAACACCCTATGCTTATACCCTTACACCATTCTTAAACTTCCATGATTATTGAATCTTCAATAACTCTGCCTTCCTGTGCCCTCAATCACAGACTGTTTAGGTGGCTACAGGTGTAGAACTTCATGATCATTGAAATAAGACCTCTGTTGGTTTTAGTAATTGTGATCCTATGATATCTATTATTAGCCTTGCCACCTGTTTTCTAGATAAACTGGTCTGTCACTAATTTATTGGATTGAAGGAGTGGAGCATCTTAATTAAGATCTTACCTGGATCAAAGCCAGGGAAAGCATTAGCTCATCTACTGTGATCTCTACTATATCAATTCAAATAACTTGATTAAATTATTTGGCTTTGTTTCAGTCAGCAACTTTTTTTTGTGTACTACAGTTTAGGTCTGTCCCCAAAATGATACTTTTGGACCATGTGGAAAAGTGCTTAGAAATTTGCATAGGTGAGAACTGCCTCATCTCACCAACAAGTTGATTAGACCATGCTATTGTTTTGAAGAACTTGTTGTTCTGGGTTTTTTGGTTTGTTTTGCCTTGTTTTGTTTTTCCTGCAAGTACTTCTGCCTTCTTCCTTTTCAGAAAGGGACAACAGGATGGCTCTAGCTGAAAGCTGGAGATGCTTTCACTGAATGCAAAGCTTAGCTTCAAGGAGAAATCTAAATAGCTAGCTCTGAGTGAGCAGATACCACATGCAAAAATTAGTCATTCCTCCTGTAATATGTACATGATGCCTGTGCTCTGTGTCAAATTACAGAGCTCTGAAGCTGATTAATCTGCTGTGGTTTTGCTGTAACAAGATGAGATTGGAAGGGCTTAGTTAGTAGATGATACATGAACTACAGCAAAAAAACAATCCAGGAATGAGGATTACATCCTCAATGAATGGAAAATTCTCACTTTTACACCAGACTTTGTACTATTATGTAACTGTAGCAGATCTTTTTAAGGTCCAGGTCATTTCTACCCTTTCCCTTGAAAAGCTGAGCCTTAGTACAGTTACCAGGTGTGCTTCCCAGTTTGCACACAGGTTATGTGAAAGCCTGTGCAAAATCTGAACTCTTGAAATATGCTGTGATTCATAAGCACAATGCTTGCTGCTCCAAGCCCTTAGTTCTCTCCTAGGCCTGCAGATCAAATATCCAGGGAGGGTGTTATTCACAACAACCTGGGCTGCACACAGACTAACAAAACTTCCTAGTTCCTTCTGTGCTGCTGCTACTGTGGGAAATAGTAAAGGTAAGAAGATTTCTAGAAAGCTGTAAAAGCAGGCCTTAGAAACAGAAAGAAAGAAAACTCAGAGCTAGCTGCAGCTGCAAAGTGTGAAAGTAGAGAAGTTACTATAGTACACTAAGGAAGGACATGAAACAATAGCTTGAATTTTAATCTTGGCTAAGATGGACCTTAAGACTACAAAAAATATGCTTAGCAAGATAGTAGAAGGTTTTAAGCTTAATAATGTTATATTGTGTATTGTTAATAGAAAGCAGACAAGCCAGCATTGTGTGCAGCAGGTGTGCCTGTGCTTTTAGTGGTTGGCTAGAACAACTGTCTGTGAGCTTTAGCAATGTGCTGTTGGCTAGGAAGTTTTTAAAATGCTCTGGAACAAAGAAATCTTTGGCTGCTGCTGGCTGTACGTGAGCTTTGCCATCTTCCAATTGTCTCAACCCTGTCATGAGGCTGATGCTGCAAATGAAGCTCAAGGAATGAATCCCTCTAGTCTTGTCCTGTTTGTGAACAGCCCCAACACAGCTACATCAGCAGGATTCAGATATGTCCACTTCATTTTTGGCAGCAGTTGGAGCAAAGCTCAAATTATGCTCAAGCGTGTGCATGATTCTGTTATTAGCTGTCAAATTACTAGAAACAGTTCTGTGGTAAATCAGAAAGCAGTTTTACAGTGCTACTTCTGATGAGCTGAATTAGGCTGGCCTCACAGGACTAGGGCCAAACTTAGGTTTTCAGAAAATATTTGTGGCTTGAGGGATGATTGGAGAAGCATGCTATGCTGTGGTAATTGTGTATAGTAAACTATTTTGGATGCAGTGGACCTAATCAGCCTTGAAAAAATGAAGAATCTTGTAAAAACCTACTTGCCTCAAGAGTGTTATTCTTTATGTGTGTGAGATGTAATTGTGCTGAGTTAGGAATTCTATGCTACAGAAAGTAGGGTTAGGTCTTGCTGTACAGAGTGAAGAGAGGATATAAAAAGCATAGGCTATTTTGACAAGATCATTTATTTAATCTTGGAATCTACAAGCTTTTATTTAATGATGATTCTGTAAAGCCATGTATTATGGGAATAAATCACACAGACTCCATTTTCTTCATGGTTAAAAAGGCCATTATTTATTCACATGACTCCTTTTTATACAGTTTTACAGACCCTGTGTGGGACTCCAATTGGTCAGCAGCTTTCTTGCCAATTTATTGGTCAGTAACAAGTTGTTATTCTATATTGGTTGGTCACTCAAACTCTCAGTGTGTATGTGCAGGGACAGTTGTTTGTGAGAGATAGTTTTTATTTTTCTATCTAATGGTGCAAAACCAGCTTATACAGGTGCTGGTTGGTTTTTTTTTTACCCAGGAATAGCTTGTTATGTTAATGAACTGCTCACACCAGGATTGCTTTCACATGGCAACTTGCAAAATGCCAGCTTTGACAGGGCCAGCCTCTGATTCCAGGAGAGCAGGCCTGATTTTATGAAGCCTTTCTCTATGATTTTTCTACCTTGCTGCAACAAGGTATTGTTTGGGATAGTAGCCCTTAGTGAATCTGGCTTTTGCAGTTGTCAGTTGCCAGGCATGCACCTGAGCCACCCTGCCTGTGTAGTTAAAGGAAGCTCTTGCAAAGTCCTGTGGAGCTTTTTGGAGCTCTGAAGTCAGGACCTGCTGAAGGCTTCTCCTGTGGATTCTACTCTCAGTCAGGGGTTTACAGCTCCACCTTCTGCTGTGCCTACCATTAATAATGCCTACCATTATTGTTGTTCCAGACTGTGTGTGCTTGTAGAGGGAGTTTGTTGTGTGTGAAGTCAAGCCATTGTTTCAGCTTAGAAGTGAAGGAGGCCTGGGGACAGAGCTTACAGAGCTCTGAAATGTCACCCTTTCCATTTGCTGGGTGATAGGCAATGTAGTTTACAATTTCAGAATATCCTTGTGATATCAAACCTTTATCAGCTTCCTCCTAGCCACTAGACAGAGAGTCATAAATTCTCAGGTCATTCTTTGTACATAAGAATGTAATTTTGCCTGAGTCCAGCCTCCTATGCTGAGCTGGTAAGGCTGTATGTCAAAGGTGAGGGTAACCTGGCATACACTGGCATCAACAGAAGCAAACTGAGTGATCTGGAGTCTGACATGGTTCTGCCACTGTAATCACAATTTTAGGATATTTTACCTATGTATTAAAACACATTATTCCTTTATAGGAAAATCTTCTGAAGGCAGTGGCTCTTTCTGTAGCTAGACAGGAGCTGGGAGGGAGAGCTGTTTAAATGTGGAATGGAGCTGCTGCTGAATCTGTTGGTCTTGACTCCTCCAAGGAAACAATATTGTTGTGAGGGTAACCTGTAGGATTGCAGAGTTTTGGTAACAAAGGAATGTGACACACATTCTTGAACTTAGTCCTAGCTTTAGCCTTCTGCTCCCATGAGATTTAGGGTCAAAACTAGTTAAAAACTGATCTTTGCAGGCAAAGAAGTGTTTTTTCATGCTTTTCAACTGATTTGATTAGTGTGGAGTTTAAGATTTCTTTCTGATTTTCTAGGAAAGTGGTGGTAATGGGATAAAAACTGGAGTTTGATCTCTTGCTGGATTTCAGTATCTATTGCTTTATTTTGTGTAGAGTTCCAAGGGAAACAAATAGGAGATTTTCCATAGAAATTGAAAACTGTAGGGTTTTGTCCTGGAATGAAAATTAGTGTTTCCAATGCTTGGGCAGACCTTGGCAAGCAGCAGCATGGTGCTACTCACTGCTGTGAGTGCTCTTCATTGATACAGAGCCAGTTAGAGTGGCCAGTCATGTGGAAGGAGCAGCAAGGGGGGGAGTCTGAGCCTTCTGTTTGTGCTTAGTGCCCTGCTGTGGCTTCTACAGGCCAACAGCAAAATGCTGGGAATCTGGATGTGTGAAGATTTTGATATGACAGCTTCTGCAGCATTGTAATGCACCAGAGGAACGGCATCAGGATTCTGAATGCTTGTGATTGTTTTTTGAAATAAATTTGGTAAGTGGTTTACAACGTGTGGGATTCAGGCTCTCTGTCCCAGGATGTCACAGAAGTCCCAGCCCTGTGGGTAGATTTAAACTACTCTTATCTACTTTGTTTCCTTTCTGAAGAAAAGAGTGTTTTGTTAGTGATGGCTGGGCAACGCTTGACAAGTGTTTGCAATACAGGGCTACAAAGGATTGCTCCCACTGTCTGGGATGAGATGGATGACATCTGACAGAGCTGTTGAAAAGGAGGGCTTGAGAAGGAAGGACAAGCTGGAAAGTTTTATTATGAAGGAAAAGCATCTAGTACAATATGTGACCATTCATCCATAGTCTTGCTTTAGAATTTTTCTTTGGGAGCTCCCTGCCTTAATGCTTAACACTATGTGACATTATTTCAGGTTAATGTTAACAAGCTGCTGTCAGCCTTCCTGAGAAGACAGAACTGTGCCTGTGATGCAGGTCTTTTTTCTTCTAACAAAAAAGGATGGGGAGCAGTGGTAAATTCTGGTATAAACCCTTTTTGGAGCACCAAAGTAAAATTGTCTTTGTTGGTTTATTTATATTATGTAAATTGTTTAGTTTCCCCTTATTTTGACACCAACAGATTCCAAAACAAGTCAACAGCCCTGGCATCCAGGTTACCCCACAGTGCCAGGGGAGGAAGGAGAGGAAAGATGTAAAACAGGATGATATCTGATGTGTGAAACCCCTGCTACCCTAAAATTCAGAAGAAATTTGAAGATAAGAATGGTAAAGTCAAAACCAGCATATGGGAAGCTGAGAGCACTGCAAGGGGTAGGCTGTTTATAAACATCACCTTGAAGAGAGAACAGTCAGGTCTAGAGTTTATGTCTCAGCAGGCAAACAGAAGCTGCTAGAGCTACTGAGACAAGTAGGTTTAGTCCTCACTTTGCTCTGCTCCTAACAATTCACACCCCCTCCTACCTCCGAATGATCTGTGATTGTTGGCATGGAGATTCAGAGGCAGAAGATGCATCATTTAAAGCACAATTAAATGAAGAACAAAGTGGTTGAATGTTTTTCAGTTTGTAGCAATGGTCCTCCAATTTTTAACTCTACATGAAAATGAAAGCACTTAATGTACCATCTGAATAGTCTCATTGGACTAAAGCTAAGAGTAAAGTATTTATGCACAAGTATGTTCATCATTAAAATTGCAAAATGTTCTACCTGGTGCAGTCTGCTTTAGTGTTCTTACCTTTTTAGCAATCTCAAAGCTGTAAGATAATGATGATCTGACAAACAGAGTCAGATAATGTGAGTTTGATTTCTCATTGTGATGGAATGAAACTGATATGAAACTTTGCAATGTGGGGAAGGCTGTGTGAAGTGGATCCTACATCTTGACTTTTGAGGAAGTTCTGAAGGTGTTGGCGGTTTCTGAGATATATATCTCTCAACAATTTCAAAATGTAAGTCGTAGTTTGGATTTTATCACTTCTCTCCAGTGCCTTTCCTAGCTAGCATTCACAAAAGGAGGATTTCATTAATACTGTACTAATGGTAGAGTCCCATTTGGTCACTCACAGCTACATTCTATTTAGAAATGAAAGAACACTGGCTTGGCTAAACCAGCCCCTGAATAACTACTGCTGCAGATACATCTCTTGCAAGTTCTAATGTAGACTTTTTATTCCCCTTGAATGCCTTTTTGGCTGCATGGGAAAGGGCCTTTACCTTTGCTATAAGCCTATTGATTGTAGCTGTTTTTTTTTTTTTTTACTTTTTTGATTTTGGTCTAAATACTAAATGGTTCTTCTAATAGTATTTGAATTTCTGAAGTGGTAAAGCATTTGTTCACTAATGAGAAAATAGAAGGCCCTGAAATATGCCTATTGCTTATCAAAAAAACCAAAAATCATCCTTGCTGCTATTGCTAGAAGGAGAAGAAATAATAAATAGATTAAAAATAATTAAGCTATAAAACTATTCTGGTCAAAATGGTGTCCAGATTGTGATATCTTGTTGAATTACCTTTACTAGTGAACCCTAAGTCAAGCTCTGAAATAGCTTCAGGCTTTCAAATTATATAGACTAGGCTGATCAAAGTAACCAGTGAAAATCTTTGGACTTGTTCTGTAAAGTGGTCTGGAAACTCCTGCTGCAGCTGAGGGGTTTTGCTTTTGTTATAACTGACCAAAGAAAAGCTCAGAAATGCTGAGCTGGTACAGAAATAGTGAGCAAAGCAATGTGCTGACCTTGCCAGGGAATGTTTGCAAGCCAGCAGACAGGGGCTCGTGTCTGCAAAGTGCTTCAGGTCCTGAGGCATGGTGGAGGTGCCAAGTACTGGCCTCTGATTTCTGAAGGAGCTGCAGCCTGCCTTTTTACTTGGAGCTGGAATCTGACTTGGAGTATTGATGCCTTGAGAGGCTGCCTAGAACAGAGGCTAGACAGTGTTAAGGGAATAAAGTAGAGATTTATTAAAAGGCCTTCAAAGGATTCCTCTTGGGCAGTGCAAGAGCCTGGCCGAGGCTACGCCCAAGACGGACGATGGATCACACTTCTGTGGGTCAGGAGTTTTGACACTTTTATAAGTTTTGGTCCATTTCCATATTGGGGTTAATTGTCCAATCACAGCTGCAGGTTATGAAGTCTCAACCTCTCAGTCTGCTCTCCTCAGTTCACTGTCGTTTGCACTTTTTGGGCCTGAAGCTGCAGTGGTGACCTTGGTTCTGGGCTGGAAAAGGATTGTTTTGTCTGACTGAACTGTGAGGAGAACTTGCCAGCACTTTATATGGAGTTCAGAGTAACACACTAATGCAGTACAGAATCTAGAAAATACAAAAACTAAAACTTAAGGCATCAGTATGTGGAGAGTGAGACTTTTTTGCTTTGTCTTCTACAGGTAATACTCTCCCAGTGAGGCATGAAGCTGTTTCAACATGAATCTATACAACATAAACATTTGCTAAAAGTCACCAATTCACTGAGGAGTTGCTCTCTTATGCTGACATTTATTGGCTGTTTTTTTATGAAAAGGAAGAACAGCATTGCACTGGCAGAGAGGCACAGGGATTTTTGCATTGCTGCTCATGCCCCCAAAAGGAAGAGAAGGAAGGAGCAGGGCAGATGATTAGGATGCCCATGAGTTCTAAGCCTTAGGGGAAAAGAAGATCAATGGTGCCTGATGAAATTTCCTCACCTGTGTAACCATGGCTAACACTTTGAAGTGCTCTGCACTGTGTTATTTGCAGGTAGTGGGTAGGCACAGAGATAAAATACTTCCCTATTTATGTTTTCCATCTGTGCTGCTGCTCAGCTTTTTCATTCATACCACCTTGCCCCTTTCACTGGAAATCAAACCTAATGCTCCAATCTACTTTTTTGAGTCAGTGCTGATTTTTGCCAGTTAAGCAAAATGAAATTGAATATTCCTGGCACTGAAATTGTGGGACTGATTATGCTGCTTGTTCCCCTTGTATTTGCTGCAGACTACAGGCATGTTTTCTCTGTGCCCTCATTTTCCTAGTTGCAGGGAGGGGTAGCTGGAATGAGACTCCTGCCCTGGGGTGTCTGTAAACCTCAGTGAGAGATTCTTCAGAGAATGGTTGTCAGCACCTTAATTAGTTCTCTGCAGTATATTTTTTCTCCTGACTGCATGAGGTCTGGTGCAGAGGCTCCTTGCCCATGGTGTTTCTAAAATATTTTGAGAGTTTTAATTAGATGACTTCCTAACTGTTGAGAAGATACTCCTTGACAGTCAAATTTTCTAGAAAGTACCACCTTAAGACCAAGACCTGTGATCCTGGAGTCAGAGGAGATCTGAGCTGACTTGTTAGAAATCCTGTTTGACCTTGAGTAGGAATCTTAGGGCCAGTCCTCCACGTGTTGCCTTATGCTGCAAATAGTGGAGTTGATGGACAGTGAGCTCTTTGAAATTCCATAAAGAGCTGTTGGGACCTTATAGTATCATGGGTGAACCCAACACAGGAATGAATGATGATGGTTGGCATCTGACTCCAAGGCTTTGGAATGCTGAACACTTGCTTTATTAAAACTATGCTATATTACATTAATATACTCTTTAAAGAGATACTATACTATATCATACTTGCTATCTATATCTAACTGACAAACCCGTGACTCTCTGCTGAGAGTCCCAGACACAGCTGGATCCCACTGGTCATTGAACCCAAACACCTTCACCAGAATCCAATCCAGCAATCACCTCAGGTAAACAATCTCCAAACACATTCCACATGGGGAAAACACAGGAGCAGAGATAAGGATTGTTTTCTCTCCTTCTCTCTGTGCTTCTCCAGGAAAAATCCTGAGAGACAGAATTATGTCTCTCTGTCCAGAGAATGTGAATGCCACAGGGGCCATACTGTGGTATCAGCAGTAACTACCTGGGTGAAAGCCATGCTTGCTGCAGACTTTGCTAGCAGGAATTTGTGTGGTATATCTCCCCAATATTCTTGCTATGTGCTTTCTTCCTTCATCTCAAACGCTCCCAAGGTTTACCCTGAACTTATGAAGTAATAAAATAATTAATGGAAATCCCAGAGAAAGACTGTAATGGAATTCTTTGATCTTTGGGTGTTCAATCAGTCAGAACCAGGAGTAGAAATTACCACTGTAGGGAGGAGTGTGTGTATTTTAGTATACATATATTCTAAATTGATATAGTTTTTTCATTATGTCAGCTGAAGGCACTGATTTGCAAATGAAATTTGGCAAGCAGACTTAGTGTTCTGTGCAAATGTACAGGCTAAAAAGCAGAAGGGGATTTTCCATACTGTCCAGGGCATCAGACTGGGATAATCAGGGTAGGATGTGCTAATTTAGTTTATTTGCCTCAAATTCTGACCTCTAAAACTGACAAAGCAGCACTTTTTCTTCAGGAAGATTTATGACAGAGATCCAATAAAAGCCTAAGGATTTTTGACATGAAAACATGAGTTACCTGTGATAACCTATCCAAGTACCCATTCTTCAAATGTATTTGTTTATTCTATGTATGGGTGCTCTCTAAGTGTGATAGTAAGGGAATAAAAGAAATATGTTCTCTGAATAGTTATATCTTAATTTTCACCAATACATCTTTGCACTAAAAGTAATTACATAGGATTGATAAATGCTTTTGCCTTTATAGAATAATTATGGAACATTCCAAAGGGATAATAAAAATAATTTGTTATTTTATGGAACAGTTTAAACTGCAACAACTAACAAACAACACACTTAAGCATATGTACAAATGAAAGAAACATTTAATTTTACAGCTCACTGTAGCTGGGGGATGTCTTACCACTCTATACTCAGCTCATAAACTTCATGTGTTTCTCACTAAAGCAAGTTTGCATTTTCTTGCAGTTCAATGAGTGTCAGCAGTCTTCCAGTACTCTCAAAGTAAAAATGAATTTGTCTCAATAAAAATAGTGTCAGAATGCCTTAAGGATCAAGCTTGTGTTAGAGCTTGCTGATGGCCTGACTTTATTGGGACATTTTGTACAGGCATATTAAAAGACACGTTCTGTCTGAAGAACACAACAGTTAAAAAAAGGGCTGTGAGTGAGACAAAGCTGTAAGAGTGGATTGACTTGTCAGAGGTCACAGAACTTGTCAGTTGCCATGCCAAACTTGGCATTTCTTGAGCTTTGATCCAGAAATGATCAAGCTGAGATATGTTCAGAAAATTTCGGGGGTTTGGCCTTTTATCACTTTTTTTTTTAATTTTCAGAAAAGACAAATCACAAGTGTGAAGCTTCTCCATATGTATGGGTCACCAAACTGCTCTTACCATCAGTGCTAGCACTGCAGCCAGGCACGCTGCAGGAATCTCTGCTTGCATTTGTGTTTGTCCTCCTGCAGCTTCCAAGGAGATTTACCATGGCTCTTAGTGATGGAGGAGCATTTAATCTGCACTTGCTGATTCCCCTTTGGATAAATTATCATGGGGAAGCAAAGAAGAGGTCTTGGGTTAACTTTAAGTATTACGGATATAGGATCATGGGTTTAGCTTCTGAGTTCAAAAGAACAACAGGGAATTTGTCTTCAGTGGACAACACTGAATTCAAACTATTCCCTGGTCTGGTCATAAGCAGAGGCCAAAAAGTGCTTCATGCTGACTGTTAAATCTTATACATTCCCTGGGTTCTGTTCTGTTCTGAACAGATATTAGTAAGTGTTGTTAAAAGCTCTAGATCTTTTGTCAAGACACAAATACATATTTAATAGTACACATAGAATGATGCAAAGAGAACCTTTCAGTTCTGGATGTAGGTTGGATAGATTTCATGTGCATTTTGTGTTCCTGAATCCTTGTGGGAGAGGGAAGACATGTGACAGAAAATCCAATTTATTCAGAGCCAAAAGATGATAACCTTGAAACATTTTATTGAAGCATTTAGATTAGCTGAGATAGATGTTTCTTTCATGAGCAGATGTTCCTCAAACTCTGCTCAGTTATGTTTTCATGGTGGCAGATAACTGCTGCCTGGAGGGGGCTGATGTGGAACCACTGAGCTCTCATTTCTAAGGAGTTCAAGGCATGGGTTCTAGCAGTAAAATCACAAGAACAGCTGACTGGAAAAATGACTTTTGGGGTTTTCTTTGTGTATTCCACCTGGATTCACTGTTGACTATAGAGGAATGCTATAGCAGTAAGAAGGAATAAGGGCACTCACTTATAGTCTCTACTAAAAATCAATAGATTCTACATCTGAAACCCAGGCTTCCAATTTAGCTTTTGTCCTTTCTTTCTAGTAGATTAGGATGTACTTTTTATTATTCATCTCTGCTGTCTTTTTCTTTCTGACACTGAAAACCATGTTCTCAGAGGTGTCTGAGGACAGGATGTGACTAGCCATATTAAGGGTGTGAAGAAGGCACATTTGAGACTTGAGTTAAAATAAAATAACAGAACTCTTTTTAAATCCTGCATTTCCTGAAGGCTTGCTCTGCAATGGTAAAGTGCTGTATTCCATTTTACACAATGAGACCTTGCTAATTTTGTCAGTATATGTGATCAAACAAGAAGGAACTTGCAAATTATTCATCCTTAACACCCTGTTGAAAGTTTGGAGGGGAAAAATCTCCAGCCTGTTATTGAGCTTACAGAACCTAGAAGTGAAGCTATCTGGTCACACCACAGTCTAATAAGTCCTGGACACTAAACAGCTCTGGGAGAAAGGAGGTCAGGTGAATAACTAGCAAGTAATACTTTCCTGTTAAATACAGGAATTTGAATATCTGGCCTATACCTTCCTTTTCTTCCCCAGTAAAGGTAGTTACAAATGATATAGAATGTTATTCTAAAGTGGTACTAAACCATCAAACTTGCTGAACAATACAAACATGAGCTGAAAAGAGTCAATTAAAATTGTAGTGTAATTAGGAATGTATGTTGTTTTCATCAGTAATTCTGTGCATAAAACTGTGGGTGCATGTAACTGTGTTTAATTGCATGCATTGAAATAAAAAGACTGACTAGTGCTCCTTTTGATGTAGAACTCTCTCATGCTTTCAAAGCTCTGGTGTCTGCATACCAAGGACACTTAAAATAGATATTTTAGAATTTGCTTGCTGACTTACAGCCTTGTGAGTCAGTGTCCATTCCATAAGGGCAGGAGAATAAGTAACAGTAAATTTGCAAGTAACAGCTGGTCCTTGGAGG
Source organism: Ploceus nigricollis (assembly GCA_013399945.1). NCBI lineage: Eukaryota > Metazoa > Chordata > Aves > Passeriformes > Ploceidae > Ploceus > Ploceus nigricollis. The sequence continues at coordinate 80,622 of VXBC01004521.1, forward strand.
AATTTCAAGCAATTTGAGTGTACAAAGAAATAGGAAGATGCAGCTGAGAAAGTTTGCTTTGTACTCTGATTTATGGTTCATGAAGTCTGTTTTTGAAAGGACTTGCACTTTTTCTCCTGTGCAGAAACAGCCAGAACTTTGATACGAGTACAAAAATACATGAATCCAGTCTGCTTTCCTTTGTCCAGCTTGATAGGCACTGAAAGCAGCAACTGTGAAGGAAGTGCTACTCAGTCTTGGATTGTAGAATGATCAGGGCAGATGGTAACTTCAGGAGGCTGAGCTGCCAGCTTCTAACCTGTCAGTTCAGAGCATGGGCAAGCTGCAGCTTTATAGAGGCTTAACACTGCCAGATTTGAAAGATTTTATAGGGCTAAATAAGAAACATTCCTGACAGCTTGATAATTTTCAGTCTGTGCTCAAAAGCAGATGGATATAAAAGCTTTTAGACTTAGCAGTTGTTTAAAAATGTTGACAAAACAGTGTTTTTGCATGGAGCAAATAAACTCTTCCTGCATGGCTGGAAGAAAAACCCCAAGTCCGAGACAGCCTTTGTGGGAAATGTCATCCAAAACGACTTGGGACAGGCAAAAGTGATTAAATGAGGTCTTAAACACACGAAATGTTCCTTTAGCTATTAGTGCTGGCAGTTTGGGCTGTGACAGGCACAGAGCATGGCAAGGACTTGCATCTCCTTGTTGTGCTGGCTGCCAAATGTGATTTGCCAACCAGCCTGCTGTGGCTGTGCCTTGGATTCCTGGCTCTCCATCCATGCATTGCTCCAGCTGTGTATTAGAGCTTCTAAAGTCTTCTAAGGAGTCTTCTAAAGAAAGACTAAAAAACAAGTGAGGCTGAAGTTTGCCTTTGCATTCTACCCTGCCTTTTTCTGTGAGAGGTTCCTGCAGCAGCAAAAGCTGATAGAGATGAGCAAGGTGGACATTTGTAATTGAGCCCCCAGGTTGCAGAGACACAGCAGGGAGGCTGGGCTCTGTTCCAGACAAAATGCCCCCTTAGCTTGATGAAGGTTGAGGGTTAATTAGAATGAATTATTAATTATTGTTAATTAATTAATTGTTATTATTGTTATTAATGAACTGTTAATTATAGTTCTACTGAGCAATAGCTTGAACAGTGTTCATGGGGATTGTTTTGGAAGAGTCTCTAATAAATGTATGAGAAGAAATAGCTGCTGTTGAAACGTGGGGCATGATCTGGGACAGGTCTAAGGCAGCAGAGGGACACAAAGATTGGAGTTGAAACCTGTGAGTTCTTCATGGTGGCACCTGTGTGTTTTTCTGGCTTCTCCCCTAGACTAGAAGAGGAGCAGAAAGTTTCAGGGTGAGGTTTGGTGCAGGTGGGAGAATATACAGATGTGAATCCACACGAGCCCTGTTTTCTCAGTGCTGGACCAGTCTGTACAATATTTTCCCCGTGCACACACACATAGACACAAGTCTAGCTTCTGTCACTTGCACCATGCTTAACCAGATGTCTGGTGAACAACCTAAATATGCCAAGTAGGCTAAACTTTTCTTGGGTTCAGCTTTGTAAAGAGGTTTTCACTATTGCTTTGCACTTCTGGCATGGTACAAACAGGTTGCAGCTGAGGTTGCTCCACTTCATGCTTTCCTATAGATAAAAATTCAGCTCTCAGCCTCCTTAAACCCATGCTATTAGCTGCCCTTTCAAATTCCATTGTTCTTAGCAAGATGGGATCCCTGGAGTATTCCATTGCATCTTTGATCTGGAAGTTTTTGGCCCTGGGGCTTGCTTTCTGATGTTTTAGTATCTGGTCAATTTATACAGAAAAAAACTAAAGATAAGCCACAGGGTGAAATAGTTTCCTGCTATTAAATAATGCATTATAGCATTTTATTTCTCTGATGCCATGTTTTTGTTTATCTTCAATTTTCAGTTTGTTCTGCAGATGTTTATTCATTGTCATGAAAATCATTGTTCTCAGAGATCTATGTGCAAAGTGTAAATGGTCTGTTTGCTAACATCAAAATAAAAAAAAAATTAGGTTAATAATTTTCTTGATATTGAATTCTGTGTATTCTTTCATGTCTCTGCTTCTGTTGAGTGCTTAGAAAAGGAGTTGTTCCACCTAAAATATTGTATGGAATACTATAAGTTAATTTTTCTACTTATATGGCAGGGAAGTTGAGGACAATTTCCTAACATTAAAATTGGTGTCAGCAAAGTCCTTTCTGTTGATCTTATGACTTGTTGACTGCCTGGTCTGTGGAATTTTGAAATGGTCTGTAACAAAAACGTGTCAAAACACCTAGAATCTAGAAAATCCAGGAATTCTGTGCAATTCTGACAAACCATGATTGCTGCTCATACTTTTGTATGAAAAGCTGCCAGGTTCCAGCCCTTGGGTGCATTGCATTGTCAGAGGCACTGCTCAGAAGCCTTTGCCTGAGCCCTTTTCTACCTGGTGGTAAACTGCAGCGTCAGAGGGAAATGTGCTGCAGTTACCTGCTGCAGTGAGGTAGAAAAATTATAAAGAAAGGCCTTATAAAATCAGGCCTGCTCTGTTAGATCAATAGCTAGCCTGTCATTTCTTCTAAGGGATGCTAGCCCTTTGCAAGTTCCCATGTGAGAACAATCCTGGTGTGAGCAGTTCATTAACATAACAATCTATTCCTGGGTAAAAAACAACTAGCACCTGTATAAACTGGTTTTACACGGTTAGAAAAATAAAAACTATCTCTCACAAACAACTGTCCCTGCACATACACGCTGAGAGTTTGAGTGACCAACCAATACAGAATAACAACTTGTTGCTAACCAATAGAGTAATTGGCAGGAAAGCTACTGACCAATTGGAGTCCCACACGAGGTCTGTAACACTGTATAAAAAGGAGTTGTGTGAATAAAGAATGGCCTTTTTAACCATGAAGAAAATGGGGTCTGTGTGATTTATTCTGATAGTTACCTGTCAAACACTGAGATCTGTGTCAAACACCATGGCACTCTTCCTTGAAGCAGTTAAATGAGCTCCTGAAGACAGCCCTGTGCCCAAGGAGCTCTGAAACACATTTGTGTGAGTGGGAGAACCATCCAGCCTCCCCATGGATGTCACCTTGGTCTCTTGTGCCCCTGCTCCTCCCTGGGGGCAGGTGTGCAGCAGCTGCTGTGGTGTCCTAGCCCTGCTGAAGGCAGTGACAGTGACAGCTGGGCATTTCCCAGCAGCTGCACCTCTGCCTCTAGGGAAGAGGAGCACTGGGCTTAGCAAACTAAGATATTTAGAAATATTTTGCAGGTCTCTGTAGGTAGCCAGTTTCCCATCTGGGATGTTGAGGTTGCAGAAGGCCCCACTGCACCCCAGACACAGAGCACCTTGGCAGTTCCACTTTACACCTTGGTGCTCACTTAGATCTTTGTAAATGCTGTAGTAAATCAGGCTCCTGAATTTCCAGATTCCCAGTACTGGCCTGGAAGCCACCATGTCACCTGTACTGGCAATTCTGGACACAAACCAGAAATGTGTATGGAATGTAAACCATCCCCATGACAAGTGGGGATTAGGCTTACACTTTTCTTTTCCTTATTAATTACCTGGCAGTAGGGACAGACAAGTTGGAAGATGATGCACTTGTTTCCTTTCCATTTACTGCTGCAGCTCTGCATCAACAACTTGCAAGTTGCCTTCAGTCAGTGACAGTCAACTACTTGAAAGCAGATTTTCAAGTGTTTTAATGTGTAGTGTTTTCCTGTGTAGACTGTCTAGCTCCTGGTGTGTGTTCTTAGTATGTGGTGTCCTTCTTCTGGCCCCAAGAAGAAGAAGAATGTGCAAGCACAACAGGCCACACATTTTGCAGCAATTGGCCCCAACAAAGTGCAACTTTGAGAACTTCGGTGAGTGAAAGTATTTTAAGATGTTTAAACTGAGACAAAATGGCCTGCAGGGATCTTGCAAATGTGTTATTATGAATAGTTTATGTCTAAAAGGAGCTAACATGACTCTAACAGGAAGAACAAGGGTAAAAGTTTGGTTTTTTCTTCCTCTGAGTCTGTGTAAGTGAGATTTTGTGAAGGACACTCCTGCAAATACAGTTTGTGTTATTCTCTGTTTTATTTAAGGGCACCACTTTAAGCTGTGCTTCTGTTGTGGGCTTCTTATGGAAGATGATTCAAGCAATGAGATAATTAAAGTATGAAAATTACCTTGGAGGAAACAGTGCTATCTGAGTGGAGTGCTATTCTGTGGTGATAACCTGGATTTCATTCAGAGGTTTTTTATGGAATATAGACTTAAATAAATTCAGAAGCACTTTGAGGAGGAAATGATGAGGAGGCTGTAACATAAAAGGTGCTGTTATAATTGGGGAACTGAGCTGCTAGAGAGGAATCAGAACAGCAATAAAGTGGCCTTACAGTTAAAATTTTGTATTGGGATTTATGAGGGCATCATTCATGTCCCAGGCTATCAATCTCTTGTGACTTAGGCAGCACAGTCAGTGTCTCTGCTGGCATTCTTCCCTTTCTGGTACAGATGAGTGCAATTCTGTTTTGATATGTGATGGGAAAGGCCAGGGATGGAAAGCTCTGAAAGCAGCTCTGAGATAAAATGTCTGTTTTAGTGGGGCCAGTTAGTGTGAGATTTTAGTGTAAATTAGTGTAAGATTTTAGTGTGTGAGATTTTAGTGTGAGATTTTAGTGTGAGATTTTAGTGTGAGATTTTAGTGTAAGATTTTAGTGTGTTTTCTAGATTCTAGCTTCTCAGGTGTACCAAGGTTGAGTCAACTCAGTGCTTTGTGTGGAAATAATAACTGGAAGAAAATTCCTCTGACTTCCTCATAGGCACCACCCTCATCCTCATTGCCCAGTCTTGTGCAGTTAATTTAAGCCCTGTTTTGTTTTGAACACTTCTCTGAAGAGCAGCTCTAGTGAACTCTTTCCTGTGGCTTTGTTCTCATGACTCAATGAAAAACCTGCTTGGCTTTTTGTCCTGAAATAGGCATTTGGTGCAGAGTGAAGAGCTGGCTGAGGCTGCAGGTTTCCCTTCAGCAGGGATATCTGCCCTGTTGCTGCTTCTGTGCATGAGGCTTGAGGCTTGCAGGAGCATCATCTCTTGGTGACCTTTCCTCTTTTGTCAAACTGAAATTGCCCAATGGGGATAGAAGTCAGCAATGGGGAGCTGACATGCAATGGTTGTGTAAGACAAGTGCTCCTGGAAAACTGAAAGGTCAAAGAGGCATTTCTGCAGTCCTGTTTCAGTATTTCTGGGATGGTTTTATGCTGTATTTTAGAGCTAGGGAAGTTTGTGCTAGATTTCCCTCTTTTCAGACTCAAGTCCCTCTTTATTTTTCCAGGTGTTTGTTTTCTTTGTCCTCATTTCTTTACATGAGGCTGTGCTCAGGATGTGGAACTACTTTTTACCTAAAGCAACAAAAAGGGCAAATGTAGTGTCAAGGTTTCAGGATTTTGCAATCATCTTACTGCAGTGAGCATCTCTTAAGATAAAGTTCTGTATGTGGATAAGAATGGCTTAAAAAATGACAAAACAATTGGATTTGTTGGTTAACACCACTCCCCTTGGTACCCCATCATTTAAAATCAGCATTTTGAGCCTTCAGATTAGCAGTTTCTAGAAGTAGGAGCTAGTGTCTGGTAAAACTCAATTCTTGACAAGTTTAGGTTTTCAGGTACCTGCTGCACAGCCTTAGAAGCCTGCCTGACCTGAGGTTTGAAGGGAGAAACTGTGCTGGAAGTAAATGTAGGTTGTGTGTGTGGCCTTGGGGCTATGAGGGTTTTGGTATCTGGGCCAGTGCTCTCCTGGTAATCAAAATTAATTCCTTCTAGGTCTAATGGTTTTATGGTTAAGGTTTCATGGTTAGACAAATGCAATAAATCTGGGTCACAACTCTTTGTGTTTTCATCTGATTCTCTACTTTTGGTGAGATTAAAACTTCTGATTCAAAGGCTTAATGATGAGTATAATTAACTTTTTCATGAAGTATTTTTTTTAAATCTAAATACCATAATGTTCTAAAACTTTGAGCTTTTCTTGCAAACCCAGGTGGTCTTACCATAAGATAGGTGTAACTGTTGGTGGCAGAAGACATTGCCATTAATTATGTTTCTTAAGACAGCCTAAAGAAATAGGGAATTGCAGAGATGACACTTTATTTCCTGATCTCCTTTTTGTGAGAAGAAAGCAAACAACCTGTGTTCAATGAACTTGCTGAAACTTTAAGGAGATGAATCAACTCTTTTGTGTAGATTTTTGAAAGGAGACTAGAGAAAAATTGGGATCTTGGTGAAGGAAATAGCTTCCACAAAAGTGGAGCAAAAAGTTGGGCATAGCTCTCTGAGGTGATATAGAAAAGGTTAGTCTTTGTACTGGCTCACCCAAAAGGGTGAAGGTTTGGCTGAACAGTATTTTATCTGAATTGATTCCCTCAACCCAGCTATAAATCAAGGCTTGAGTAGTGCACTAGGGAGTATAAGATACTGAGTTATAAATCAAGGCTTGAACACTGTACCTGTGAGTATAAAACACTTGATGTCGTGCAAGTCCAGGCTCAAGAAGTGCCTGTGTGAAAAGCTTGGGGAGATAAATGGTGGCACCTGAACACTGGCTGTTTGGAACAGAAACCAGGGTTAGATGTCTCATTTCAACTCTAGTTCTTGAACACACATGTACCTCACAACAGCCTACTCAAACCACAGTTCTCCAGTCTCATACCTGCCTGCTGAGATGGCAAGCACTTCAGGAGTTATTTCTGTATGCAGTCTTCTTAAAAGTGAATTCCTTGGTGTGTTCTGCACTTTGCATGAAAGAAAAGGAATGTTCTATTGACAGCAGGAGCTTCTGTATTTTGGAATCAAATACAATGAAAATTTCTTACATAATTTAAATGTGTATTTTATTGCAGGAAAGTGGCTCCTTTTCATTTACTTATAAGGTGATGTGTTTTCATCTGGGGAATGTGTTGTCCTAAGCTTTCTAGACAATCTGTTTGGAAGAAGGATTGTGTCTCAGTTGCCAAGCAATTTACTTTGGCTAGGAGTTCTTTTAACTTTCCTGAAGAATGCTGATCAGGGATTTTATCTTTGGGTCCCCCTGATTCATGCAGATGAAATCAACTGCTTGTAAAAAGCCCAGATCACATTCATACAGTGTTGAAAATTCTGTATGGAAGCTGATGGACATGCATGGTCATGGAGGGAATGTAAATCCCTTAATTACTCTGAGATTGGTTCATGGCCTCATGATCCAGGCATTGCTGAAGTTGTCAGTCACAAGGTGTGTGAAAAATCAATAGAGGAGGTATCAGAAGTTATCTGCTTTTAATTCATTATTTCTTCCTTTTCTATAAATGGCTCCGATTTGTGAGGTAGGGCTCACAGGATCACTCAATAATTTAGTAAAACTTATAGAAAAGATTCAATACCTGTGCTGGCAGTCTTCCTGAACACTCTGTCTGTTAGCTGTTAAAACTATTTTTATTTCCATATTGTTGAAAGTCCTGACAAGGTTTTATTAGTTCCCTTCTCAACATCTTTTTAACCAGCCAGAGTTTTGCCATCTTTCCAGTTTCCCTTCTTTCTCATACTAATAAATGTGAGATTTACTGTGGTATTCCATCTGTGCAAGGTAGGAGACATTAACTTGTTGGGCTATAATACCTTGACTTCAAGTTGAATTACAGTTCAAATTTCAGTGTTGCAAGGATGCATTGCAGCCTTTGCTTTGAAGAGTTGTGGTTTAAACAAGCTATATCAGAACAAGGTAAATAAATTAGGGTGAGTGCTCTTTGTTTAGGTGCAGAACCTCTTTCAGTAGAGAACAATTGTCATTGTGCAGAAATCTGGGAAGCCTTACTAAGGATCAGTGTGAAAACTGCACCTCTCCATCCATGCATAATCACATTTCCAACTGTACCCTCTTCCCAGTCTTCTCATAAGTTTAATCTTTCTTAAGATGGAAATTTAAGGGAAATTGGTTTGCAACAAAATAGAGCAGTAGTATTCTTTTTAGGTTGATAAATACTCCACTCCTGTGTATTTGAAGGTTTTTCTGCTGATAGTGGGTCAATTTATGGACAGAAACAAGTGTATCTCTTCTGTTCTCTCACCTGTGTAACTAATATTAGAAGTCTTCCTTCTGAAGATGCTGAATATCTAGTTTCTAATGGTGGAGGATGTTGAAATGACCTCGAGGTTCATGCTTCCCTGACACACTAGGTAAATGTTCCCTTTTTCAAAGTATTCCTTACTGGAAGTGAATGAGGAGCCCCACTGCAGTGCCTGGAGTTTAATTCCCAGTCCAGCACAGTAGCAGAAAATCCTGGATTCAGTTTCTGCTGATTCTGAACACAGAAGCTGTGGGGGGTTTTGACTGCCTATTGCATAAGTTGGGTTGCAGTTTGTGTTCTCTGTACAGCAAAATATTGCCCAGTGATACAGAAAAAAACAAGACATCCCCCCCTGATTAGGGAAGTGCTAAGGGAGGGAGAATTTGTGTTTTGCAAGGGATGGAGCTGAGTGTAGTTATTGTTGAGTAAGACCAAAGTCATGGAAAGCTGGGGTGGAACACTATCTAAGGCTCATATCTGTTCTTAGTTAGGGGGAAAACCCCTAAACTTTATTAAATTATTTAATTAAGGACCAGCTTGTTGAGTACAAACAGACAATCTGTAGTTGTAACTCAGTGTGTATATTTTTGGACTTCTGAATTCTTCATTGCAGTTCTAACACTATAGCATAGATTGAATGTTTTTAATAGATTTAATGCTATCCAAACACATTTTTCAGTAGCCTATTTGCATATTTCTACATTTTATAACTTTTTGCTCTTTTGTAGCTTGGTTTAATTTCCCTTTGTTCTTTTCTTTATTGTTGTTTAATCTAATTGGTGACCCTGGGCTAAGGAAGTAAATGTCAAATTTTAATCAGTTTCCTGTTTTGTATCCTAAATGTGATCGAGTTCTTCCTTTTCAGAAAATCTCTTTAGTTAAAAGCACATATTTTTAAAATTTCTACATGGAACCTCTTGTAACCCTTCCTTGTTGCTTCTTTCTAACTTATGGGTATCTAAACTTTTCCATTTACATAATGTTTACCAGATGATCTGACCTGAATTTAAAGCAAGAGAAAAATAAATGCACACGTAGGTTCTTCCTTGCAGTAAAGCTGCCAAGCTCATGTCATCTGTGTAAATTCATTTTATTATTGAAAGGTGTCTAAAGAGCATGGCAGCAGCTCTGCTACTTTTATCCTTCCTCTTTGGTTCCACTAATGTGGTTAATATTAGGGGTGTGATCAAGTTTCTGGGTGTTGTGATCACTCAGGCTCTAAAAGCTGTTACTGCCCTGAAGCAAAGAAACCACATTTTCATACCAGCTGAAATAAACACAGTGTTTCTACAGCTGTGTTTACAAGGATTTATGCTGAACTGTGTTATCACAGTTTAAGAATAATCCCAGAAAATTCAGGAGTCATCCAGGAAGGCTAAAATAATTGTATGTAAAGTAATGCAGAATTTTTAAAAAAAAAGCCCTACAGGTCATAGATGGCAATAGAAAGAGTTGCAGCTGAAACTTAAACTTTCATAGCCTGAAATACCTACATGGACCATCCCTCATGTGGGCACCCATTTGAAGGAGTATTTGTGAAGTATTCCATACACAAAGTGCTTGGCTCTGCTCATGAGGCTGTAAAATTCATCAATGACAGGACTGTGGATAGTAACAAATTCAGTTTCTGTGATGTTCTCTGCTGTGAAAACTTAGAGCTGGGTGTCCAAAGATTCCCCTTGAACAAGGTGAACGCTCTGCTCTTCCTTTTTCAGCACAAGAGGAAGCATCTTTCAAAGATCAATTTAATTTAAAGGCATATATTTACCAAAAGGGTGGTTTAGATGATTTTAAGTGCAGTTCTAAGGAGAGAGGTCACCTGAGGGCTGAGTAAATGAATGCTCATTCCTCAAAGGGAGGATGGAAGGATGGAAGGGAAGGCTCTTTAAGGGGTGAGGAGATCAGTGTGCAGATTTTTGGTAGGATGCCACCCTGGAGATCCTAGACTCTTATTTTGGTCATCACAGAGCAGCAAACAATGAATTTCTTCTTAAGAGGAGGAAAAAGTTTTCAGTTTAAAGAAGGAGCTGCTTTTGTTCAAAAAATATGGCTCAGAGAAGCACTTGTACTCCTGCACTTTTCCAGAGAGGTGTAGTTTGGAAGCAGGAATGTGTCAGCTGCTGTGGCACAAACCTCAGTGAGACAGCTCTGAAGGAAAAAGCAAAGAACATTTCTGATTGTTGGCTTGCTCAGAGTTGGTGTTTTTAGGGTGTTTTTTTGAGAGTGTAGTTAATTACATCACCATGATCTACCTTGTTTCATACATTGTGAAACAGTAACAGACTGCTGCTGAAGCCATTGTAAAAGCAGAATTTTGTTGTTTTTCTCATTCACTGCAATAAAGGGATTGTTGCTGCTTTTCAGCAAGTGCAGTGTCTTGTTTCTGCCTCAGGTTCAAGCTTAGGATATTGAGCAATTACATGAACCAATTTAGACCCTACTGCAAACTTGGTTCAATTCCTTCTGGCAAATTTTAGTCCTCACCTAGAATTACACCTGAAGAAGGCTGACATCCTTATGTTGATAACTTTTTTCCCTTGTTTTGGGTTTTTATTTTCCTGTGAGAATTTTACCAGAGAATTAGCTAGCATTCATGCACACAAATTACAACTGTCTCTCAGTATAAATGTAGGTTTGGTGGTTTTCCCATTTGAATGTTTGAATTAACTCTCTTCCCTACTCCCCCCAGGCTTTTGCAGTGTCTAAATTTGAGTTAGCTCCCTAGGAATCTATGCTAATGTCATCTTGTATTTGTGGACTCAAGTGTATTTATGCTGTGTAGGTTAATTCAGATTAGCCCAACTGTTCAAGCCATTGGTGTTCACAACCAGGAAAATCCCATTCAGGCAGCACAGAGCAGCTCCATTAGTGCAACCACTGAGGCATGAAATAACATCCCCAGCCCCAGCTAAAATGAAGCAGGGAGAAAGACCTCAGAAATCAGAGCTTTTGTTTCCAGTGTAGCTTTACCAAACATGCAAAGGCATCACTGGTTTATCAACCTCATCCCTGCTCTGTGTGGTTATTACCCTGGGAGTTAGGTAACTGTGCAACACTCCTGGCAACGCTGTCTGCACATGCTGGGGATGGTAAGGTGGGATTTCACTTGTGCATCCTTCTAACCATGGAAGAATTCTGCATCTCATGGTGAATTTAGCTCCTAAAGCACATTTTATTGGAGTCCTTAAGTGCCTATCATCCAGTTACCAGATGCACTGTAAGGGTTGCAAGTCAAGCCCAGTTTGTTGGGGTTTTTTTTAACTCAATGATTTTCCTAGGACACTGTCCATGGTCACTTGTGATCAGAGAATGAGTGAGCTGAATCTTCCACTTAGGTGTGGAAATATTTGTCGTTGCCAGGAAGAGGAGATGAACTACCTTCCATTGCTTTAGCTGGTTAAGAGCTGTCCAGGTGCTCTAGGTTTGGTGTGTGTCTCTGTCAATCTTATCTGCAACTGGATTACTATGGCACCTTTCTGCTGGCACTTGGAGCTGGGTTAGAAATCCTTCTGCAGCAGTACTGAGAGACATCTCATAATAAATAAATAAATGAGAAATACTCATAATAAATAAATAATTACTAAGAGGTGATGGGGAGCAGCAGCTGAAGCTCATGCCATGGTTCCATGTGACAGCTCCTCAAGATGAAGCACAACACAGGCAGCAGAGTGCACTTCAGCCCTGTTTTAGCTAGCCTTAATGAAATAATTGTTTTATTAAGCTTTGTGCAGCAGCAGCAGGATGCCTCCAGAGCATTGGGTGCCTGGTCATGACCCCACAGAGGACATCTCATGCCTCAGGTAGTGGAGATACTTTTCCTATTTTATTCTGCATAATTTTCTTCCTCAGGAAAACTCCTTCAGGCTTTCTAGCCCAAATATGAGCACTAACCTGGACAAAGCTTATCCAAAACTGCTCTGTGCAGGCACAGGATCTTCTGGGTAAGAAGCCCTTTTTTGAATTTGGGTCTATTTTTCAGCTTGAATTCCAGGAGTTGGATATTCTGCAGCTCTTATTGTTCAGCCTGTTAACCCTGCTGAAAGGCCATGCTGTGTTAGAGGAATCAGCTTTTTTCCTACCTTCCTTTTTCCTCAGCTGGAGATGGATTAATTGTCCAACCTTGATAAAGCAAATTCACATGAAATGCATGGCAGGTTTTGCCTGTGTGTGTATTCTCATGTCTCCAAGTAAAGACAGAGCCATGCATGGCACCAAATAGGATATTTTCTCTCTGGAGACCTGTCCTATATAGTTTATGAAATCAACCTTTGTGTAAGTATGCGAAAAGCTACAGGAAATTTTTGTTCCCATGGGAAATCAAGTTTCTTTTCCAATACTGGAAGATGGAAAAGGAGCAAAATCCAAGGTTAGAGGGGAAAATAAAGCTGATTTTGAGTAACACAATGCAAATAGTGTAAAATTTCAACCAAAAAAAAAGCCTGTAGAGATTGCTGAGGCAAACAGAAACTGGCCATCTGAGATGAACATTTAGATGCTTCTGTTAACAAAGCCTGACCTGAAAGGGGGAGAAATCAAGTTGCATGCATTCAGTATAAATATTTTTGCTCAAAACTCCATGGAATCTAGTTTGCATCTGCATAAAAATCATTCTTTCCTTAAAAATAAAGCTTGCTTGTTCATTACAGCTTTGATCTGACTCAAGGAGAGGAAAAAGTGTTTAAAAAGGCTCTAAAAGCTATCACATCTGCTTCCTTGTGCAACTGCTCTACTGGGCAGGTTTTTTGGCAGGGGCTGCCAGAGTTGAGATTTTTCAGTTCTTCCCCAAAAGCAATGCCAGGTCTTTTGGAGAGGGCAGACAGGCTGAGCTCAGCTGGCTGCAGTGAACAGCACATACTTGGAGGTACTCAGAACACGGGAGCTGCAGGCTGGAATTTTCACAGCTCTGAGAGAAGGAAGAAGAGAAGCAGATCTAGTGAGTAGATCTGAAAAGTCCAGAGGGCAAAATCAGGAGAATAGGAATAGGGAAAGTGGTGGCTGTGGAATGACAGAGTGTTGGAGCTCAGGAGGAATTAAGGAGCTGAAGACAGCAGAGCTGGGGGAGTGTTCTTCTCCTTTTCCACCTTTGTGCCCTCCCCATGCTCCAGGAGCTGGGATGCAGGCAGACATTCTTACCCAAGCACTGGGATTGCTGTTGCTCCCTCTCCTGCTGTCATCTTCTTATCAAGCTTTGTGTTGATGGCTCAAATTATTTTTGGTGTTGCTGTGACACCAAAGTGCTCTAAAACATCTCAAAATTGTCATTTCCTCCTGAAAGGGGGAGAGAGGTAAGTGCTACACCAAGGTCAAGTCGACTGGGATGTTCTGGAAGTATCTTTAACATCTTTGCTTGTCTTTTCTTACAGTTTAAGATGAAATAGCTGTGAGGGGTACTCATCATGTGTGCCTTGTTATTCTGTTTGTTATGTCCCTACGAGGTGAGATGGAAAACCAATGGCAGCCTCATGGCTGACTTTTCTTTCTTTTATGTTAGAAGTAAAAATTTAACCTAAACCACTGTAATGAAGGCTTATTGCCCTTTGGTTCTTCACCTTGATGTCCTGGAGTCAGGAACACTGATGTAATAAAGTAAATTGAGAGAAAACAAGAAGATCTAATTGATTTCTCAGTTGCAGTGCTAAATCCACCTTGCATTCAATTATTGCTCTGATGATAAACCAGCCACTATTGTTTTTCTTTTAATGTTTTTGGGGTTTTTTTTGAATGGAGTTGGCTGTATCAAGATATTTCAGGCAAAATTTAGTCCCTGCTACTTCATTTACCCTAGAGCTGACTAATCACTGGGACATTTGAGCTACTGGATGGCAAAGAGAGAGCTATAAGCTGATTACTGAGAGTGCAGAAAATTAATGTTTTTAAGTTCTGAGCAGAGAGATAAGGGCTTCCTGAAGATATGCTGAGATGTGGTGTTCTTTATTGTCCTTATCAAGTTGTTGGTGAAACTGCCCCTTCTACACTGAGCCATGATGTAATCCTGTTCTGCTGTGAAAGATTTCAGTTGTTGACTTGGTTGGTTTATTCCCAACTATTCTGTAACATATATTTGTTTCTTCCACTGAAAATTCAGCAGCTGGTCACTGGTTGATTGGCCTTTAACACTGTCCTAATTATCCCCATCAAGAGACATTTTGGCTTTAATAATGTCCATGTCAGCTGCAGCAGGGGGAGGTCTCAGATGAATGGTGCTTCTTGCAGTTCTAGAAGTCTCAGCTACACTAATATAGCAATTTTGTCAAGGTTTGGTGATTGTTTGGAAGAGCTTGCAATCAAAATGTCAGAGGAAGGAAAGGAAGAAGGGAAATGATGTGCTCAATGTTGCAGAGGTCAGTGCAATGCTCCTTTCTAGTCCAACTCTTGTCCTGTCCTTCCACGTTCTCAGAAGATTTCTGAAGCCCTGATTAGGAGATGACATTTCTAGGGTATAAACTAGAATATTGCAGAATGTTTTGTGGGTGTCCAAAGGGAGCACTGATAATAAGATGTTAAGATGGTGACTTAACAGACATATCCAATGGACAAGCTGATGAAAGAAAAATAGTGTCAGGATGAAGGCAAAAATCTCCTGGAATCATACAGGCTTTGTCAAAACAACCAAACCACCCTCCTCATCCTCTACCAATGCCTGCCCCATCCAAAAACAAGAGAAAAGAAAAAAAAAAAAGGTGACTGCAGAGCAATGCCACCTTATAATGAACACTGCAGTTCAGATAACAGGAGCTTTAAGGTCTATCATGGTCACAGCTTGAGTTTCACTCAGCCCCAGTACCCACATCAAAGCTTTGATGTATCATAATGGCAATTTCAATCCCCTCAAAAGCTGCCAGAGAAAAGTGATTTTTTCAAATCAGTATTAGTAGTAGTTGTTGTCAGTACTTGAAAGTAATAAACACTGAAGGGACAAGGGAAATAGTAGGGACAACCAAAAGAAATTTTATTTATGTGACTGCTAACTGGATTATTTTCATAAGTCAGGCAGCCTAAACTGATTGGTAAGAAGTGAGCAAAGCTGCAGCCAGTTTTTGGATGGGGATGGTGGAAAGAAATAGCTCTGCCTGCTACTGAAACTTGACACCTTGTCTGAAATCCGAATTGTAGCATACCTGCTCTCTAAACACAAAAGGGATTTGATGGTGTTACTTTGAAAGCTCCACAGCTCACACATGAAATAGGAAAAACATGTAATCATTAATACTATTTTTGTTTTATCTAAGCCTGCATATTGTGCATTTCTTGTTTGAATGCAAGTAACTGTGCAGAGCCCTGATGTTTGGCCATAGGTCAGCTGAAAGCACAGTACTCTGTACTTTTCAGACCCCACAAATTGTTTATCTAGGGTCTATATATGGAGATCATTGATTTTGGTAGGATGAATCCTTGATTTTGTTTGGGATCATTATCTCGTGTGGGTTATTTGACCTTTCATCAGTGCTGGAACAGGTCATAGTGGCTTTTCAGATGGAAATAAAATGTCTGACAATCTCAGTTGTGTGTACTCTATTAACACTGGTCTAAGTAATATGAAAATGAATTGTTTCTGTCTAGAGTTACTGCTACCTCATTTACTACCAAATATTTAGCAAGGGATACAAGGCTCAAGAGTTCTTTCTTTGAAGTCTTAAACATTAAACCAGTACTGATTCACAGGAGGTAGTTTGGACCCATTCTTCTGGGTGTGCATCAAGGTAGTCTTGGCATTGGAAAGATATTTTACTCCCTGTTTTGTTGTTCTGTAAAATGTCCTCCAGTGAATGAAGCAGGAGGGGTGATTTAGGTGGCTGCTTTGACACTGATGTAAAATAGTGATTTCTTAAGTGTTTATGTAAGGCTCAGGGTTTTTGTAACACTTTTTCCTCCTAATTCAGTTAGCTTCTTCAAAGACTTCACTGTTTACTGGTGCCGTTGCCAAAGTGCAGAAAAGTAAAGATGCATCCATTTCCTCTTAGCTTAAAGAAAGAATTTTTCTTTGAGTGTGAGAGGGTGCAGGTTTCAGCAAAACAGGCTGAGAAACTAGCCTGAGGGCTTGTGTAATGTATAAAAATACTGAGCTCTGCAACAGCAGAACCAACCTGCAAATCTAGCTCTAAATACCCAAGCAGCTCCACAGGAGGAGAGGTGTCATGATGCCTTGCTAGGAGGAAGGCATTTCCAATAAAGCTTTAAAGTGACTCATTTTGGAAACAAGACTGCCTCAGGGGAGGGTTCTGTGGGCAGTGAGCCCTTGTGTGTCAGGATGTGCCAAATGCACTCCCCTTGCAGGTGATTGTCCAGCCATGCTCTGATCAGGGCACCAGGAAGATTCATCTCTTTCTCTTAAAAACCTGAGGCACTCTGAAGACAAATTTATTGCTTCTACTCTATGGATTAGGCCTGTTGAAGTGTTTTCAACTATTATGTGCATACTTTCTTGCCCTTTCATAAGATATTTCTTTAAAGGATTAAAGCATTAAACAAGTTTACTGTAATGAAGCATCAATTGCTGGAATAATGAAACTTGAAGGGTTTGTGTTCTGGTAGTTATGAGCTTTTTGCTTCTAAAAAGATCAAGTGTCTTCTTGCAAAGCAGAATTGGCTGAATGTTAATGTTTATGTGCTTAACAGTGTTGGGTCACTGTCCAGTGGCTGCTGCCTCCTGGAAGTGCCACTTAAAGTCAGTGTCACAAAAAGAACTTAGGCAGAATGAAAAGCATATGGAAATGGTAGAAATGTAAAGGTATTCCCTTCCCCACCATCTGATTATTCTCTAATGGTTTGCTTGTGATTTGGAGTGGGTTTTCTTGTTAGAGCCTGCAGACTAATGGCACTGACCTGAGAACAGAAGCAATCTCCCTGTTCTGAAGAAGTACAAGATTGCTTTTAGCAGAATGGTTTTATGCAGCCCTTCATAAGATCAAGATTTTGGGGTATTTTGATGCAAATCAGTTGTATGGTCTCTCTGAGTAGTTTAACAAGGCCAGAAACTCAAGCAGTAGCTGCAGTATATGCTCCAGCTGGTAGCTGAGCTGTGTGAAGACACAGAAGACCTGTGTATTATCACAAGAAAAACTGTTCATTGATTTCTCTCCCTGCTGCTCCTTCCCCCCTGTTGTCACCAGAAGTCAGTGGTAGAAAATGACAGTAGATGAGCCTGTTGTTTTTGGGCTGGCTGGGTAAGATCCACACGTGGGGAATAGCTGTGTGAGATGACTAAAGCCTTCCTTGGTGGAAAAGCTGAATTTTGGAACAGCTACCACTGAGCAGTGGTGAAATATCTCAAGGTTAACTCCTATTTCTATCTGCTCAGGAGCTTTATTTTTGCACTCAGTGCTACCTCTTCCCTCATGCTGTTTTGAGTCTTAACCTAGTCTCCTGCCTTATACTCCATCCCAATTCTAGACATCTGCTCCCAGCCCCACTCCATGGTTTCTTTGGCTTTATGCCAGGATTTTTCCTACCTTTTCAGCTTTTTCTAGAAAGTCAGTCTTCTTCTGTCTTGGCCTTGAGTATCTTGCCATGCTCTCCTGCCAGAGCCACTCTTGCAGTTAATTGACTTCAAGCTTTTTCTCTTGGGTGCACATCTCTAAATTCTGGTTCCTTCAGTTTTTGTTCTTCCCTTTGATTTCCATTTTCCTGGGTGAGCAAATTTGCTCCTTTTCTGCAGATTCCTGCTACACAGGGACTCACTGGAATGGAATTCATGGCTCTGCACTGGTAAGGGCTGTCCCACTGCTGTTGTGTGCCTTTCTAGCTTGTGTGTCTTGGTACAATTTAAATGTGCTGTAAATGCCTATTATAATGTTCTTCCATTGTTTCTCTCCAACTTAATTACATAAATGTCATTAATTTAATTTGCATATGCATTGTGGCAAGTGTGTTGTGTCATTTATTGGCTCAAGTCATGTGGCACTGCTATGTCCAGTACATGCCCTGGGAAGTTTAGCGTGTTCAAAAACATGAAAAATGAATTTTAAAACGTCTCTCCAGTGTGGGTGGTTGCTCCATGTATGCAGAAAATGCTGAAAATTTGGGGCTTTATGAAAGGGATGACAAAGAAAGATGGCAGGAATCCTGGAAGTGATTTCAGTGAGGCTCAAAGCACTATATAATTTCTACTTGAACACTAAAATTTGTGTGATAAACAAAGTGGTTTGTAATTGTAAAAAACAGTTAATATAAGTGCTTTCTTGGTTTTTTTTCTGTTGCTGTAGTGAGTGTCAGAATACTCCCTGTGAGCTCATGCAGGTCCCCAAAGCAGGAAGCTTTGCCCAGAACAAGAGTTTATGTTCCCACCACTGAGACACTTGGCTGAGAGTCTCTGCCAAGCAGCTGGCTGTGACACTCCCACCCATACCCTGATCAGGCTATCTACTGCTTATCTAATTCCACTGTGCAATGTTGGCCATGCAAAATTGAAAAACACTCCATTTGCTTCCATTTTTTTCCAGGGAAAAGGTCAGTCTGGAACC
This sequence comes from Ploceus nigricollis, assembly GCA_013399945.1. Taxonomy (NCBI): domain Eukaryota; kingdom Metazoa; phylum Chordata; class Aves; order Passeriformes; family Ploceidae; genus Ploceus; species Ploceus nigricollis. The sequence continues at coordinate 99,175 of VXBC01004521.1, forward strand.
CCTAACCAGCCCCTGCTTTTGTCCAACATCTTGTGAGGAAAAGCAAAAGCCAAAAATATTATCTCAAATTTAAATGCATTGATTTTAAGGGAAATGCCCAGGTTCAGTGGAGCTAATGGAAACATGCCTTCTTGAAAGAAAGCCTAATTTCCATATAAATATGATGGCTGGAACACACTGCATATTGCCTGCAACAGTAATGGAGTTTACTCAATGAAGCTATTGTTTTCCAGAGCATATACACCTCAGTGAGAGTGAAATATCTGGAGAAAGGGAATAGCCATGAGAGCAGTGGTGTCCTGCTGCTGCTAGCCAGAGAACATTAAAATTAATGCTGTAAACTCCCAGTGATAAGTTCCTTGTAAAAGCAGTGTAGGAACACATTTGTTGGAGTGGCACCTTCCCACTCGTGAGCTCCCAGAGGCACAGACTGCCCTGCTGTGGGTCCCGTGGTGTCCCTCCGTGGGGACAGAGCTAATAATGCAATTTTTATGTGAAAGTAAGGAAAACAGAGATCCCCTTTCTCTGTAAGTGTTGGGGGTGGGGGTGGTTTTTTATGTGGGTGGAGATTTTTACAGTTTTTTTTCTTTTTTCTTTTTTTTTTCTGAAGTGTTTTCATGTATTTGCAAATAAATTCAGTGTAGTGCTTTCCAGGAAAGCACAATGATGCCTCTGTGTCTCAAATTTACTGCTCCTAAATTGAAGAATTTAAACATCAGGCTTCTGATGGGGTGGCTGCAACTTTTTGATTCTTTAGAATAAGTACTAATTCTAAGGCTAAGAATGATTTTTGCATGTAGGCAAGACGTTTATGTATCTCAGGATTTTCAGCAACACCATGTGCGAAAAAATGCATGAGGCAGAGAAAAATTTGGTTAAAATTTCATTTTCAGCCCATACTATGAACTGATTAACTGATATAGTTCTAGCAGGTCAATTTTGATTGAAAATTGAATATTTAAAGAATGAGAATTATTTGCTGGCCATATTATATAAACTGGAAAAAAAAATTTCTCTGGGTTGCACGTCTTGAAAGAGAGCAACAAAAGATAATTAGAAAACAATTAGCTGATGGTGAACAGCACAGTGTAGATCACTCATACAGTTTTTGAATGTTTCCTAGAAATTGAGACATGCAGGACTCGTGCTGGGAGGCTTTTATTAGGAATCAGAAAGGTGCTTAGTTTAAAAGATAACTTGAAAGGTTTGTGTGACTGAGTGGGATGTGTTTTTTGTTTAAGAAATTATCACTGAATGACAACCACTATTAGGTGTGGGTTCCAAATTTCACACTAAAGACATTGAGTGTCAGCCTGTAAGACATGGAGTGCATGCATTCACTTATGGGGGTTTTGTAGCTCCTGTCCACTTGGAATATAATATTACTGAATGTAACATTGGCATGTAGTTATGGAAATCTGAGTGGTTTTTCTTGTGTATTTATACACTACAGCTGAACTACTGTAGCAAATTTAAGATTTTAATTTCTGTTTTTCATTGCTATTAAATTAAATAATAAGGCAAATTATGGTTGTGAACTCATATGTGCAGTGCTTTTTTTTTTTAACATTACATTACCAGTCTTTAATATTTGGAGCAAATTAAGATGTGATTAAAATATACATAGAAGGTGCAAGAATATGCAAGAAGGCTCCATGTGTAGCTTATTTTTTGAGGTGCCCACAAAGGGTTAGTTTAACCTCACAGTGAAACAGACTAACAGGTTTCCTAGAGAGACTTGTTCTGTGCTTTTCATCCTAAGAAAACAAGGCTCTCCCTGTCCAAGTCACTGACTAAGTTTTAGAACCATTAGGTTTGGCCAGGGAGAGAAAATCTTCAACCTGCATTTAGGAAGATCTATGAAATTTATAAGGAAATCTACTCTGCTGAGATCTGAAGGAAACAGGGCTTCATGGGTTTTGATTTTCATGTAAATTGTGCAGTTCTGTATTGACCTGGCTCCACCTGTGTTCTGCTGAGCCCCCACTACTGCTAGAGTGGTGATTTGCACATTTTTTCAAAGTTTGGACTAATTTATCTACAAGTCAGAGCATATCAAGCAAAATTCAATAGCTTTGTGAAATCAATTATACTGTAAGTGAAGCAAATTTAATTCCTACTAATGCATTTTCCTTAAAGCCAAGGGGTCTAATAAAATCAATGCATGTAAAGAAGCATGAAGTTTTGTAGGGGGTTTTGTTTTCATTACATACCCTTGCAGAAAGAACATCTTTTCTGGTGTTATGTTTTCCTAATGAAAAATAGAATTCCTAAAGCAGATGTTTTGGATTAGGCTGCTATAAGGATTTAATATTTTATAATTACATTTGTTTTGAACATAGACTAACAGTTGGTGAGTGGACATATTTATCCACACTATTCTAATTGAACTTCAATGGAAACTTGATAAACACCAATAATGTGCCTTATTCACCATCCTGCAAGGAATTTTTCTTAAAATCAGACTGTACTCCAAGAATTTTTTTCTTTGGAAATGATAAATGTAATACAGACTACCCTTAAACCCATTGGATTTTTATGCAAATACAATAATCAAACAAGCCCTAAGTTAATTGGTTTATTTTGCATCCATTGATAGATAAATAATTGCTGCAATATCTGAGGGAGTTGGGCACCTTTTCAATAGATAAGCTTGTTAAGCTCTGCACTTGGTGAAAGGCTTCCTAAAAAACAAAGTGACAAAATACCTTTACAATTAATGTTAATTTTCATCTGCATCTGTTAGAAATCTGTTGTTCAGGGTGAAGCTTTAAGCAGCTCTTTCACTGCATGGTTAGGAGAAATTCCAGATGTTTCAAGATGAAAATTTGCCTTAGTTTTCTTACCAAAAAAAAAAAGGAAAAGCGACTGTAAGTACCTTATACCTTGTTTGTGTTCTTGAGATGCAGAGTCCTCTGATGCCACCAGCATCCCTTTAGCTGAGATTTTTGACTTGCACTTCTTTAAATGCTCACTTCTTGAGCATTTAAACCTGGTATCACCTAGTGAGTTCCTCTACCCTCTGCTAGCCTCTTGCTGTAAAGATTGAGCTCATTGTGCTGGAGTATAACTGCAGAGGGCAAAGTCCACGTGACATGGAGACAACCAGCCATTCAGGCATAAACTAAAATCACTGAGAGGGCTAAAGATGCGCACAGATATTTTCAGATTGTGTTCTAAAGACTTGTGTGAAGGAAAACATGCCAATAGCTAGAGCACAGTTACCAGATCTCTTAAATGCTCAGTACTCTGAGCATTCATACTCTGGGCATTTTCTTTCCTATTTTCAGGCAGTGAATATTCCCTGTAGATGGCTAAGGCACTGGAAATGCCAGGATTCTTTGCCAAGTTCTGGGCAATGCTTGTGGTTTTGGAAGCAGCTGAGGTTGGGAAGTGAGGGACGTTGCTCTCTGTCGTGTTTGCAGTGAGCATATTTTCAGATTAGTTTAATTAAGTATGTTAGACCTCTTTTAATGTGGAAAAGGCCAGGTTCTGAAACTAGATTAAGTATAAGTGATGTATGCTACAAAATTTATGAAGAGGTCAGTTTTGGGGTAGCTAGTTCAAGTAGTCATCCTGTACAGGGTTTGTTTAAGGGGAGCTTAAAACTTTATGGAAGATGATCCCTCATGCTAGAAGAAAGACACAAGGAAGAGTCTTGCTCAAGAAAGCTGTAGGATCTCTCATGGGTATTTTTGAGGACAGGTTAGACAGGTCTCCATCAGGAATGACCTAATTCTAGTGGTTATATGATGGAATGAAAGAAGGACTGGCTGCCCTTGTTTATGAGCACTCAATCCTGCTTGAGCTGGTAGGAAAACTTGCTCTGGTACTTGCCTGTGCTTGAATTCCCATTTCTGAGGAGCTCTGCTGTACTACAATGTGGGAAATGGATTTGTAGAGAATTCTTCAAGCCTGATAGATAGAAGGTTTATATAGTGTGTATTTATATGTAAACTTTGAGATAAGAAATGTCTTGGAAATACTATAGAATAAGACAGATATTGTTGAGAGAGAAATAGAACTAGAAACAAGTTTTAAAGGATGGTTTTATAAATAAGACTAGATATTTCAGAGAAATAGAACTATGAAAGATGCATTGTAGTAGAACTTATGAGAGGTAATTTTAGATGATTGGCTTTTAAAGTATTTACAGCATGGTGTGGTTAAAGTTGATAAGTTAAGGAACACTTATAATGTATTGTAATTAAGAAATACTTGGCTTCTGATTGTGATGGTGTGAATTATAATATCTGTATTGTCTCACCCTTTCATGAGACTGAAAATGGAATAAAAGTTTGTAAAACACCTCTCAGTTGCCCATCTCTGGGTCAGAAAAGGGCCTAATCCAACAAATTGGTGAAACCAACCAACTTTCTATCAAACATTTGAGAATTCTCTACAAATCCATTTCCCACACTGCAAGACCTTCTTTTTGATGGCTTTTGTCAAAACCAGCCTTTGTACACAGCTGAGAGACTGGTCCTGCTCTTTGAGCTCTGGGTCACTGTGCCCAATTGCTGTCCTGCACGTGTGTGTGGAGAGGAATTGAGTAAACTCACATCCAAGGATCAAACTGAAAGCTGGGCACTGCTCTTAATCTGTGACTTTCAGTTTTCTGTCCTGTTTTTCTCTGTGGATACTGTACTGCAGCTCTGGATCTCTGTGCCCAATTGCTGTCCTGCACGTGTGTGTAACAGGGAGTTGAGTCAGCTCACACCAAAAGGGTCAAACTGAAAGCTGGGCACTGCTCTTAATCTGTGACTTTCAGTTTTCTGTCCTGTTTTTCTCTGTAGCTTTCTCTGCAGTAAGGCTTTGATGAAGCTTGATATGTGCTGTAACTGTGTCTTAAAGTTCAGGGATGAGGGTTGAAGAGGATTTTTATTTCTGACACCCCACAGGGGAAACAGAGGGTCTATGAATGCTCTCATAGCTGAGGGCCAGCTACTCAAGAGGTTTTTGTGTATTTGTTAACTAAATATTGTCAAGGTTAGCACCAGCTCCTGAACCAGCTTTCTACCATTTTACATCCTCCTAAATTCCAGCTTAAAACTCTTACCAGCTTTTAGCAAAAGCCCTTTCTGCATTACTTTCCTTGGCACAAGAGCTGGGTGGTTTAACAGGGCACTGTCAGGGCTAGTGGACTGTAATTAAACCTGCCAGCTGTATTTTGGTTTCTGGGCAATGGTGAGTTCATACAGATTCTACTCTATTCTGCCACTATGTTTTGTTCTTGTCAGCAGCAAAACTACTAAATATAGGGGGAAAAGTATTTTCCAGTGTCAGAGAACAGGTTTCTGTGCTGATGCCAGTTTGTTCACTCCTCAGCTTCAGATGTGACAGCCTCTGGGGTGAGGGGCACAGGCACTGGCACAGTGAAGCTGCAAGTATGGTTTGAAGCTGAAGGAATTAAAAATGGAATTATTCTGTGCCCAAAGCACCCATGCTGACAGAGGCATGCAGTGTTTCTGGCCAGCATGAGGCTCAGCATTCAGGAGTTGAGAGTCTGTCTTTATTTCATCACAAACAGCTTCTGCTTAGCAGCACAACATGAGGCAGTGGACTTGGAAGAGGGATTTGTGCTCAGAAGAGCACCTTGGGAGGTTTCTGTGAGTTAGAAATGGGAGGTGTTTTGGAAGAGTGAAACATTAACCCAGCTGCTTAAAGGACATGTCCATGTGCTTGGCTGTGGTCCACTAGAAGCAAAAAGACACAGTTCCAGTCAAGTTCAAGAAACAGAAGCAGGTATAATTATAACCCACTGCAGTGGCTTGCTGATGAGAGTTATTCCATCAAATCCCTAATAAAGGATGAAGTGTGCCAAGAATTTAAAGATGAATGGCACCTGTGCAGTACCATTTGGGAAGAACCCATATTTTAGGGGTTTTTTTTAAGACTGAGCACTCAATCCTGCTTGAGCTGGTAGGAAAACTTGCTCTGGTACTTGCCTGTGCTTGAATTCCCATTTTTGAGGAGCTTGATGCTGAAAGGATGCATCCTGTCTTGATTTAAAATCTACATTTTTGTTTGATATGAATTCTGGGCTTTCAATCTGATGCAAAGTTTTCTTCACCAGGCAGAAACAGTTAAGGTGCAGTTTGACATTGTAGTGTCTCCAGCAAGCCAGCGTGGAAGGTTCCCTCCTTCCACACAATAATTCCTGCCTCTGCTCTTCTGCTCTTTACCTGGGTGGGTGACCCTGGCAGGCTGCTGTGCTGTACAGTGGGGAGGGAAATGCTGTGGCCTGAGACATCCCCACAAATGGGACCTGTGGTGCTGCAAGGCTCTGTAGCTGAATTTCCATCTTTGCTTTCAGAGTGCTTGAACTGTGCCATTACTTTCCTAATGTAGCCTGGAGTGATAAAAAAGAGGATGCTGTGTAAAGCAGGAATTTCAAAACATTATTCTGCCTGCTGTTGTTAAGCAGAAGGAAATTTTCTACAGGATAAAAAAAAATCTTCTCCTTTTATTCAAAGAATGCTGATAAGGGTGGTTGCTAGGGGAACCGTTTAATGTCCATCCTTGGATTTGATAGTGTACCTGAGCAAACTATTACACAGAGTCAATGTCCCTTTATTTCTTAGGGCAGAGGCCACCCAGAGAGAGAACAGAGCCACCCAGAGAGAGGCTTTTAGAGAGAAAATGCTCTATGTCCTTCAGCAGATGTGGTTGACTGATACAATGAAGGCATGTTTCTTGCCACCATTTTTTTGTATTAGTATAATTAATTACATTGCCCTAAACTGCATTATTTTGATGCTATCCAGGAATGGAAACCAAAAGGACATTTAATACAAGCTTATGTGGAAGTGGAATTTTATATTCTTGCTTGATTAGCATTGAAGAGCAGCTAAATAGAAATGAGCCTTCTGATCTGTAAAGGAATCTGACAGGTTGTCATAGGCTGCTTTTGGGGTTAGGTACACTGGGATGGGAGCAGGGGACACCTGTGCTGTATGAGGATTCAGTTTTCAGAAATCAATATTATTACACAGAGAAGGCTGGAGTAAAAAAAAGGGCCTTTAGAGGGCTTTTCTTCAGTCAAAGGTTGCTTACTGAATTAGTTATCCATTTAAATTTGCTATCAAAATATGCAGTGCAGTTTTCTTACTTCCAAATTTGTTCTGGAAATAGAAGGGCTGTATAGAAACCCCTATGACATGACACCATGGAAGCACTTAGAAAAATAATATTTCACATCTTTTAAATAGCCTTGTTTCTCTGAGACTGTTTCCATTTGATAGAAGAAGAAAGGGGAGCTACAAATTGACATTTACTGCAATAAAAGCTGGTCTTGCATATTTTTTTTAACGGTACAGAAGGTTTAAAATTCAGCATTCCTTGACTTCAGGCTTCATTTGGGTGCTTTTACTTTTTAAAATTAGATATATTTTAAATCAGGTATGAGCTTAGCATCAGGTTGCAATTAGAAATTAAAACATTTTGGGTAGGCTTAGATATATTAGCAAAAAATGACTCCACTGTGTTACCAGTATAGAGAACATTTTACTTTCTTGTGTATAACTGCTCTCAGTTGAACATAAAGGTTTCTGCTGCTCACAGGATTACATAATTACCTTTTTTTCACTGGCTGTATTCTTGCTAGCAGAAAACTCAGCATTTGAAATAAAAGTTCAGTTGCCACCTTGCAGTAAAACATGATGTCCAGTGCTGAATACATTTCACAGTCTGACTGTGAATTGTAAACAGATAATTTGTCCTTTTTTTTTTACATTCAATGACTTGTGGGATGTGGATGGATATTTCTGTATAAGTTTAATGCAGAGTGAAAGGTTGATATAAATAAGTTGAATTAAAGAAGTCACTCAGAATTCAGTGACAGAGTGGTTTGCAGTGGGGAGAAGAGCTGTAAAATCAGTGACCTCCTTTTTGGCTCTGGTGGCCTTTCCTTGACTCAGCTCAGCCAGTTACCAGGAGAAGGAGTGGTGCTTTAATGGTGCTATCTTGAACACATGGAGAATGTTTGCAGGCAGGGGATCATGTGGAGAAGGCCTGCTAAGAGTGGGTAAGGCAGATATTGATGAAAGGAACTCTGCTGCTTCTTGGTCTGTGCACAGCCAAATTCATTTTTTTGCATTGGCAAAAAAATGCAGCACAACTGTCCACATGAGCAGAATCAGAGTGCTGCTTCAAATGCCAGAAACCAGGCACTGCCAGGTATTTTCTGCAGCATCTGTGTGGGATGAAATGACCTTGACTCTTCTGTCATGAAGACCTAACAAAATGAACTCATCCTCTCCAATGGACTGTGTCCTCTGTGAGAAAGAGCTGGAGAGAAAATGTAGTGGTTTTTAGTGAGTCTGTTTGCAATTCCTGAAGCAAGAAGGCTGGGTTAGGTCACAGCTCTGGCTCGTGTTCATGTCAAGCAGAGGGAACAAATCTCAGTATTTCTCATGTTCCTGTGAGAATTGCTCAAATGATTCATTTTTGAATGACTCCAGTTGTACAGTGGAAGCTGAAGGATTGGGGCAGAAATGGAGTTTTAAAAATAAATTGTGAAGGAGTCTGGCCTTTGGGCCTTTCATATTTTTAGACTGTAACTCCCCAGGCAATGCTTCACAATGAGCAAATGTTACACACTCAGACATTCCTTCTGCTGTCACCAGCCTTTTCTCAGACCCTGACAATATTTTTAAGAACAATCTCACCAAATACTGCTAAATAGCAATTTTTGAGCTCTTGAGGATGTGTGCCATAGAACATATCAAGCATTACAATAAAGTTAAAATCTTTTGAGCTCTCTATGGGGTTCAGCCTTGCTGGTTTTCTCCATGGTACCCTTACCCAATAATTTCATGCTCACATTCTTGGTATGCCTATAGGAACAAACTAGTGATGAAACTGAAGTTGATACCTTGATTATCTGATGTTCCCCTTCTCATGGACTCTGAAATCTGGACTAGATCAAGGTAACTGCATTGAGCCATTCATAATCACTGGCTGCCAGAGATTTAGTGAAGAACAAGTACTTAGAAAACCAGATGAGAGGTATTACTTTCTTACTGCTACTAAGCTGGACAACAGGATGTTGTTGAAAATTGACTGACTTGAAAGAAAGTGAAAAGAAGGTTGAGTAGAGCTCTTGGAGCTGGAAAATTATATGACAGTATGTTTTATTTCCACCACCAGTTCAAAGGACACAGAAATTGGGTGAAGGTTTAGGTAGGTTCAGTCTGGTTTTGGTGCTGACCCATGGGACAGTGCCTATCCTTGGGAAGGAGCAAGGAATTAGCTTTTTCTAAGCTTTTTTTGAGCAGAAAAGTGTGACTCTACACTTGTGTGTACCAGCTGTACTGAGAGAAGGGAAAGCCCCTGTTGCTCATATACTCAGTTTTGAAAGAGCTCTTACTAAATGGAAATTATTCAATGATTAATGAAAATTCTTAGGCTTATTTTCCTGAGAAAACTTTCACCCTGTGCTTTCTTGAGGTGTCATGTAGCAGAGAATCAGTCACCCTGATTCCTTCAAAAAGGGGCTCTGGCACAACATTCCTGGTGCAGATAAAGATAATGGCTTTTACAGCTGAAGATAGAGCTCTGTGCTCAAAGGAGAGGTACAAGAAGGAAAAAACCAGCTGTAAAGCCAGCATCTTCCTGTCTCAGGAAGTGGAAATTGAAGCTGCAGATGGAGGTGGGAGCTGCAGACAAGGCCATTCAAAGTGGAAATGGGGCACTGGGAACATAAAGAATGCTGGCAGTGCTGCAGCAGCCTGTCAAGCCAGGTGGCCAGGATAGACTGGATGCATGAAAAGAACAATTAATTGCCAACCTCTAAGGAATAGGTAATTTAAAAAGAGATGTGGGAGGTGCAGCCATTCAGGTGGCTTTGTTTCAGCCACTTCTATAAAGGTGTTTCCCAGTTCTTAATTGTCTAGTCAGCTGAAGCCAGATTAAACCCCAGGTATGCTGCAGGTGTTGAACTTGCAAACCCTGTTATCAGATGTTTATACAAAAAGTTCACTGCCTCCCTTGCATTAAAGCTGCTCCCCTCATGGTAGGGCTGTTTTCTGAAATGTATTTCCATAGTCAGGTTTTGTTGTGCATGCTTGTTCTCCTCTAAGGTAATAATGCCTGCAAGTAAGACTATTTAGCCTGGGGGATGAGGACTGAGCAAGCTAAAAAGGGGGTTGGATTCATTTCTGACAAGAAAAGGTAGTGGCAACACAACTAGGCAGCCAGGTTAAATATTAAATTTAATGAGCATTAGTGCAAATGGTATGTTGGAGATCTGATGTCTTAACAAGTCGTAAAATAAAATTTTCCTCAGGAACAGCAGCTTTATGGCTTTTTGGATATCCACAGAGGGCCAGATGGTGAATCCTGTGCTTATTCTCTTATTTTACAAGTTCAGTGCTGAAATGAACAGGGCTGTTGACAAAGCCAAAGTATTACTGAGTGCCAAAGCCTTGCTGGCTGGCAATGCCACTCAGTACAGATTTAGCCAACATTGTTCCTCCAATGTGCTGCCCACAGCTGGAGCCCTGGGCAGAGATCTCACTGCAGTGTTGAGATGAAGGCAGGGAACTGAGATACAGGTGGTCATGGCTGGATTTCTAACACTGCTAGATCTCTCTGCATGCCCATTCCAAAATTAACCTCCCCAGATTCCTTTTTTAGAACTGGCACTGCTAAGGGGCAGTTTTGGCAAAAGTTCATTGCCATAAAGCTTCCATGCATACCAGTAGCATGCCATAAGATCAAATGGTGCTTTTTCAGGGTTGGATGTTTATTCTACCTCTCTGGCCTAGGCTAAAGATTTTTCTGAGCAAAATTCAGCCACTGCAGTAATTTTATAAGAGTTTCAACAATGAACTCAAAGCTGTGAGGACACAGATGAAGCAATGAAAGAGAAGACTGAGCCCTATTAATCTTTGTTATCCTCAGGAGTAAAAATACACTGTGATAGCTCAAAGTCCAGAGATGGTAAAAAATGCTAGAGCCAGCTGGCAGCATAGGAAGATTCAGGTGGGCAGATTGCACCTGCTGTGGGTGATGCCTTCTTGTCCTTGTAATCTAAATTCAGAATATTGAGGAGTACTTGCTAAACCAGCTTAGCCACGTGTCAAAATTTGTGAAAAGCAAAAAAGTTAAGTCTGCATTCACACTTTTTTTTTTTCAATTAGTAGCTGAGTGTAAAGGTCTTATGTATTTGGAGCTCAATTGCTTTTAGAGGTTTCTTATATCCCAAAATCTCTCTTCAGCACTGACACTACGCAGCTTTCTGAACAAAAAGAGTGATAATTCTAGAGAACTTTATTTCTGTGAAAAATGTGAACTTGGAGATGTTTCCTGGAGTTCTGGGTTGAAAATTAACACAGCGATGTCAGGTGCTAAGACAGGAAGCAAACAAAATAAATACAGCAGTGAACAGTAACCTTTGGGTACAGCATTTTCATAACAGGGCTGCAAGAAGCTGCAGTGCTGCATGATTCTGTAGCTCTGCCCTGTTGCAGGACCTTCAGGCTGTACTGCAACTCCTCTGCTAACAGAGCCAAATAGGCTGTTTACAGTTTCCTTAGTCTGAACAAGTTTTGGGCTTACTGTTAGCTGTATTCATGTGCTAATTGAGGTTACAATTATCAAGACAAACTGCAATAATCCTTGTTGCATTAGGAAGTTTTATAGCTTCCAGCTGGAGAATGCAGCAATATGATTTTCCCTGAATATTTCATAAAAGGGATGTGAGTGCTCTTGGTGATACAGTAACATAACAATGTACATAAGGCAAACCCTAAGATAGATCTATATTGTTTGCAGAACAAATATAAGAAATACTTTGGAAAATGATGCATTCTTTGGAGCTCATTTTTTCATTTTTTCTCCATCTGCTTGCTTCCCTTCATATTTTCCAAACATTCATTTTTTTTTTGCCATCCAAAAATAAAATTGTATAGATCTGTGTTTCTATCCTAACTTTGATTTTTGAAATGATGCTATAATGAAGAGGTAAGAAGATTGATAGGAAGTGTTTCATGGCAAGACTTACAGGTTCAGGAAATAGTATTGATAGTGTAATGAAAACCCATAATGATACAGATTTTCAGGGAATAGTATTGATAGTGTAATGAAAACCCATAATGATACAGATTTTCAGGAAAAGGGAAGAAAAGGAACAGTCAATAAACTACAGTGAGTGTAAGTGGCTAAGACACTGGAATCTTACCTGCTAAACAATTAAATCAGAAGTTTTTATTTTTAATTTATGCATGTAAATACACCAACAGTGCTGGAAAGCTTTGTGTACAAAATACCTTGGGGGTTTTGGACTGTACATAGATATATGTGCATACATGGCATGCATGGTTCAACATGGTCAGGCTCCCACATCACATTAGCACAGGGAGAGGATAATATTTAGCTCCCTTGGAGATGTCCTGGACTGTGGAATTCTTCAGGAATCCCTGTTTTTTACCTGTGAGAAGGAGTTCACTGTGAAACTCACTTCTCCCAACCCGCCCAAATGTGAGTCTCTGCAAACCCTGTGGAAATCTCCACCCTCCCCTCTGGATCTCACTGCTACACTCAGGGTCTCCTGTGTGTCTCCTGGACAAAAGCCTTCCTGGGAAAAGCTGGGAAGGACTGTTTTGACTCCAGCTCAGTTCCTCAGTTCTCACTGTTAATGATTGCTCCAAAACCAGTGCCAAGTCACATCACCAGACTCGTCTTCCCAAGTGTCCTGACAGGATCTCTTTTCCATGGGCTACATTACATGGTATTTCTTGCAGGGCTTCTTCAGTGTTGAAGGGATTCTCTAGGACTGAATTTCTAAATGCTCTTTTGCAGGAGTGTTGCACTGGAAGAAGTGACCTAATTGGGATAAATCCCTTTGCAGTGTCCATTAACACCTTTTTGTAAATTTTCTTCATTTCAAGCTTAATGTTTGGAGCAGCAGCACTTAGAACATGGTACTGGTAGGTGTCAGTGAGTCAATCTGTCAATAAGATTTGATGGAGGTAGTGGACAGCATTTGTGAGCTTCTCTGCTTTTGGCACACATTTATAAGGAGAAGTTTGGGCAAGCCAGAGAGTAATACTTGGAGGATTATCAGGAACTAACCTGAACATGGATACTTTTGACTCCTGGGAAATCTGACTGCATCTCTTCATTTGGAATAGATTACAGCAGTGCAGAGCAGCCAATGTAATTAATTGGTCAAATTTTTCCTGCTGTTTTACGAAGAGTCAGAGTATCAGTTATCTACTCATCTCCTGGGAAATTTATAGTGAAAAAATCTAGAGGGAAAGTTGGTTGTTTCAGCAGAAATGGATTTGCAGCTGCTGAGGAGAATTTGATTATGTGCTACTTTCAAAGAAATGCGATACGTCATTCACTCCTGGACAGAAACCTTTTCCTGTGACTAAGATTTTCAGACAGCCAAGGGTAGCTGGGGAATAGGACTGAATTTCTTCCTTATATGCTAAGTGTTTAAGTTCAAAGTGTGTTAGAAGCATGCAAACATTGGCAAACGTTACCGTACATATATATGAGGAGTTTTCCAATAATTCAGTAAAATATTAAAAATCACAAGGTGGGCTTCTGGCTGACAGGATGACATCTGCTCTTTTGAAAGAGTTTCTCACCTGCTGAAGTCCTGGCTTTATAATCAAGAATGCAAGAATTGAGATAAGTTGGTTGCACACTAGAAATACACTGTGGTTGTCTCATGACGTGGGGGATGAATGTTAATTTCTGCACTCACAGAATTCTTGCTCTTCTACCAATCACCGGAGCCTTACAAAGTGAGCTAGTGCTCACAGAAATGAAGAAAATCATTGATGTGGTAGGTTTGGCTGTAATATCACATATTTATTGGAAATGTTGGTGACTGAGTGGTGTCTGCAGAAGAGTACTGTATTATTAGAAATGCTGGTGGAGAATGGCAAGAGGTGTTTTGGCACAGAAGCTGCAATACATCCCTGTTCAAATGCTGAGCCTCTTCCCAGAGCTGGCCTCACAGGAAGCTCACAGTTGTGGTTGAACTGGGTTGCAGTAAGGTAGAAAAATCATAGAGAAAGGCTTCATAAAATCAGGCCTGCTCTCCTGGAGTCAGTGGCTGGCCTTGTCAAAGCTGGCATTTTGCAATTTTCCATTTCTTTTTTATAAGAAAAAATAGGTTTTTTGTGGGTTTTTTATGAATAGTAGTTGTTTGGGGAAATTTGTAATTTTGAAGTTGTTTTGTTTTTTTAATAAGCTTTTTTTATAGTTGTGTTTATGGGTTATGTTAATTTATGGCGTATAGTTTTAAAGATGAGTTGTTTAAAGGTAAAGGTTTTTATTATCTATTTTTAAAATTATTTTTGGGAATAGAGGTTTTCTTTTTTTCTTTTCTTTTTGAACAACTAATTAACATAACAATCTATTCCTGGGTGAAAAACAACTGTTTCTTCATTGTTAAGTAGAAAAATGAAAACTATCTTTCACAAACAACTTTCCCTGCATGTACACACTGAGAGTTTGAGAGACCAACCAATACAGAATAACAACTTGTTGCTGACCAATAGAGTAATTGGCAAGAAAGCTACTGACCAATTGGAGTCCCACACAGGGTCTGTAACACTGTATAAAAAGGAGTCGTGTGAATGAAGAATGGCCTTTTTAACCGTGAAGAAAATGGAGCCTGTGTGATTTATTCCAACAGAACTGGGATACTGAGATGGTTCCTGGGTGTGGAAGAGGTTTTACAGCCACTTCTGTGAGCCAGAGAGAAGCTTGATAAGAGGATCCATGTTCACCCCTGAAAGAATTCTCTACCAAGGTCATTGACATAGAAACCAAGAAAGAAAGAAGGGGAAATAAGAGAAACCTGCAACTGTCTATTCCAATAAGCACTTTGTTTGTCTCTCCTGACCAATGAGTAAAGTGTGAACTTATGAGCTTTGTAAGAATGTATAAAAAGCATGCCTGCTATATAAAACCCGTTTGAAACCTTCTGAAAATGGAGTGTGTTGCTCTGTATTGTCTCTGTCTCAACTACAACACCTGGGATGTGCAGGGCTTTGTCACTTGGCCAGGTGGTGCCTGGGGAAGGCTGGCCATCCCCCTGACAGCCACAGCAAAGGCACCACAAAATCAGTGGAGCAGGTTTATCCCAGCACATGGTCTCCTGAGAAGAGCAGTCCCAGCAGGTGGGGCTCAGTGAGGCAGCTCAGGCTCCAAGGGGGTCATGCAAAGTGCTCTGCACTGGAAGGCACGTAAGAGCCAGAGCTGTCTGGCTGGAGCCAAGGAAGGAGAGTTCATGGAATAAAAATGCAATTCCCCAGACTGAAACAGCAGCAAATCCTGCAGGATTCTTTGCCAACATCTGTTTGCTGGGAACATGCAGCGGAGCCTAAATTATGCAGCACTCTGTCATGCTGGGGAGGAGGAAACATGGGTGAGCAACTGCATCACATGCACTGGGAATGCTTTAACTGTCCCACTCCCTCCTTGCAACTCCAGGAACCCTCAGGTGCACAAGGTCATTGTAGGCATGGCTCAAGTTGAGATCACTCTTTTTCCTGTTCTAGCACTAGTAGCATCACAGACAAATCTGGGAAAAAAATAGAGGAAATCCACCATTAATTCTATCACCAACGAGAGTTGAGTTTGAGTACAGCTTGGCATTATTTTTTTGAATGCAGCTTGTCACTGTTTTCAGCACAGTGCTGCATTTATTCTTGGCTTTCACCACCCAGAGGGAAGCAGCTAAATGGGTCAAGTTAGTCCAAAAGATGCTGCATGTGGTCAAACCAACTTGAACCTCACATCAGCTTCTGCAGAACAGTTGTCATAATGAGTGAAAAACCAGGTTCTTTTCTATCCAATATTAATATCCAATATTAATGTCTAATTTGCTTTAAGGGAATGAACCAGATTAATGCTAAATGCAGATTAATGCTAAAATTTCCCATACTCATGTAATTATCCATGTGTCTAAACAGCTGAGTTTTTTTTTCTTCTTGAACCCAGAAATAACAACTAAGTTTACTGGATTTTTAATACTACTTGGAGAAAGTGTTGTGGATAACTTTATTCTAGAACCTACAGGCTTTGATTTGGAGAAGTTGTTATTACTGGAAGCAGGAGTTTACAAACTCCTCAGTGCTTCTATCTGGTGTGTCCTTAAACCCAAAATGCATAAGGCATTCCTTTGGGATTGCTCTGCATAGGAAACACTTAATTTTGTGCCAGATGAATTTAAGTTTAAATAGTCTATGCATTGAAGGACTCCAGCAAGTTTCTCCACCCTGAAATTAATTTGATATTCAGATGTCTCCTTAGATCTCCTTAAAATTGTTTGAGTTCGATGCAATTCTTATCTGCCTGAGATCTGCCAAGTAGATACCTGCATGTTTTTCTTTCTTGCAAAACATAATTGGTCACTAACTCATGGAGCATCCTCTGAAAGCTCTTTGTGGGTGGATGGATTGATGATTTCAACTTGCTTTACCTGCCTAAACCCAGATAACAATACCCTGTGTAACCCACCTGTTCTAATTGTTCCCCAGCAGGCAGAAATTAAGACCTGCTGTGCTCCTTCCCCAGCACTTCTGCATGTTTTACACTGGTGTTGGAAATGTGTGAGCTTTCTGTGTAGGTATCAGCCCATGTCTTCACTGTGACCTCAGCTCAGGGCTGGGCAGGGATGAGAGGGTGCTGTGAAGAAGATCCAGCCCAGATTAGGATGGCTAATGAAGATCTCGTTGGCTGAGAAATCCACACACCTGTGGAGCTATGTCTCAGCTCACACACATTTGTTGTCTGTTTCTGTGTGATGAAGCTGCCTGACTGCTCTGAGCTGTGATTTAGCCAGTTTTGTTGGGATGTTTTGCTGGAGCCTTTCCCAGGGGACCAGTAGTGTACAGGAACAATTCTGGATCACTCCACAGGCCCTTCCTGGTCTGCTTGGAGTGTCAAGCCATTTCATGGCCACACTGAGAGGATGAGAGGGAAGGCAGATGCCTTACTAGTGAGAGAAGGGAGGAAAATGCACATTAGTTGAATACTAACAGAGTTCTAAGTGGTTCCTTTAGCTGTAAAAGCCTCACCACCCCTCACTTCCTGCACATGCTCACAGCCTTCAGTGTTGCAGAAATACACATCTTGCACCCATTAACAGCTCAGTGATGACTCTGTGCAGCTCCCTTCAGAGACAGGGAAAAGAGAGTGGGAGCAGTTTGGAGTCTCAGCATCTGTTATCCCTTCTGCCAAATTGCTGCAGCATGGCAACCAGATGGGAGTGATGCCATTTCTCCTCAGGAACGAAACACCCTTTGAGTAAGGCTTTTCATTAAGGACAAAATCCTGGAACCTCAGGCACAGCTCTTTGTTGTTGTTGATTTTGGGGTTTTTTTGGGTTTTTTTTTGTTTGTTTGTTTGTTTGGGTTTTTTGGTGGTTTTTTTTGGGTTTTGTTGACTGTCAAATATATTTGATTAGATACACTGCAGAGCGGAGAGTTAATTTAATAGGAGGAATAAAATTATTTTATTCTTGTAAGAAGAGAAGCAACAGAAGAAACCAAGGGTATATAGCATATGATGAACAGTAAACTCAAACATTATTCTTTGATAAAGATGCTGATGTTTACATTTAGTTTTAGCCACATGCTTTCAGCTTTCCTCATCCATTTCACATGTTAGCACAGGTGAAAATATTTAATTAGTGTTACCACAGTTGCCATGGTTTTAAATGTGGTTAAACATTTGGGGCCCACTGTTGAAACTGCATTATAATGTGCATGGAGTAGTGCAATGCAGAGCCACCTTTGGGCATCTGAACAGAGCTGTTTCCTCAGCTTGTCCCTGTAATCAGGTAAGTGTGTGTGCAATGGCAAGGAAAAGCTCCTAAGTCACGGGCACTTCCTTCAGGAGTCTGTCTTTGCAAGTCTAATATCTGTTGGAAGCCTGGTTACTGAGAGTTTTGGGCTTTCTATGCTGGCAGGCACTGACCCCCAGGAGAACACTGCATTTGACCTGAGGCTGTGGAGAAGCTTCCAAAATGGAATGATAGAACTGGGATTGTGGGTGTGGAGTTTGAATAGAAGTGTGTGATATCACAGGGTGGGAAACTTAGAGTTTAAGGGTTTAGAATACAGTAATAGATATAAAGCAAGATGGAGGTTTTAGGGTGGAGGCTGCTCCTTCTTCACCTTCTTCTCCATGGGTTTGGGTGGTTTTCTGTAATTGAACAGAAAAGTCCCCATTGCAGGACACGAGGGATTAGTTATTGGGTTAAAAGTAAAAATAATTTAGGTGCCATTTCTTAATTGGGCAGTTTATCCTTAAAAGACCTCACAGAGAAAGATAGTTAGGCATTTTGTAGCTTGTTAGTAGAATGCTGTAGAACTCACAACATGTAAGACTGTGATAGAGACAGGAAATAATAAACACCTGAGTCTGAACATGAACTATTATCTCAAGAGCTTTCAATCCTCACCTTGACAGAGGCAGAAAAGAAGTTAAAGAATCGACAAGACACCTTATGAAATTTCAAGTCACACAGATTTCATCCAGGCAGGTTTCTTTAAGCATTGGGTGAAGGCATTAGCCTTGCAGTTATTTGCAGAGAAATTTCATGTACAGCTTCACATACTTGCAAAACTTTGCCAGCAATGCACTCCAAGTAATTTCATCCACATCTATATCTGGGCAAACCATTTGCTGAGGTATTTTCTGCCATCTGTGAATGTTCATCTGCAGTTTATATGCCAGATGTGTGTTGGTAGCATACATGCTACAAAAAACAAGCATCCAGAACTGTAGTAGTAATCCCAGTGCTGCAAATCGAGAAAACCTTTGCAACCTACTATCTAATAATGTAAATTAGTTTGCTAAATAAATGCATTTTTTATATATAAAGAACAAAATAATGACTTGCTGTAAATGTGGGTCTCAAGAAAGCCATTTTTACAGGTGCACTGCCACAGCAGTTGGGGAATTCAGTTGATCCTAGCTGGTCTGCCCTGGTGACATTTAAGTTATTTTCCCATGACTTGAGTATTCCAATTGCTTTATAACATTCTTTGTGCCATTTAACCCTGGCTGACTTGTGGAGGATTTCAAAGCCACTGTTTTAGTATTGGATTTCTCATGATACCACCACGGAATCAATTCCCTTCTCTTGGTCAGTGCAGGGGGTGAAGGGACAGCACCGTGTAACCCTAATTTAGAGCAGTCTCAGAGGAAACTGAAACAGTGATTTAGCTCATGCAGCAAGATATCATATATATCTAGGACAGGGTGTGGTGAGAAATCCCCTGAATGTTCAAGTTGTGTGGGAGGCATGCATACAAATCCACTTAACAGTTGAGTTTCTGTGAGGGATATTCTTCCCACACGGAATATTGGAAGAATTGAGGAAGTGTATTTGAGGAGAGCCTAAGCCCTGCTAATAAAAGCCCAACCCTGCTAGGCGAGCCCTGCACTCTTGTGGCTAAACTAAGCAGCCTGGTATCAGCTGTGGTCTAAATTCACCTTTGATATCTTTATATTACCCCTATCTGTGGCTGCAGCAGACATCCCCTGAGGCTGCACTTAGGCTGGCTGAGCAGGCATGAAACTTTGCTAATGAGTCCTGAAGCTTCTCACATTGCCCCTCCAGGAGCTGCTGGCTGTTGGGAGATGCCAAAGGTCTGAAAAGCAAATACACCGTCCCAAGGATCAAAGGAACTCTTGCTGTATCCCAGGGACCAGCTCAAGCATGACCAGAGTCTTTCTAATCCTCGGTTTCTGTAATCAGGGCTCCATTAAAGTCTTTGCTCAATCACCAGTACTCCTGGTTCTGTAAGAGCTGTCCGAGTGGGGCTGGGGCCGGAGATGTGCTCCCGATGTGTGAATTGCTCTCTATGTCTCTGTAGACTAAAGCTGTGGGAGGTGCTAGCCATGAACCTGAGGGAATTAGGGATGCAGGGAGTTGAGCCATTGCTGTCTTAGGTGTGCTCCTGTTGTTGGGAGTTACAGGATCCTTTCTTAGAGACTTTTTCTTTTGTCCCATCACTTAAATTAGCAGTCTTTTTTCAGGAGTTCTGTAATCTCTTTGCATACTCAAAAGAAAAGTTCGTTCCCCCTTCTCGTTTTTTAGGAGTAACAATCCAAAGTTCAGATTGCTGCAGCACTGTCCTGGGACATGTCACTGAAATCACAGCACCTCTGGGGAACCAGTTTTCACATCACCCAACAAGACACATTTTATGATTTATTGACACTGATATTAATGACCTTAATTAGAATGGATTAAAAGATGCACTTATTACTTGTAAAACAACTTTTTTAGAGAGAGTAATTTAATCATAGTTTATCATCTCTTAGTCCTTCTCTGCCCACCACCCCTAACTTATGCTACTTGTGTTTGTAATATGCTTAAAACTGCTTTTCACTTTATTGGAATTTAATAAGCTACTCATAAAGGCATTTTTAAATTGTAACCCCAATTCCTTGAAGTCAGCTTACCTGGCATTTTAAATGCCACCTCTAAAACTCCTTTTAGTGCATAAGACTTTATTTCTAGTTTAATTATTACACCTGCAATGCTGAACTTTGTGCACATGCCAGTTAATTATATTTCCATGCTGAATGCTTGAGTTGAAGGGATGACGTGGGAATGTTGGCAATGCGTGGTGCAAGCACCTTCCTGTGTGTGGGGTGTCCAAAGGCAGAGGGTGCTGAGCAGCATTCTGCTCCAGGTACACTATATTGCTGTGTAGACACAAAAAATCAGAAAAAAAAAGAGTATTTCAGAAAGCAGAAGTCCAAGTCATTTTGTTACAGTGGGCTTGGGTGTAGATTTGCATGTACAATGTGTTCTGGCCATGCTCTGTAAGAGGCAGGCTTTAATGGCTTTTAGACCCCACCGGGTGGGAGGCTTTAGGTTATCCCTTAATGTTTAATGACATGGAATGTGTGTTTAGCAGATTGCTCAGCTGTCACCTGGAGCCCTTCAGGCTGGATGCTGTGAGCTGCTGATAGCCCTGATGGAGCAGCTCTGCGGGTGCTAACGTGGCAAAGATCAGATTTCCCATCTGGGGCTGTTTGCAGTGGCCCTTTGCTTTGGCACTTATCTGTCAGGCCTGGCCAGGTGCCTTTGCATGGCTGGGAATGAATGTGGAAAACTGCTGCATAATCTATTCACAGAACTTAGGTTTGTGTGTCTTGATAAAGGTGAACACTAGGTTGGTTGAGGCTTTTGCAATGTAATTTGTTTCTTTGGTGGGAACATTTCAATTTTCTGGGCTTTTCAGTTTTTCT